>JAAALK010000283.1:92327914-92679470 GCA_019279435.1 Zizania palustris
AATCTTAGCGACTAAGAAATCTGAAGCATCTCTTAGCAGGAAAAGAGTTTTATCCACAGAACCCATCACAAAGCCCTTCCCCAACAAAAACTGCTTTAACCGGTCATACCAAGCCCTGGGGGCTTGCTTCAACCCGTATAAAGCTTTGTGCAATTTAAAAACATGTCGAGGAAACTTAGGGTTCTCAAAACCGGGGGGTTGCCTAACATATACTTCCTCCTCTATGAACCCGTTCAGAAAAGCACTCTTAACGTCCATTTGAAAAAGCTTAAAACCTTTGAAACGGCAAAAGCTAAAAGAATGCGAATGGACTCAAGACGGGCAACAGGGGCGAAGGTTTCTTCAAAATCAATACCTTCCTTCTGGCAATAACCCTGGGCAACTAGTCGAGCCTTGTTTGCGCACCACAACCCCATCTTCACCTTGTTTGTTCTTGAACACCCACTTGGTGCCTATGGGGTTGCATCCCTGTGGCGGCTCAACTAGTGTCCAAACCCGATTGCGGACAAAATTCTCAAGCTCTTCTTGCATGGCATTAATCCAATTTGAATCAGAAAGAGCATGAGAAATGTCTCTGGGCTCAAAAGATGCAACAAATGCAGATTCAGCAAACACAGCAAGAGAGGCAGAAGAACGCAAAGTCCTTTCAGTCAATCCACCAATGATGAGCTCTGAGGGATGGTCACGCTTGAACTGCTCGGGTTCCCTGGTGATCTGAGTTCCCCTCACCGGAGTCAGCAGCTGGCACCTCTGGACTCGACTGAGGGGCTCGATCGAAGTGGAAGAAGTGATCAGAGGTCCGCCTTCATCATCAGTCGAAGTCACAGAGGGTGTGGGCTCTGCGGGGGATGCAGAAGGCCCGCCCTCAACAGCAGCTGGAGTATCCTCATCTCCTCGAAGATGGACTCTCCGAGCTCATCATCACCAGGAAAGCTTCAAAAGAAGGAGTCAAAGAAGGCAAGGACTCATCAAAAGAAACCTCACACGTCTCGACAAGCAGCTGGGATTCGAGGTTCCAAACACGGAAGCCTCGAGAAGCAATGCATAACCAAGAAAAACACCATCCCCAGCAACGAGACTCAAACTTGTCCAAATGCCCTCCCTTCTTGAGCACAAAGCACTTGCAGCCAAATGCTCGCAAGTGGGTCACCTTGGGCTGTCTGCCAAACCGCAAACTCATATGAAGTCTTACCAATGTAAGCTCGAAGAAAAATACGGTTGGCAAGATAGCAAGCCGTGTTCATGGCTTCAGCCCAAAAACGCCTAGGAGTCCTGTGCTCATCGAGCATCGTCCTGGCCATCTCAACTAGCGTGCGGTTCTTTCGTTCCACAACGCCGTTCTGTGGGGAGTGTAAGGAGAGGAAAACTGATGGTCCAGACCCTGATCACCACAGAAGCTGACGAACTGAGAGTTTTTGAACTCAGAGCCATTGTCGGAGCGAATTGCTCGCATCCGACCATTGTTCTCATTCTTCAGCTTCAAAATCAGGTCATGGACAAATGAAAAGTTTCATCCTTAGACTCCAAAAGAAAACCCACGAGAAACGAGGGAAAAGTCGTCAACAATCACAAGTGCATACCACTTCCCACCGACTGAGCGTACCCGAGCTGGACCTACAGTGTCCAAATGTAAAAGTTCGCCTGGATACGTAGTCATCACCTGAGTCACAGGTGAGTGAGAAGCGGCAACCATTTTCCCCTGACGACAGGGATGACACACTAGATCCTTCTCCATCTTAAGCTTGGGCAATCCTCGGATGAGGTCCATAGAGCGTAACCTGACTAGCAGATCAAAACTCAATGACCTAACCTCCTATGCCACTTCCAGAGCTCAGAGGAGGATCCAGCAATCAAACAGCGAGAAGGGCCAAAGAACTAGAGAAGTCAATTCGAAAAACTTTACCGAAGGGTAAAATCTGACAAACTAAAGACCCTCTAGAATCAACCACAGAAGAATTTCCCTTCTTAAAACGCACTTCCAAACCATCCTCAAGAAGTTGCGACACAGAAATTAAATTAAAATTCAGATTTTTGACCAAAGCAACATTCTTTAAAGAGAAATGGTCTGAGATGCTGATTGAGCCTATGCCACTTACTTTCCCTTGACCGTTGTTCCCGAATGTAATGTACTCTTTGGAGCTCGGGGGAGTGAGACTGGAGAACCATCTGCGATGTCCCGTCATGTGGCGAGAGCATCCTGAGTCCATGATCCAAACATCCTCCAGTCCCCGGTCCTGCACAATCAATGTCTGTAAGTGGGAGCAAATGGTCCGGCACCAGGTTTAGCAAAAGAGCTAAACCAGTGTCGAGCCATCTGCTCAAAAGATGGAAAGCGAAAACCATCAAAAGAGTTTGGGACCAAGACGCGGCTCAAAACGCGGTCCACGGTCCTTCCTAACCCTGCGGCCACGAGGTCCAGAAACCGTAGCCAACACGGTCTGGAACTCTGCCGGAACGAACACCACCAACTGGAGCACGGGCAAGAAGGCCGTCTCCTCTACCACCACCTACACGACGCGGCCTGGCCTCCAGCCTCTCCCCGCGCCGAGGAACACGCAGTCTACCACCCTGCTGGTAGAACTGCACCTGATCACTACGAGCCCTCTCTGCTCTCTCAACCGCTTCCTCCTGAAGCAAAACTCCGCAAGATGCCCGTCTCTCTGACAATACTCACAATGATAGGTGGGCTTCTTGGGATGTGGTTGAGGATTGGGGTTCTTGGGCTTGGTAGCGTTTGGTGTGGTCTTCTTGGGCTGAGAAGGTCCAGGAAAGAGAGTCTAGAGAAGAGTGGAGGTGTTTGGGCTTAGGAACCCAGATAGGCTTCTTGGGTGGAGCTTTGGGAGTTTCATGGATTACTCCATCCTTGGGATGACAAGCCTGGGAGGTCTCAGCGGAGTGAGTCTTGGGATACCTCTGCTCTGGAGTCATTTACTCCACTCCACTGCCCGGCTGAGGCACTCTCAAAGTCAGCCTTGGTGTAGGTGTAACCTACTCCAACCCATCCTGCCTCTTGAACTGCTGGATCATCATGCCGAGTTGTGGCTCTCTAGCACTGATCCAACTCAGGATAGAACGGAGGTGAAAGTTCTCATTCTGAGAATCAGCTAGCTCCTCTCTCAAGGAAGCTAGTACCTCCACCTGAGACAAGCAGGTCTCACACTCACTCTCTACTTGGACAGACTTTCCGGCTTTTAGCTTAATCAACTCCATTCTAAGAGACAGGCAGTTCTCACAAACAGTGGGTGGAACTGACAGTGTCTCAAGCTCTAGCCTAGTCTGGGCAAGCTCAGCTCTCAACCTTTCTAAATCACCCAAATGCTCATCGCCCTTGGATTTCAGCTCAGCTAAGACAGCTAGATGCGATGGGCAATCAACACAGGGTGCGACGACAGTGGCTTGAGCATCTTTCAGCTCCTGCTGAGCGCTTTCAAGCTCAGTGGCCAAAGCGTCCCTCTCATCAACCCTTTCTGTGTACCTGGACTTCAGAGTCGACAGGTCACACAGAAGCACCTCACACTTCGGGCACTCACTGCTAACACTCAAGCAAGGGGAAGAAGATAGACTTTCTATTCTACCGTTGGCTACGGCAAGCTCACTTTCTAACTCATCTATCCTTTTCTTAGCCCCCCTAAGCAGTTTCTCCCGATACTTCAACTCCTGACGATTGCTCTCAAGTAATCAACAATTTCGCGCTCATAAGATGATACCTTGCTATCGTCGTCGTCGGAGTCGTCGGAGGAGCTCTTTTCTTCTCTATCCCCAAGAGCCATGGAGCAGAAGCTCTTGCGGGATCTTCGGCGCTGGTGTGAGCGGCTCTTCGGCTTGTCTCCGAAAGCCATGAAACAGAGGCCCGCCGGATCATCCTTGTCCTTCCCCTTCTTGATGGCGATCTCCTCATCGCTTGAGCTCGATGAAGAGGAAGAAGACGTGGATCTCTTGGAGTAGCTCTTCTCCATCTCGGCGAAGAAGGCCTTGTCGCGCTTCTTGTTCTCTCGCCGGTAGTCCTTCAGGGCCTTCTTGAAGAACCGGGTCTTCGGCTTGCCCTTGATGAAGGAGGGGCTCTCATGCTTGCCGGAGTCATGGAAGCTGCTGCCGGCGCCCTTCTTGTATCCACTGCGCTTGGGGCAGTCGGCGATGAAGTGTCCTGGATCACCACATTCAAAGCATCCGGATTTTGTGCCGTGTCTTTTGAACATTCTTTATCATAGACACGACGCACCCGGTTGTTAAAAAGACACAAATCATCATCTCCCAACAACTCAAGCTGGTCCTCAGTGATAGACATCAAAGAGAACCCAGCACAGCTCACAGCAGAGGGATCAACAGAAGGTGTAGCAAGGGCCAGGGATTTTGATCCAGAGCCAGTGAGATTTGATCTCAACTGGATATCTACCTCAGTGGCCTTTAGCTTGCTAAATAACTCAGAGATGGTCAAGGTATCGTATGAAGTACTCTCAACGATAGATGATACCTTGATCTCCCAGATCTTTGGGTCCAAGGTATGAAGAACCTTGAGCGCCTGCTCATGATCTGAGACTAACTGAGCACCCTCAGCCTTGTTGTCCCGAAGCTTGTTAATGATCGACTGAAAGCGACCAAACAAGGCTTCAACAGATTCACCCGGCTTCTGTGTGAAATTCTCATATTCACGCCGGTAGGTCTGATAGAGCCGAGCCTTGACCTGTGCTGTTCCCTCATGGTGTGCCTTGAGGGTAGCCCAGATCTCTCTCGCAGTGGAGAGATGACTCACTCGCTCAAATTCAGTGGGACCTAAGCCAGAAAATAAAATGTTCACAGCCTTACTGTTGCTCAGATGCTGAGCAATGATACCAGCAGTACCTTGCTCAGTAACTGGCAGAATGACAAACGTGGTGTGAACGCAAATGTCCCATATGTCCGAACCCTGGCTCATGAGATAGGCTCGCATGCGAGTCTTCCAATAATTATAGCCATAGGCTTCCAAGGACGGGACCTTGCCTGGAGACGTCATAGTCACTACTGGGGTTTAGAACCGGTTAAGGTATGGAAAAACCCTAACCTCGCTCTGATACCACTTGTAGGACCGAAAGTAGCGACCAGAGGGGGGGGGTGAATGGGCGCCTCAAAAATTCTTTCGAATCTATGGCCTGTTCCCAATACCCAACGCACCTCAAAAATACTATGCAGCAGAAAGTAGATAGTAGGCCTAAGTCTAAGGTTTCTAACCTAGAAGCAACTGATGATATACAGTGTAAAACTAAAGTGGTGCAACTAGGCAGATAAACAAGTTGTAACAGGCCTATACTTCTCAATGAAATGATCTAAGTATGTATAAAGTGAAAAGAGAAGTTACTGTCCAAAGTTGTCTCCTGTTCGGGTCTTGGCGAAGCCCCCTTCGCACGTCGAGGTCTGCTTCGGAGGTTGGTGTCGGAGTCTGTCCGAAATGCCGAAGGTGTCACTGTCTAGCCTAGTTCGAAGAAGTAAGAAGCGACGTGTACTTCGAAGCGAAGTAACACAAAGTCGGAGCCTGGTTCGAAGTATGTACTTCGAAGACAAGGCTTCGAACACAGCTTCGAACCAAGAGCTTCGGAGCAAAGTGACAGAGACAGAGCCTGCTTCGAAGTGCACTTCGAAGACAAAACTTCGAACACAACTCCGAACCAAAAGCTTCGAACACAACACACAAACGGACAACCTTCGCACAAAGAAGCGAAGCCTGTCACGCGACAGAGAACCAAGTCCGAAGCCAATGCTCTACCTTCGAAAAAAGCAAGCTCCGAAAAGAGAGGCGAAGGGTGACACGCTACACAGAAGTCAGTGCGAGGCCTAGCGGAGCTACAGGCTTCGAACCTAACTTCGAAACTTGTCGAAGTAAGGACTTCGAACAGATAGGGCCGAAGCCCCTTCGCACTATTGTTCGAAGTATGTAATGCTGTCAATCAGAAAAATGCTTCGAAGCTTAGCAACACAGAACACAAAACAAAGTTCGAAGATCGAACGAAGCCTTCGAAGGAGATAGATCGAAGCCTGCCTCGCGAAACTGAAGGGCTTCGAACAGAGAGTAGCTTCGCTCGAAACACAGCCAAAAAGGTGACAGAGCCTGTCAGCTTCGATCAAAAAGCTGTGCGGTAGAAAGTAAAAAAGGCTGGCAGCAAAGACTGTAGCTACAGTAGCAGTACTACTTGCAACAGCAAGAACTAGTACTACTTCTCACGAAGAACACACACAACAGAGACACAACCTTAGGAGTAAAATCAACCAGCACAACGAACCGAAGCTTCTTGTAGCAGAGGAATCAATGCACTCACCGCAGCAACCAACAAAGAAATCAATCTCACAGGAGCCAAAATAAATGCAAGGCAAAAAGGGATGAACCACTGCCTGGCGGCGCACACAGGAGAGAGAAAGAGACAAAATGACCCAATAGAGAGGATTTGATTTCAGCACAAAGGGGTAGTCCAAACCCTAGGGGTGGGGTCCTATTTATAGGCAGCCCAACACTAGGAATATTCTACCAGCCCCTTAGGGTTTTTTACAGACTCAATAATAAAGGAAAAGACTCTACTGCCCTTAGGTATTTTTACAGACACGACAGACTGACTGTGGGCCTAGAGTTACAGATGACTTATCCGGAAGCTAAGTTTTCGTAGCGACTACGGCTTCTCTTCTGGACAGTCGGATACAAGATCGACGGTCGTCAGTTTTGCGCCGAAACTGACAAAGCCTCCACCAGCTTTGCACCAGGTACCCGGATTGGGCCGGCCCGACCCCGCAGCTCTCTCAGCCCGGCAATCGCTCACCGCCCGTGTACCTGAGTCAATCCTGGTCAACAGCCCAGTGGGTCTTCTACTGCTTCTGGCCCATGCACCCGGATTGGGCCAGCCCGACTTCGCAGCCTCCTCTGCCCGACAGTCGCTCGCTGCCCGTGTACCTGAGTCGCACGCGGCCCATAAAACAGCAGATCTCCTCTCTTCTTCAGTCCTCTTTGATGACTATCGTTGACAATGACTCATCACTTCTAGAGCCATGAGGCCCACGCTATTCAGCATGGCTCCTCAGAATGCCGGCGGCGCAAGCACGGAAACAAAAAGGGATTGAACTCTGATTTTGATTAAAGTGAGTTTTCCCTAACCCTAGGGATTGGGGCCTATTTATAGGCAGCCCAATAAAAGGGTAAAATGCAGAAATACCCCTAGGGTTTTTACAGACGCTGAAATAAATGGAAAAGACTAAACTGCCCTTAGGATATTTTTACAGACTCGACTGACAGACTGTGGGCCTAGGGACAAAATAGTAAACTCCTATTACAGATGACTTATCCGGAAGCTAGGCTTTCGTAGTGACTACGGCTTCTCTTCTGGACAGTCCGATGCGAGATCAGCGGTCGTCAGTTTTGCGCCGAAACTGACAAAGCTTCCACCGACTTTGCACCAGGTACCCGGATTGGGCCGGCCCAACTCCGCAGCTCTCTCAGCCCGGCAATTGCTCACCGCCCGTGTACCTGAGTCAATCCTGGTCAACAGTCCAGTGGATCCTCTGCTGCTCCTAGCCCATGTACCCGGATTGGGCCAGCCCGACTTCACGGCCTCCTCTGCCCGACAGTCGCTCGCTGCCCGTGTACCTAAGTCACACGCGGCCCAGACGCAGCAGGTCTTCTCTTCTCATTCCAGTCCTCTTTGACTATCGTTGACAATGACTCATCACATCTGGAGCCATGAGGCCCACGCTATTCAGCATGGCTCCTCAAATACCCCCTTCTCACCCTGTAAGAGGCATCAAATACTCAGGTATTCAATACATACTCCGAACTATCTCAAGCTATTATCTATTTCAGAGGCTTGGAATAGTTTACTTAAACAAACGCTTCGTTTGTCTAACACTTAGTTTCCTAAACATGTTAGCATAATCTTTTACGCCAACAAACACAATATACTGATTCAAATCTTAAATCTTAGATAAGGTCATAGTATCCAAAGTACCACATTAAACATCAAGTTCAATTCATGAACATTACAAACATCGGTCGTGCGCTATCCAAAAGATCAAGTTCGGCTCCGAGTTATCCAAAAGATTAGCCCTATATTACATCAATATTACTGCTACATAGAAGACATCAACACCTCCTATACTACAGTATGTCCAAAAGAACATCTAAGCACAAAAACATCTACACCTTTCATCAAGATACAATTCCATCAGTCCAACATAACTCCTATAAAAGAAACATCATGAGCATAATTAAATGTACATATGTGTTATCAATTCATAATACAATGCGAAGAACATCATGAGCTGAATTAAAAAAAATATGCCTACTCCAAGCAACATGGCAGTCTACTTCAGGCGATAAGCAGAAAAGAATTTCAGCAAATGACATGGTGAAGGACCCACTAAAAATTGATTCATGGTATCTCCTCACTGCCACACACACAAACTGATTCATGGTATCTCAGCAAATGGGAATAAGAAGAGAAAAATTAAATGTACATAGGTGTTATTAATTCATATTACAATGGGAAGAAACATCATGAGCTGAATTAAAAAAAATGCCTACTCTAAAGCAACATGGCATACCACTCTAGGCAATAAGCAAAAAGAATTTCAGTGAATGACATGGTGAAGGACCCAATGAAAACTGATTCATGGTATTTCATCATTACCACACATACAAACTTATTCATGGTATCTCAGCAAATGGCAATAAGCGAAGCAAAATTAAATGTACATAGGCTGTAAGGCAGCTATCGACCCAATAACAAACATACTCAAACAAAGTGTAAGGTAGTTAGGAAATAATAAACAAATTCAAACTTGTAATTCTCATCACTGCCACACATACAACAGAAAATATTTTACACTTCAGCCCAGGGAAGCAAAACATCAATCCTTAATTTGGATTTTCCAAGACTGCAAAAGAAGTTGTGGATAAAATTTACTACTATATACAAAAAATACATGTATTTTGGAGCTTAGTAGTAGCTCATTTGCTAACCTTTAGCTGAAAAATTTCTAAGTTAATAATCTATACTTACAATTTGATGGAGAGAAAATACATCTGAAAGTATTGTTGTTGGCGCAACGGATTACGCTAATAGGTTCTCTAAGTTTGAGAACTAACAAACGAAGTGTTTGTGAAAGCAAACTATCTCAAACCTCCAAATTGGATAATAGCTCAACATAATTCGAAGTTGTGTATTGAATATCTAAATATTCAATGCCTATTACAGGATGAGAAGGGGGGTATTTATAGGTAAAAACTTTAAGGAAAATACCTTTTTACCCCTCAATTACAACCGACATAGTGGAAACTATTTCGGTACCCCCGAATAGGGCTAAAATGGTAAATTGTGTTCGAAGGAGATAAACATGGCAGATGTCCCATCCTACTGGTTGTTTTCCACTGAAGAGAGGAAGCCTTCGGAGGGTATCTTCAGACTAGAGCCTAGACAGACCCTCCGGCTTTAATCCTTTTGGTGCGGAGATAAGTTCTTGGATTCGGAGCTTATGATTTGTCTTTGTCTTATAATCTTGAAGACCCTAGGGATGAAGTATTTCCCCCCCCAACAGTATCCCCTCGAATACGCTTCTCCGAATAACCTGTATAGCAAGGAGAGCAGTATACGCAAGAAGTATTTTCATGCTTAGGGACTTAAAAGAAATTTAAGGTACTATAACCGTTCGGAGTGTCTTCAGCTTCAGAGATGTATTCGACTAAAGCTTCGAACTTGAATCCCGTGCGAAGACTTCACAAGGAGACGGACCGTTGCGAAGGTGAAGCATCGCAAGGTGCCGTTTAATTTGAGCCGTTGAGAACCATGTTGAAGAATATAGTTTTGATATTCCAGATGTGATGAGTGATTGTCAACGGAAGTCAAAGGAAGGGAGATATGAAGACCTGCCGAGTCTGAGGCGCATGTGACTCAGGTACACGGGCAGTGAGCGACGGCCGGGCAGAGGAGCCGCGGAGTCGAGCTGGCCTAATCCGGGTACATGGCTAGGAGCGGCAGAGGATCCACTGGTATGTTGACTGGGTTTGACTCAGGTACACGGGCGGTGAGCGATTGCTGGGCTGAGGAAGCTGCGGGGTCGGGTCAGCCCAATCCGGGTACCCGGTGCGAAGACGGTGGACGCTTTGTCAGTTTCGGCGCAAAACTGACAACCGATGATTAATTCATTTTTAGGATATTAATATTTAGTTTTTAAGTTTAGAATATTTTATTTGAGTCAGGTGATTTTTCTAAGAATATTTTAGTAATTTTCGGAATTTATTTTAGAGTCAGTTTAATTTACCCTAGGGGTAAATTAGTCTTTTCATGTATTAGGATTCGCCTATAAATAGGCCCCTATCCCCTTGGGGATAGATGACTATTTTTAATAGATTAATCCACGGTCCACTGCTAGTTTCCATCTACTATTTTCCCGTCTGCGATTTGCATCACCGGTTTCTTTTTCCTTCTCTGTTTGCTGTTTTTACATCACGCAAGTGGCCAGCGGAGCCGATGGCCGAGACTGCAGCACGGCAGTCGGTGGCTTCGCAGGTCTTGCAACGCACGGCAGCAAAGCGGAGGTCCCATGGTTTCTGGCGGAAAGAAGCAGGCTACGGCCACGGGCACGTTTTTCCACGGCGATCAGAGCAACTTGCAGTCCTGGCTTTCCTTGGCACGCAAATCGAGACCAGCAACACGTCGCTTCTCCTTTTGGCTGGCTGCTTTGCTTCACGGTGGGAAAAGTTTCACCGGCTACAGTGCCTGGTATTTGTGGCTGTGCAGCAGCGCCGCGCAGGGCAGGAAGGCTACTGTTGGGGGAATATATTTCCCTTGAACAGGGGCCAAGTGATGTCAGCCTCCGGCAGCCTTCGGCCTGGAGCCCAACACTGTTGAAGCTTGTATCCTCCCCAAGAACTGTTCCCAAATCTCAAGGTTCATCCCGGAGCTTGCAGGGGCGAAGCCCCCGGGCCCCGTCGAAGCCCTCCGGAGCGAGGTCCTTCGGAACCCTCCGGAGCGAAGCCCCCAAGACTCCCTGACGGCCGCCAGAAGCTGTCTCGGGCTGGCCTCGAAACCAGCCTCCGAGCCCGGTTCAAGGTTAACCTCCGAGCCTTGCTCGGGGTTAACCTTCGGACCCTGTCCGGGGATAGCCTTCGAGCCCCCTCCTTCGGAGCTCCTCAGAGCCGGCCTTCGGACCCTGTTCGGCCGATTCGAAGCCGTCTCCGAGACCCTAGTTCGGAGCCTCGCTCGGAGCATGCTTCGAAGTCCCCCTTCAGGGTGTACTTCGAAGCCTTCTTCACAGCCTCCGCTAGAAGAGCTCTGGTGAGGAGCCATGCTGAATAGCGTGGGCCTCATGGCTCCAGAAGTGATGAATCATTGTCAACGATAGTCAAAGAGGACAGAAGAAGAGAGGAGATCTGCTGTTTCATGGGCCGTGTGTGACTCAGGTACACGGGCAGCAAGCGACTGTCGGGCAGAGGAGGCTACGAAGTTGGGCTGGCCCAATCTGGGTACATGGGCCATAAGCAGTAGAAGACCCACTGGGCTATTGACCAGGGTTGACTCAGGTACACGGGCGGTGAGTGATTACCGAGCTGAGAGAGCTGCGGAATCGGGCCGGCCCAATCCGGGTACCTGGTGCAAAGTCGGTGGAGGCTTTGTCAGTTTCGGCACAAAACTCACAACCGTCGATCTTGTATCTGACTGTCCAGAAGAGAAGCCGTAGTCGCTAAGAAAGCTTAGCTTCCGGATAAGTCATCTGTAACTCTAGGCCCACAGTCAGTCAGTCGTGTCTGTCAAAATACCTAAGGGCAGTAGAGTCGTTTCCCTTATTCTTGCGTCTGTAAAAATCCTAAGGGGCTGGTAGAATATTCCTAGTGTTGGGCAGCCTATAAATAGGGCCCCAATCCCTAGGGTTTGGACTACCCTTTTAGAAATCACTTTTTCAATCATCCCTTGGGTCATTTTGTTCCTGCGTGATTTTTCTCTCTCCCTGTGTGCGCCGCCAGGCAACCTCCTATTCTTCCTGAGATTCATTTGGCTCTTTACTGTTTGGAAGCTTTTATTCCTATTGATTCTCATGCGCAGCACTTCATTTAAGGTTCTGTTGGTTCGGTTTGCACACAACTAATTTATTCCTATGCAGAAGCTTCTCTGTGGCTTCTGTTTGTTCTTCACAAGAGTACTAGTTCTTGTGGCTGGTAGCAAGTAGTACTACTTTCCTGTAGCTACAGTATGCTAGTACTTTAGCCTTGCTTTTCCTGTGTTGCTTTTTGATCGAGTTGGCAGGGCCAAAGTCCCTTTTCTTGTGTGAAGTCCAACTCTGTGAAGCAGACCTCGAATCTGCAAGCTTCGAATCTGCAGGCTTCGAATCAGCAGACTTCGAATCAGCAGACTTCGAATCAGCAAGCTTCGAATCTGCAGACTTCGAATCAGCATACTTCGAATCAGCAGACTTCGAATCTGCAAGCTTCGAATCTGCATACTTCGAATCTGCATACTTCGAATCTGCAGGCTTCGAATCTGCATACTTCGAATCTGCATACTTCGAATCTGCAACCTTCGAATCTGCAACCTTCGAATCTGCAAACTTCGAATCTGCATACTCCGAATCTGCAACCTTCGAATCTGCAACCTCCGAATCTGAAACCTTCGAATCTGCAACCTCTGAATCAGCAGACTTCAAATCTGCAGACTTAGTCAATCTGTTCTCGCTTTGCTGTTTAGTTTTCTTTTTAAATGCGTTGGGTTTTGGGAGCAGACCATTGATTCGAAAGAATTTTTATATGCGCCCATTCAACCCCCCTCTGGTCGCTACTTTCGGTCCTACAAGTGGTATCAGAGCTTGGTTAGGGTTTTTCCATACCTTAACCGGTTCTAAACCCCGGTAGTGACCATGACGTCTCCTGGCAAGGTCCCATCCTTGGAAGCTTATGGCTATAATTATTGGAAGATTCGCATGCGAGCCTATCTTATGAGCTAGGGTTCGGACATTTGGGATATTTACGTTCACACCATTTTTGTCATATTGCCAGTTACTGAGCAGGGTACTGCTGGTATCATTGCTCAGCATCTGAGCAACAGTAAGGCTGTGAACATTCTGTTTTCTGGTTTAGGTCCCACTAAGTTTGAGCGTGTGAGTCATCTCTCCACTGCGAGAGAGATCTGGGCTACCCTAGGGCACACCATGAGGGAACAACACAGGTCAAGGCTCGGCTCTATCAGACCTACCGGCGTGAATCTGATAATTTCACACAGAAGCCGGGTGAATCTGTTGAGGCTTTGTTTGGTCATTTTCAGTCGATCATAAACAAGCTTCGGGACAACAAGGCTGAGGGTGCTCAGTTAGTCTCAGATCATGAGCAGGTGCTCAAGGTTCTCCATACCTTGGACCCAAAGATCTAGGAGATCAAGGTATCCTCTATCATGGAGAGCACTTCTTACGATACCTTGACCATTTCTGAGTTATTTAGCAAGCTGAAGGCCACTGAGGTAGATATCTAGTTGAGATCAAATCTCACTGGTTCTGGATCAAAATCCCTGGCCCTTGCTACACCTTCTGTTGATCCCTCTGCTGTGAGCTGTGTTGGGTTCTCTTTGATGTCTATCACTGAGGACCAGCTTGAGTCTTTGGGAGATGATGATTTGTGTCTGTTTAACAACCGGGTGCGTCGTGTCTATGACAAGAGAATGTTCAAAAGACATGGCACAAAATCCGGATGCTTTGAGTGTGGTGATCCAGGACACTTCATCGCCGACTGCCCCAAGCGCAATGGACACAAGAAGGGCACCGGTGGCAGCTTCCACGACTCCGGCAAGCATGAGAGCTCATCCTTCAACAAGGGCAAGCCGAAGACCCGATTCTTCAAGAAGGCCCTGAAGGACTACCGGCGAGAGAACAAGAAGCACGACAAGGCCTTCTTCACCGAGATGGAGAAGAGCTACTCCAAGCAGTCCATGTCTTCTTCCTCTTCATCAAGCTCAAGCGATGAGGAGATCGTCATCAGGAAGGGGAAGGACAAGGACGATCCGGCGGGCCTCTGCTTCATGGCCTTCGGAGACAAGCCGAAGAGCCGCTCACACCAGCGCCGAAGATCCCGCAAGAGCTTCTGTTCAATGGCTCTTGGGGATAAGGAAGAAAAGAGCCCCTCCGACGACTCCGACGACGACAACAAGGTATCATCCTACGAGCGCGAAATCATTGATTTACTTGAGAGCAATCGTCAGGAGTTGAAATATCGGGAAAAACTGCTTAGGGGGGCTAAGAAGAGGATAGATGAGTTAGAGAGTGAGCTCACCGTGGCCAACGGCAGAATTGAGAGTCTATCTTCTTCCCCTTGCTTGGGTGATAGCAGTGAGTGCCCAAAGTGTGAGGTGCTTCTGTGTGACCTGTCGACTCTGAAGTCCAGGTACACAGAAAGGGTTGATGAGAGGGACGCTTTGGCCACTGAGCTTGAAATCGCTCAGCTGGAGCTGAAAGATGCTCAAGCCACTGTCGTCGCACCCTGTGTTGATTGCCCATCTCATCTAGCTGTCTTAGCTGAGCTGAAATCCAAGGGCGATGAACAGTTGGGTGATTTGGAGAGGTTGAGAGCTGAGCTTGCACAGACAAGGCTAGAGCTTGAGACATTGTCAGTTCCACCCACTGTCTGTGAGAACTGCCTGTCTCTTAGAATGGAATTGATTAAGCTAAAAGCCGAGAAGTCTGTTCAAGTAGAGAGTGAGTGTGAGACCTGCTTGTCTCAGGTGGAGGTTCTAGCTTCCTTGAGAGAGGAGCTAGCAGATTCTCAGAATGAGAACTTTTACATCCGTTCTATCCTGAGTTGGATCAGTGCCAGAGAGCCACAGCTCGACATGATGATCCAGCAGTTCAAAAGGCAGGATGGGTTTGGAGTAGGTTACACCTACACCAAGGCTGACTTTGAGAGTGCCATCAGCCGGGCAGTGGAGTGGAGTAAAATGACTCCAGAGCAGAGGTATCCCAAGACTCACTCCACTGAGTCTTCCCAGGCTTGTCAGCCCACGGATGGAGTGATCCATGAACCACCTAAAGCTCCACCCAAGAAACCTATCTGGGTTCCAAAGCCCAAACACCTCCAGACTTCTCTTGACTCTCTTCCTAGACCCTCTCAGCCCAAGAAGACCACACCAAACACTACCAAGCCCAAGAATCCTAAACCTCAACCACATCCCAAGAAGCCCACCTATCATTGTGAGTATTGTCAGAGAGACGGGCATCTTGCGGAGTTCTGCTTCAGAAGGAAGCGGGTTGAGAGAGCAGAGAGGGCTCGTAGTGAACAGGAGCAGTTCTACCAGCAGGGTGGTAGACTGCATGTTCCTCGGCGCGGAGAGAGGCTGGAGGCCAGGCCGCGTCGTGTAGGTGGTGGTAGAGGAGACGACTTTCTTGCCCATGCTCCAGTTGGTGGTGTCTGTTCCGGCAGAGTTCCAGGTCATGTTGGCTACGGTCCTGGACCTCGTGGCCGAGGTTTTAGGCAGAACCGAGGACCGCGCTTTGAGCAGCGTTTTGGTCCAAACTCTTTTGATGGTTTTCGCTTTCCATCTTTTGAGCAGATGGCTCGACACTGGTTTAGCTCTTTTGCTAAACCTGGTGCCGGACCATTTGCTCCCACTTACAGCCACTGATTGTGCAGGATCGGGGACTGGAGGACATTTGGATCATGGACTCAGGATGTTCTCGTCACATGACGGGACATCGCAGATGGTTCTCCAGTCTCACTCCCCCGAGCTCCAAAGAGTACATCACATTCGGGAATAGTGGTCAAGGGAAAGTAAGTGGCATTGGCTCAATTCGCATTTCAGATCATTTCTCTTTGAAGAATGTTGCCTTGGTTAAGAATTTGAACTTCAATTTGATTTCTGTTTCACAACTTCTTGAGGATGGTTTGGAAGTGCATTTTAAGAAGGGTAACTCTTCTGTGATTGATTCTAGAGGGTCTTTGGTTTGCCAGATTTTACCTTTTGGTAAAGTTTTTCGAATTGACTTCTCTAGTTCTTTTGGCCCTTCTCGCTGTTTGATAGCTGGATCTTCTTCTGAGCTCTGGAAGTGGCATAGGAGGTTAGGTCATTTGAGTTTTGATCTGCTAGTCAGATTGAGCTCTATGGACCTTATGCGAGGATTGCCCAAGCTTAAGATGGAGAAGGATCTAGTCTGCCATCCCTGTCGTCATGGGAAAATGGTTGCCACTTCTCACTCAACTGTGACTCAGGTGATGACTTCGTATCCGGGCGAGCTTTTACACTTGGACACTGTTGGTCCAGCTCGGGTACGTTCAGTCGGTGGGAAGTGGTATGCACTTGTGATTGTTGATGACTTTACTCGATTCTCGTGTTTTTTTGGAGTCTAAGGATGAAACTTTTCAATTTGTTCATGACCTGATTTTGAAGCTGAAGAATGAGAACAATGGTCGGATGCGAGCAATTCGCTCCGACAATGGCTCTGAGTTCAAGAACTCTCAGTTCGTCAGCTTCTGTAGTGATCAGGGTCTGGACCATCAGTTTTCTTCTCCTTACACTCCCCCACAGAACGGCGTTGTGGAACGAAAGAACCGCACACTAGTCGAGATGGCCAGGATGATGCTCGATGAGCACAGGACTCCTAGGCGTTTTTGGGCTGAAGCCATGAACACGACTTGCTATCTGGCCAACCGCATCTTTCTTAGAGCTTACCTTGGTAAGACATCATATGAACTGCGGTTTGGCAAACAGCCCAAGGTGAGCCACTTGCGAGCGTTTGGCTGCAAGTGCTTTGTGCTCAAGAAGGGAGGGCATTTGGACAAGTTTGAGTCTCGTTGCTGGGATGGTGTTTTTCTTGGTTATGCATTGCATTCTCGAGGCTTCCATGTTTGGAACCTCGAATCCCAGCTGCTTGTCGAGACCTGTGAGGTTTCATTTGATGAGTCCTTTCCTTCTTTGACTCCTTCTTTTGAGGCTTATGATGTTGAGCTCAGAGAGTCCATCTTCGAGGAAGATGAGGATACTCCAGCCGCTAATGAGGGTGGGCCTTCTGCACCCCCTGCAGAGCCCACACCTTCTGAGACTTCGACTGAGGACGAGGGCGGACCTCTGATCACTTCTTCCACTTCGATCGAACCCCCTCAGTCGAGTCCAGAGGTGCCAGCTGCTGACTCCAGTGAGGTGACTTCAGATCACCAGGGAACCCGAGCAGTTCAGCGTGATCACCCCTCAGAGCTCATCATTGGTGATTTGACTAAGAGAACTTTGCGTTCATCTACCTCTCTTGCTGTGTTTGCTGAATCTGCATTTGTTGCATCTTTTGAGCCCAGAGACATTTCTCATGCTCTTTCTGACTCTAATTGGATTAATGCTATGCAAGAAGAGCTAGAGAACTTTGTCCGCAATCGGGTTTGGACATTAGTTGAGCTGCCACCAGGATGCAACCCCATAGGCACCAAGTGGGTATTCAAGAACAAACAAGGTGAAGATGGGGTTGTGGTGCGCAACAAGGCTCGACTAGTTGCCCAGGGTTATTGCTAGAAGGAAGGTATTGACTTTGAAGAAACCTTCGCTCCTGTTGCCCGTCTTGAGTCCATTCGTATTCTTCTAGCTTTTGCCGTTTCAAAGGGTTTTAAGCTTTTTCAAATGGATGTTAAGAGTGCTTTTCTGAACGGGTACATAGAAGAGGAGGTTTATGTTAGGCAACCCCCCGGTTTTGAGAACCCTAAGTTTCCTCGACATGTTTTTAAGTTGCACAAAGCTTTATACGGGTTGAAGCAAGCCCCCAGGGCTTGGTATGACCGGTTGAAGCAATTTTTGTTGGGGAAGGGCTTTGTGATGGGTTCTGTGGACAAAACTCTTTTCTTGCTCAGAGATGCTTCAGATTTTTTAGTTGCTCAGATTTACGTCGACGATATTATTTTTGGCGGTACTACTAATGATCTTGTGTCCAAGTTTTCTGAGCAGATGCACAGTGAGTTTGAGATGAGCCTCATGGGTGAGCTCAAGTACTTCTTAGGGCTCTAGATCAAGCAGACCAAGGACGACACCTTCATCCACCAAGGTAAGTACACTCGTGATATGTTAAAGAAATTTGACTTTGGTGGTGAATTGAAGCCGCAGATGACCCCGATGGGCACTTCTGGGGGTCTGGACAAGGATGAGAGCGGCGTCAAGGTCAATGAAAGGGAGTTTCGAGGGATGATCGGTTCGCTGTTGTACTTGACGGCAACAAGACCGGACATACAGTTCGCCGTGGGACTTTGCGCGCGTTTCCAATCTTCACCACGCGCGTCTCATCGGCAGGCTGTCAAGCGCATCTTCAGGTATCTCACTTATGCGCCTGATCTTAGTCTTTTCTATTCAGCATCATCTTCTCTCGATTTATCTGGATTTTCGGATGCCGATTTTGGTGGGTGCCGGTTGGATCGCAAGTCGACTTCCGGTACTTGCTAGTTTCTTGGTTCTTCTCTTGTCTCTTGGTCTTCTCGAAAGCAATCTGGAGTTGCTCTTTCGACCACAGAGGCTGAGTACGTAGCTGCTGCTAGCTGCTGCTCACAGTTGGTTTGGATGATTTCCACTCTGCGAGATTTTGGGTTATTCTTTCCTACCAGGGTTCCATTGTTTTGCGACAACACTAGTGCAATTAGTGTAGGGAAAAACCCTTGTCTCCATTCAAAAACCAAACACATTGATGTGCGCTTTCATTTTCTGCGGGATCAATATGAGAAAGGTGTCATTGACCTTGTTCATGTTGATACCCATCATCAGTTGGCTGACATTTTCACCAAACCCCTAGATCAGTCTACCTTTGAGCGTTTACGAGGGGATTTGGGTGTTGTGTATCCTTTCTAGGATATTTTGCGTCAGTTTTCTTTCTTCTTTACTCTTTTTTGAGTCTTTTTGTGTATGTTCATAACTTGCATATTCACATATCACACTTTAGAGCTGCTTTTGTTATATGATTGAACTGCCTTACTTATTCTAGCTGGTACATGCTTTTGAATACTTGTCATTGATCATGCTTTGGTTCAGATCACTTGATATGTCTGATATCTGTCATATGCATGGCTTTTATGCTTTAAAATTTGCAAAATGATCACCATTGCTTCTGGTAACTAGCATGTGTAGGCTGAATGTTCTTGCTATCTATTACATGTTCAAAAGACACGGCACAAAATCCGGATGCTTTGAGTGTGGTGATCTAGGACACTTCATCGCCGACTGCCCCAAGCTCAATGGACACAAGAAGGGCACCGGTGGCAGCTTCCACGACTCCGGCAAGCATGAGAGCTCATCCTTCAACAAGGGCAAGCCGAAGACCCGATTCTTCAAGAAGGCCCTGAAGGACTACCGGCGAGAGAACAAGAAGCGCGACAAGGCCTTCTTCACCGAGATGGAGAAGAGCTACTCCAAGCAGTCCACGTCTTCTTCCTCTTCATCAAGCTCAAGCGATGAGGAGATCGTCATCAGGAAGGGGAAGGACAAGGACGATCCGGCGGTCCTCTGCTTCATGGCCTTCGGAGACAAGCCGAAGAGCCGCTCACACCAGCGCCGAAGATCCCGCAAGAGCTTCTGTTCAATGGCTCTTGGGGATAAGGAAGAAAAGAGCCCCTCCGACGACTCCGACGACGACAACAAGGTATCATCCTACGAGCGCGAAATCATTGATTTACTTGAGAGCAATCGTCAGGAGTTGAAATATCGGGAAAAACTGCTTAGGGGGGCTAAGAAGAGGATAGATGAGTTAGAGAGTGAGCTCACCGTGGCCAACGGCAGAATTGAGAGTCTATCTTCTTCCCCTTGCTTGGGTGATAGCAGTGAGTGCCCGAAGTGTGAGGTGCTTCTGTGTGACCTATCGACTCTGAAGTCCAAGTACACAGAAAGGGTTGATGAGAGGGACGCTTTGGGATATTTACGTTCACACCATTTTTGTCATATTGCCAGTTACTGAGCAGGGTACTGCTGGTATCATTGCTCAGCATCTGAGCAACAGTAAGGCTGTGAACATTCTGTTTTCTGGTTTAGGTCCCACTAAGTTTGAGCGTGTGAGTCATCTCTCCACTGCGAGAGAGATCTGGGCTACCCTACGGCACACCATGAGGGAACAACACAGGTCAAGGCTCGGCTCTATCAGACCTACCGACGTGAATCTGATAATTTCACACAGAAGCCGGGTGAATCTGTTGAGGCTTTGTTTGGTCATTTTCAGTCGATCATAAACAAGCTTCGGGACAACAAGGCTGAGGGTGCTCAGTTAGTCTCAGATCATGAGCAGGTGCTCAAGGTTCTCCATACCTTGGACCCAAAGATCTACGAGATCAAGGTATCCTCTATCGTGGAGAGCACTTCTTACGATACCTTGACCATTTCTGAGTTATTTAGCAAGCTGAAGGCCACTGAGGTAGATATCTAGTTGAGATCAAATCTCACTGGTTCTGGATCAAAATCCCTGGCCCTTGCTACACCTTCTGTTGATCCCTCTGCTGTGAGCTGTGTTGGGTTCTCTTTGATGTCTATCACTGAGGACCAGCTTGAGTCTTTGGGAGATGATGATTTGTGTCTGTTTAACAACCGGGTGCGTCGTGTCTATGACAAGAGAATGTTCAAAAGACATGGCACAAAATCCGGATGCTTTGAGTGTGGTGATCCAGGACACTTCATCGCCGACTGCCCCAAGCGCAATGGACACAAGAAGGGCACCGGTGGCAGCTTCCACGACTCCGGCAAGCATGAGAGCTCATCCTTCAACAAGGGCAAGCCGAAGACCCGATTCTTCAAGAAGGCCCTGAAGGACTACCGGCGAGAGAACAAGAAGCACGACAAGGCCTTCTTCACCGAGATGGAGAAGAGCTACTCCAAGCAGTCCATGTCTTCTTCCTCTTCATCAAGCTCAAGCGATGAGGAGATCGTCATCAGGAAGGGGAAGGACAAGGACGATCCGGCGGGCCTCTGCTTCATGGCCTTCGGAGACAAGCCGAAGAGCCGCTCACACCAGCGCCGAAGATCCCGCAAGAGCTTCTGTTCAATGGCTCTTGGGGATAAGGAAGAAAAGAGCCCCTCCGACGACTCCGACGACGACAACAAGGTATCATCCTACGAGCGCGAAATCATTGATTTACTTGAGAGCAATCGTCAGGAGTTGAAATATCGGGAAAAACTGCTTAGGGGGGCTAAGAAGAGGATAGATGAGTTAGAGAGTGAGCTCACCGTGGCCAACGGCAGAATTGAGAGTCTATCTTCTTCCCCTTGCTTGGGTGATAGCAGTGAGTGCCCGAAGTGTGAGGTGCTTCTGTGTGACCTATCGACTCTGAAGTCCAAGTACACAGAAAGGGTTGATGAGAGGGACGCTTTGGCCACTGAGCTTGAAATCGCTCAGCTGGAGCTGAAAGATGCTCAAGCCACTGTCGTCGCACCCTGTGTTGATTGCCCATCTCATCTAGCTGTCTTAGCTGAGCTGAAATCCAAGGGCGATGAACAGTTGGGTGATTTGGAGAGGTTGAGAGCTGAGCTTGCACAGACTAGGCTAGAGCTTGAGACATTGTCAGTTCCACCCACTGTTTGTGAGAACTGCCTGTCTCTTAGAATGGAATTGATTAAGCTAAAAGCCGAGAAGTCTGTTCAAGTAGAGAGTGAGTGTGAGACCTGCTTGTCTCAGGTGGAGGTTCTAGCTTCCTTGAGAGAGGAGCTAGCAGATTCTCAGAATGAGAACTTTTACCTCCGTTCTATCCTGAGTTGGATCAGTGCCAGAGAGCCACAGCTCGACATGATGATCCAACAGTTCAAAAGGCAGGATGGGTTTGGAGTAGGTTACACCTACACCAAGGCTGACTTTGAGAGTGCCATCAGCCGGGCAGTGGAGTGGAGTAAAATGACTCCAGAGCAGAGGTATCCCAAGACTCACTCCACTGAGTCTTCCTAGGCTTGTCAGCCCAAGGATGGAGTGATCCATGAACCACCTAAAGCTCCACCCAAGAAACCTATCTGGGTTCCAAAGCCCAAACACCTCCACACTTCTGTTGACTCTCTTCCTGGACCCTCTCAGCCCAAGAAGACCACACCAAACACTACCAAGCCCAAGAATCCTAAACCTCAACCACATCCCAAGAAGCCCACCTATCATTGTGAGTATTGTCAGAGAGACGGGCATCTTGCGGAGTTCTGCTTCAGAAGGAAGCGGATTGAGAGAGCAGAGAGGGCTCGTAGTGAACAGGAGCAGTTCTACCAGCAGGGTGGTAGACTGCATGTTCCTCGGCGCGGAGAGAGGCTGGAGGCCAGGCCGCGTCGTGTAGGTGGTGGTAGAGGAGATGACTTTCTTGCCCATGCTCCAGTTGGTGGTGTCCGTTCCGGCAGAGTTCCAGGTCATGTTGGCTACGGTCCTGGACCTCATGGCCGAGGTTTTAGGCAGAACCGAGGACCGCGCTTTGAGCAGCGTTTTGGTCCAAACTCTTTTGATGGTTTTCGCTTTCCATCTTTTGAGCAGATGGCTCGACACTGGTTTAGCTCTTTTGCTAAACCTGGTGCCGGACCATTTGCTCCCACTTACAGCCACTGATTGTGTAGGATCGGGGACTGGAGGACATTTGGATCATGGACTCAGGATGTTCTCGTCACATGACAGGACATCGCAGATGGTTCTCCAGTCTCACTCCCCCGAGCTCCAAAGAGTACATCACATTCGGGAATAGTGGTCAAGGGAAAGTAAGTGGCATTGGCTCAATTCGCATTTCAGATCATTTCTCTTTGAAGAATGTTGCCTTGGTTAAGAATTTGAACTTCAATTTGATTTCTGTTTCACAACTTCTTGAGGATGGTTTGGAAGTGCGTTTTAAGAAGGGTAACTCTTCTGTCATTGATTCTAGAGGGTCTTTGGTTTGCCAGATTTTACCTTTTGGTAAAGTTTTTCGAATTGACTTCTCTAGTTCTTTTGGCCCTTCTCGCTGTTTGATAGCTGGATCTTCTTCTGAGCTCTGGAAGTGGCATAGGAGGTTAGGTCATTTGAGTTTTGATCTGCTAGTCAGATTGAGCTCTATGGACCTTATCCGAGGATTGCCCAAGCTTAAGATGGAGAAGGATCTAGTCTGCCATCCCTGTCGTCATGGGAAAATGGTTGCCACTTCTCACTCACCTGTGACTCAGGTGATGACTTCGTATCCGGGCGAGCTTTTACACTTGGACACTGTTGGTCCAGCTCGGATACGTTCAGTCGGTGGGAAGTGGTATGCACTTGTGATTGTTGATGACTTTACTCGATTCTCGTGGGTTTTATTTTTGGAGTCTAAGGATGAAACTTTTCAATTTGTTCATGACCTGATTTTGAAGCTGAAGAATGAGAACAATGGTCGGATGCGAGCAATTCGCTCCGACAATGGCTCTAAGTTCAAGAACTCTTAGTTCGTCAGCTTCTGTAGTGATCAGGGTCTGGACCATCAGTTTTCTTCTCCTTACACTCCCCCACAGAACGGTGTTGTGGAACGAAAGAACCGCACACTAGTCGAGATGGCCAGGATGATGCTCGATGAGCACAGGACTCCTAGGCGTTTTTGGGCTGAAGCCATGAACACGACTTGCTATCTGGCCAACCGCATCTTTCTTAGAGCTTACCTTGGTAAGACATCATATGAACTGCGGTTTGGCAGACAGCCCAAGGTGAGCCACTTGCGAGCGTTTGGCTGCAAGTGCTTTGTGCTCAAGAAGGGAGGGCATTTGGACAAGTTTGAGTCTCGTTGCTGGGATGGTGTTTTTCTTGGTTATGCATTGCATTCTCGAGGCTTCCATGTTTGGAACCTCGAATCCCAGCTGCTTGTCGAGACCTGTGAGGTTTCATTTGATGAGTCCTTTCCTTCTTTGACTCCTTCTTTTGAGCCTTATGATGTTGAGCTCAGAGAGTCCATCTTCGAGGAAGATGAGGATACTCCAGCCGCTAATGAGGGTGGGCCTTCTGCACCCCCTGCAGAGCCCACACCTTCTGAGACTTCGACCGAGGACGAGGGCGGACCTCTGATCACTTCTTCCACTTCGATCGAACCCCCTCAGTTGAGTCCAGAGGTGCCAGCTGCTGACTCCGGTGAGGTGACTTCAGATCACCAGGGAACCCGAGCAGTTCAGCGTGATCACCCCTCAGAGCTCATCATTGGTGATTTGACTGAGAGAACTTTGCGTTCATCTACCTCTCTTGCTGTGTTTGCTGAATCTGCATTTGTTGCATCTTTTGAGCCCAGAGACATTTCTCATGCTCTTTCCGACTCTAATTGGATTAATGCTATGCAAGAAGAGCTAGAGAACTTTGTCCGCAATAGGGTTTGGACATTAGTTGAGCTGCCACCAGGATGCAACCCCATAGGCACCAAGTGGGTATTCAAGAACAAACAAGGTGAAGATGGGGTTGTGGTGCGCAACAAGGCTCGACTAGTTGCCCAGGGTTATTGCTAGAAGGAAGGTATTGCCTTTGAAGAAACCTTCGCTCCTGTTGCCCGTCTTGAGTCCATTCGTATTCTTCTAGCTTTTGCCGTTTCAAAGGGTTTTAAGCTTTTTCAAATGGATGTTAAGAGTGCTTTTCTGAACGGGTACATAGAAGAGGAGGTTTATGTTAGGCAACCCCCCGGTTTTGAGAACCCTAAGTTTCCTCGACATGTTTTTAAGTTGCACAAAGCTTTATACGGGTTGAAGCAAGCCCCCAGGGCTTGGTATGACCGGTTGAAGCAATTTTTGTTGGGAAAGGGCTTTGTGATGGGTTCTGTGGACAAAACTCTTTTCTTGCTCAGAGATGCTTCAGATTTTTTAGTTGCTCAGATTTACGTCGACGATATTATTTTTGGCGGTACTACTAATGATCTTGTGTCCAAGTTTTCTGAGCAGATGCACAGTGAGTTTGAGATGAGCCTCATGGGTGAGCTCAAGTACTTCTTAGGGCTCCAGATCAAGCAGACCAAGGACGACACCTTCATCCACCAAGGTAAGTACACTCGTGATATGTTAAAGAAATTTGACTTTGGTGGTGAATTGAAGCCGCAGATGACCCCGATGGGCACTTCTGGGGGTCTGGACAAGGATGAGAGCGGCGTCAAGGTCAATGAAAGGGAGTTTCGAGGGATGATCGGTTCGCTGTTGTACTTGACGGCAACAAGACCAGACATACAGTTCGCCGTGGGACTTTGCGCGCGTTTCCAATCTTCACCACGCGCGTCTCATCGGCAGGCTGTCAAGCGCATCTTCAGGTATCTCACTTATGCGCCTGATCTTAGTCTTTTCTATTCAGCATCATCTTCTCTCGATTTATCTGGATTTTCGGATGCCGATTTTGGTGGGTGCCGGTTGGATCGCAAGTCGACTTCCGGTACTTGCTAGTTTCTTGGTTCTTCTCTTGTCTCTTGGTCTTCTCGAAAGCAATCTGGAGTTGCTCTTTCGACCACAGAGGCTGAGTACGTAGCTGCTGCTAGCTGCTCCTCACAGTTGGTTTGGATGATTTCCACTCTGCGAGATTTTGGGTTATTCTTTCCTACCAGGGTTCCATTGTTTTGCGACAACACTAGTGCAATTAGTGTAGGGAAAAACCCTTGTCTCCATTCAAAAACCAAACACATTGATGTGCGCTTTCATTTTCTGCGGGATCAAGATGAGAAAGGTGTCATTGACCTTGTTCATGTTGATACCCATCATCAGTTGGCTGACATTTTCACCAAACCCCTAGATCAGTCTACCTTTGAGCGTTTACGAGGGGATTTGGGTGTTGTGTATCCTTTCTAGGATATTTTGCGTCAGTTTTCTTTCTTCTTTACTCTTTTTTGAGTCTTTTTGTGTATGTTCATAACTTGCATATTCACATATCACACTTTAGAGCTGCTTCTGTTATATGATTGAACTGCCTTACTTATTCTAGCTGGTACATGCTTTTGAATACTTGTCATTGATCATGCTTTGGTTCAGATCACTTGATATGTCTGATATCTATCATATGCATGGCTTTTATGCTTTAAAATTTGCAAAATGATCACCATTGCTTCTGGTAACTAGCATGTGTAGGCTGAATGTTCTTGCTATCTATTACATGCCTTGTAGCTAGTTCCTGACTTAGATGCAAACAAGCAACTTGGACATCTTTCTGCTTTAAAATATGGAAATGTGCTGTCAAAATGATGAAAAATCAAGAAAAATAAAAATTCCATGCCTTTTTATGCATAACTTGAAAAGTTCCAGGTGGGTTTGCTTTGTCGCATTGCATTGTTCTGGACTGCGTACCATAGCACTTTGGTATGAACTAGGACAGTGTAATGTATGCCAAGACCAATGTCTTAAGCTTCTAATGGTCCAGTTCTGGCCTAGGCTTGACTTGGTCGGTCAGCATAAGGTTTGACATGCAAATAACCCCTGGCAAAAATGAAAAAGGAAAGAGAAAAAGCCTGAAAAATGAAATGATAACAAGTTTGCTGAAGCATTTTTTTGGATAATGCTTATCTTGGTAGATATCAGATATCTTTTGCATCTCATGCTTTACCTTGCTTGTTTATTGGAACATGTGGTGATGTTTTTGTTTGCAAAAATTGAAAAATGCGTGCAAATGACTTTCTTTAGATATCATCTGTTGCACTGATCATGCCATGTATCGTTACAGTATGTCTTTTGCTGTATCTGTTAGATGTTGTAATTGTAGTCAATCATATCTGAGAAGCATGCTTTCTACACTCCTTATGCACTCCAGTTGAATTCACTGCATATTTTGAGGGGGAGTTGCATTTCACGGGGAGTCTGTGTCTCTATTGAGTGCTTGATGAGTTCACTTGTCAACAAGGGGGAGAAAATTTGGGATCAGAGTTTAAGGGGGAGTTTTTACTCTGTTGATATCCTTGTTGTTCTGAAATCGCACTCATTTTTGAGCTTTTACGTTTTGGTTAACCATAATGACCACTTCTGGCTTTTGTTCGTCTTTTGGTCATTAGGGTTAAACTTTTACCTTATTTTTTCTTCTTCTATGTTTTCTTGTGTTTTGTTTTCGTGTTTCCACAGTTGTTTCGCAGGTGCTGAAGAGCTGAAAAAGAGGAGTGTTGACAATGCACTCATCAAGGGGGAGATTGAGGAGCCATGCTGAATAGCGTGGGCCTCATGGCTCCAGAAGTGATGAGTCATTGTCAACGATAGTCAAAGAGGACAGAAGAAGAGAGGGGATCTCCTGTTTCATGGGCCGTGTGTGACTCAGGTACACGGGCAGCAAGCGACTGCCGGGCAGAGGAGGCTGCGAAGTCGGGCTGGCCCAATCCGGGTACATGGATCAGAAGCAGTAGAAGACCCACTAGGCTATTGACCAAGGTTGACTCAGGTACACGGGCGGTGAGTGATTGCCGGGCTGAGAGAGCTGCGGAATCGGGCCGGCCCAATCCAGGTACCTGGTGCAAAGTCGGTGGAGGCTTTGTCAGTTTCGGCGCAAAACTGACAACCGTCGATCTTGTATCCGACTGTCCAGAAGAGAAGCCGTAGTCGCTATGAAAGCTTAGCTTCCGGATAAGTCATATGTAACTCTAGGCCCACAGTCAGTCAGTCGTGATTGTAAAAATACATAAGGGCAGTAGAGTCTTTTCCTTTATTCTTGCGTCTGTAAAAACCTGATGGGGGAGTGGTCTCGATCTTCCGCTAGGTAAAGGATAAACTTGGGTTGGTGGAGAATCTCGACGTTGGCGATCCAAGGCTCCGGTCCGGCGGATCAAAACCTTGCAATCGTTACACCACTGTCTCCGTTGGTTATCAACCACGCAGAACGCGATTGACCTCGCCACGAAGGCTAATTCCTGCAAGCAAACCCAAGAACACAAGCAAGAACAGGAAGGATACAAATCGAATGCCAAATCACAGACAAACGAAGATAAGGTGAGGTTTCACAAACGCCAATGCAGCAGCCAATCGGTCCGGTGCAAGAGGCGGGATCTAAACACAACAGTGTAGATGCAACAAAGCAAAACCTAACCCTAGAGGTGGCTGGCGTGAGAATATATAGGGCGGCGGCCTGTGGAAGACGAACAGACACAGGCTATGGGCTAGAATACGTACAGACTCAGACTATGGGCCAACACGGCCCAGTTCTGTCACGCAGGACTGTTTAAATCACACAGAACGACTCGAGACTCCAAATGAGGTGAAACCAACGGCAAACGATCCGTCTTCTCCTCAGATTTCCAAAAAGTCAAAGAACGCGCCAATCGGACTTCGTATGAGGAAGTTATGCCCATTTTGGTGCAGGGTGGTTGATGTAGTCCGAACCAGCGAAATCTTGACTTCAAAACATCCGTGCGATTCCTTCTTCAGCTCCAACTCTTGTATTCCATCTCCCATGTTCCTAAGCAACAAAATATCACTAGAATTCAGTAGCATCCCGTCCAAACAAATATAATCAAAATTACTAAGGAAAGAATTAACCTCATGGTTCAAGCGACGGGCACGGGCGCGTGTGATTCGTCCTAGTAACTGAATTGTAGGTGGAGGCTCCATGTGTGCATCATGTGAAGTGATGTCCTCATCATCCTCCCCCTCTTGAATTGGAGTCGTCCTCGACTCAAGCTCATCGTCAGCTCCCAAATAGGGTTTTAAATCATCAGCACGGGTCATCAATTTAAACTTTCTCAAATCAGGAAAACGATCCTTGCGCAAGTATAACCAAACAAGATCTCCTGGTTTGAAAAACATCTTCTTTCTTCCTTTATTTGTCCTTTGAGCAAAATAGCGTGTTTTCTTTTCTATAACTTTCTTGGTCTTCAGATGCATAGCTTTCACAAACTCTGCACACTTAGTTGCTTCCATGTTTGCTCTCTCTTGAAAAGGAAGTGGTGTGATTGGCTTAAAACCATACACCACTTCAGACGGGCACAAGTGTGTTGTTGAGTGGACATGTGGGAGACAGTCCTCCCATTCTTTCAAGTTCTTCTTAATCATTGTTCGCAGCAACATGGAGAGTGTACGATTTACCACCTTTGTTTGACCTTCAGTTTGCGGGTGACAAGTTGTTGAAAATAGCAATTTTGTGCCAAGCTTGGCCCACATTGTCTTCAAAAAGTAACTCATAAACTTCACATCATGATCTGAAATAATGGTTCTAGGCATCCCGTGCAATCTCACAATTTCCCTAAAAAATAAATCAGCAATATGTGAAGCATCGTTGGTCTTGTGACAGGGAATAAAGTGTGCCATTTTAGAAAACCTATCCACTCTTACAAATATGGAGTCTCTCCCCCTCTTTGTCCTAGGCAATCCCACAATAAAGTCCATGGTAATATCTTCCCAAGGTGCACTAGAAACAGGAAGTGGAGTGTACAAAACATATGGGTTGAGTTTGGACTTAGCTTTATGGTATGTGGCACAACGCTGCACAAATCGTTCAACATCTCTCCGCATCTTTAGCCAATAAAAATTATTGGACAACAGGGCCAAAGTCTTTTCTCTCCCAAAATGCTCCATTAATCCACCGCCATGTGATTCCTGCAACAACAACAAACGTACGGACGAATCTGGAACACATAGCTTGTTAGCATGGAACAAGAAGCCGTCATAAACATGAAATCTTTTCCAACCTTTCCCATCATTACATTTAGTGAATGGTTCAGCAACTTCTTTATCTACAACATACAAATCTTTCAAACTTTCCAAATCTGGAACGTTAATATCAAGTTGAGATAAAAGAACAATCCTACGAGACAAAGCATCAGCAACCACATTTTCTTTGCCATTCTTGTATTTCTCAATGTATGGGAAAGATTCAATAAATTCAACCCATTTAACATGTCTATGGTTCAGTTTAGCTTGTCCTCTCAAATATTTTAGTGCTTCATGATCAGAATGTTGCCAAGTTTCAAGCACACGCACTAAGGCATATAATTCCTTATCATAGGTAAAATAATTCAATTGTGGACCATGCAATTTCTCACTAGAATAGGTCACGGGTTTTACCTCCTTGTAGCAGCACATCTCCTATTCCAAAATCACTAGCATCACATTCTAACTCAACAGACTTACTGAAGTCGGGTAGCTGAAGTAGAGGTGCACGTGTAAGGCGATCCTTGAGTGTGGCAAGAGCTTGTTCTTGTGCTGACTCCCAAGTAGAAGTAACTCCCTTCTTGGTCAATTCAGGTAAAGGACCAGCTATGGTGCTGAAATCTTTCACAAAACGCCGGTAGAAACCTGCAAGACCAAGAAAACTACGTACTGCAAGGTTAGTTTTAGTGGCATGCATGACACATCCTTTCAGATTAATAACTTGTGATGAGGAAGGAGAAACAACTTTTTCTTTTTGTTGCCTCGAAAGTGTTTTAGCTACTTGCTGATTTTCAGAAAGTTGTTTGCTCTTTTGTGCGTCCCTAGCACGTTTTTCTTGTTCAAATTTCACAATTTCAGCAGGAGTCATAGGAAGAAATGTAACTTTCTTTCCTTTATACATAAATGTGTACTTATTGCTCCTACCATGGTGTGTAGCATCAGTATCATATACCCAAGGTCTACCAAGTAATAGAGAACATGCTTGCATTGGTACTACATCAAAATCAGCACTTCCAAAGTATGTACCAATGGAAAATTCGATGTGAACAGTTTGTGTTACCTTGACCTTACCGCTGTCGTTGAGCCATTGCACATGGTAAGGGTGTGGATGTGCACGTGTGGGAAGTTGAAGCTTAGTTACCACGTCGAGGCTCACCAAATTGTTGCAACTACCACTGTCGATGATGACACGTACACGGCGGTCATTGACGAGGAAGAAGGTCTGAAACAGATTGTTCCGTTGTGCCCGGTCGTCCTGCTCCATGTGAGTGCTTAAAACACGTTGTACAATAAGTGCTTCATGGTCGGCATAGGTATCCGATGTAAAAACAGCGTCATCATCGGATGTATCATCATCTCCTGCAATGTTAGCAGCAAGTGCATATTCATCTTCAACATCACTAGCACTTACATAGCCACCGTCTTCCGTAGCAATATAAGCCCGCTGACTAGGGCAGTCTTTCATCACATGGCCAAGTCCTTTGCATCTGTGACACTGGATCGCTGCAGAACGTGCAGTAGAGGCCGCCGAGGAGGTGGGCTTGGCTGGCGCCTTGGATGCTGCAGTCGTGGAACTCTCAACCTGGGCGGTAGATGTAGAAGGTGCTGATGTAGTCATCGGCCGAGAAGGTGGTGGTGGTGGTCGTTGCTGCTGCCCACTTGAGCGTGAAGTAGCACCACCAATGTTGGTCCTCGTGCTGCGTTGTGGTTGTTGGCGACCCTGCAATTCTTTCTCTGCAAGCATAGCAAGGTGGAAAAGACGAGTGATAGTATTGTATTCTTTATAATCAATGATATCCTGAATTTCACGTCTTAAACCACCATAAAAACGGGCCATTTTATCCTCATTGTCCTCCTCAATTTCAGCACGCATGCAACCTATTTGCAATTCCTGATAATACTCCTCTACCGATTTATTTCCTTGGTTTAGGCGCTGCAATTTTTTTCTCAAATCACGTTTATATGAAGGAGGGACCCATCTACCACGCATTTGCCGTTTTAACATATCCCAATTTTGTGGTTCATTTCCGACCTGAACTATTTTAGTCCACCAAAGAAGAGCAAAACCAGTGAAGTCACTAGTAGCTAAGCGCACGCGGTGGATAGCAGGAACCATGTGAGCATTAAATTTTTGTTCGACTGACATCTCCCAATCTAAATATGCATCTGGATCATAGGTGCCAGCAAAAGGAGGTACTGAAAATTTTACCTTGGAGTAAGGATCATCGTTCCTACGGTTGTCATTGTTACCTCGTGGATGGCGGTTGCGGTGGCCGCCCATACCTTGACGGTTGAACTGAAAGCGATGACGTGCAACCTCGTCAGGGTCAATGGCATTGTGTCCGGCATAGGATAGTTCGTCTTCCTCTTCAATATGATCGTCTTCCTCTTCAACATGTTCATCGTTGGCTCGTGCAGCAGGCAATCGTGTTTCCAAGACAGTCATTCGGTCCACTAGGTCAGCCACAGCACGCGCGAGACGTTCGATGGAATGTTGGGTCTGCCGCTGAGACTCTAGTAGAGCACGCCGTGAGACACAGTCATTAAAATCAGATGGAGGGGTGCCGCTGTTATCTGCCATGTTAGTGAAAAGATAAAACAACAAAGAATAATCCTATGTAAAACAGCTAGGTGGGGTGCTGGATGTGTGGTGGAAGCAATTCGTCAAGCACCTTACCCACGCTTGCAAGTGTTCTTACCACGCCGTAGTGAGGTCACCGGCCTACAGGTGATGAACCAAGTGGAGGGTGGTGTACAATTGCAAGAAATGATCCTGTCCTGACCAAGAGAAAGGTGTAGCTTGGAAGGCAAAGTGAGTAGCAAGGATTAGCGATAATAATAACAGTTAAACCAAGTTCAATAAGTATTCCCTAGTACTCGTCAAAGTTGCTGGCCTTAGTGCTCCCAAAGTGAAAGTTCAAGCAATAGAGGGAAACTATGTGCCCAAAAATCAAAAAGGAAGCAAAAACAGGCCAAATTCAGCTCTCTATAGATCGGACAAGGGATCGGACAAGAGATCGGACAAGTCATCGGACAAGGGTATGTGCACAAATAATTTTTTTTTTCTGCTGCTGATCGGATCGGACAAGGGATCGGACAAGAGTTCGGACAAAGGTTCAGACAAGAGATCGGACAAGCAACAAACAGCCAAAGACTGCTTCAGATTGGACAAGAGTTCAGACAGGAGTTCGGACAAGAGTTCGGACAAGCAACAACAGGACTGTTTCTCTTTTTTTTTATATATTATTTTTTTTCTTTTTTTTTCACTCTATTTTTTTTTGAAACAAGGATGACAAGAGATACAACCACAAAAATTGGCAACTGCAACTGAGGTGGGATGTGGCTCACAAAAATTCAAACAAGTTCGCTGTCCGGCGAGCAAAAACTTTGTCCAATTTTTTTCTTTATCTTCCTGACTTTTTTTGGCGAGTTTGGTGAGGGCTAACCGGCATAGGGTACCCACCCAAATCGGGTCAGGAACACGCTCAAAAAATTTCAGATTTTTCTGCCAAACGAGCGAAAAGTTATGCCTGTTTTACTGAAGGGGGGTCACAAAGAGTAGATGTGGAAAACAAAGTAGGGTTGCGGAAGGGGGGTTTTTCGGTGGGGAATTTTTTTTTTGAGACACAAGAACAACTACTACTCAAACGACACAGAGGGATGACTAAACCAGCAACAAGACTCGACCAAGAACACGAACTCAACAAAGTTAAAACTTAAATTAAAATCGCAAGGCACAAAGGGGTTCTCGGTGGGGAATTTTTTGGTGCGGTTTTCTGGACTCTGGGTAAAACAAAAGCAGATCGAGATTACCTAACGGGAAATCTGAGCTTTGATACCAGCTGATGGGGGAGTGGTCCCGATCTTCCGCTAGGTAAAGGATAAACTTGGGTTGGTGGAGAATCTCGACGTTGGCGATCCAAGGCTCCGGTCCGGCGGATCAAAACCTTGCAATCGTTACACCACTGTCTCCGTTGGTTATCAACCACGCAGAACGCGATTGACCTCGCCACGAAGGCTAATTCCTGCAAGCGAACCCAAGAACACAAGCAAGAACAGGAAGGATACAAATCGCATGCCAAATCACAGACAAACGAAGATAAGGTGAGGTTTCACAAACGCCAATGCAGCAGCCAATCGGTCCGGTGCAAGAGGCGGGATCTAAACACAACAGTGTAGATGCAACAAAGCAAAACCTAACCCTAGAGGTGGCTGGCGTGAGAATATATAGGGCGGCGGCCTGTGGAAGACGAACAGACACAGGCTATGGGCTAGAATACGTACAGACTCAGACTATGGGCCAACACGGCCCAGTTCTGTCACGCAGGACTGTTTAAATCACACAGAACGACTCGAGACTCCAAATGAGATTAAACCAACGGCAAACGATCCGTCTTCTCCTCAGCTTTCCAAAAAGTCAAAGAACGCGCCAATCGGACTTCGTATGAGGAAGTTATGCCCATTTTGGTGCAGGGTGGTTGATGTAGTCCGAACCAGCGAAATCTTGACTTCAAAACATCCGTGCGACTCCGTCTTCAGCTCCAACTCTTGTATTCCATCTCCCATGTTCCTAAGCAACAAAATATCACTAGAATTCAGTAGCATCCTGTCCAAACAAATATAATCAAAATTACTAAGGAAAGAATTAACCTCATGGTTCAAGCGACGGACACGGGCGCGTGTGATTCGTCCTAGTAACTGAATTGTAGGTGGAGGCTCCATGTGTGTATCATGTGAAGTGATGTCCTCATCAAAACCCTAAGGGGCTGGTAGAATATTCCTAGTGTTGGGCAGCCTATAAATAGGGCCCCAATCCCTAGGGTTTGGACTACCCTTTTAGAAATCACTTTTTCAATCATCCCTTGGGTCATTTTGTTCCTGCGTGCTTTTTCTCTCTCCCTGTGTGCGCCGCCAGGCAACCTCCTGTTCTTCCTGAGATTCATTTGGCTCTTTACTATTTGGAAGCTTTTATTCCTATTGATTCTCATGCGCAGCACTTCATTTAAGGTTCTGTTGGTTCGGTTTGCACACAACTAATTTATTCCTAAGCAGAAGCTTCTCTGTGGCTTCTGTTTGTTCTTCACAAGAGTACTAGTTCTTGTGGCTGGTAGCAAGTAGTACTACTTTCCTGTAGCTACAGTATGCTAGTACTTTAGCCTTGCTTTTCTTGTGTTGCTTTTTGATCGAGTTGGCAGGGCCAAAGTCCCTTTTCTTGTGTGAAGTCCAACTCTGTGAAGCAGACCTCGAATCTGCAAGCTTTGAATCTGCAGGCTTCGAATCAGTAGACTTCGAATAAGCAGACTTCGAATCTGCAAGCTTCGAATCTGCAGACTTCGAATCAGCAGACTTCGAATCAGCAGACTTCGAATCTGCAAGCTTCGAATCTGCATACTTCGAATCTGCATACTTCGAATCTACAGGCTTTGAATCTGCATACTTCGAATCTGCATACTTCGAATCTGCAACCTTCGAATCTGCAACCTCCGAATCTGCAAACTTCGAATCTGCATACTCCGAATCTACAACCTTCGAATCTGCAACCTCCGAATCTGCAACCATCGAATCTGCAACCACTGAATCAGCAGACTTCAAATCTGCAGACTTAGTCAATCTGTTCTCGCTTTGCTGTTTAGTTTTCTTTTTAAATGCGTTGGGTTTTGGGAGCAGGCCATTGATTCGAAAGAATTTTTATAGGCGCCCATTCACTCCCCCTCTGGTCGCTACTTTCGGTCCTACATCTGGCCCCTACTCCGAAGCTCAAGAAATATCTAAGTGAATAGGCCATACCAGGGGCCCCTCCACCCCTGGTATGTCGTGTAGCTAGTCAAAGTCTGACGTTACCTGACACATCTGTAAAACTGTAAAGCACTTTTGTACCGTAACTAGCTCCTTTTCCCCTCTTTGCCCTTGTGAGCCTAGGGTTCATAGAGGGCATTTTGGTCTTTTCCTTAAGGCCTGCATGCCTATAAAAGCAGGGCCAAGACCTTGTAACAGGGACCGGCTCCAGGGACTATGAGACCCTCGAGTTCACTACTCCATACCGAGGCATACCATGCCAAATCCACTGCAAACTGGACGTAGGGCTATTATCCCCTAGGGGAGACCCGAACCAGTATAAACCCTTTCTCCTTCTGAGAGAACCCCTCGAGGTTCATTTTATATACTCCGTATACACACATACTAAACCTGTGTTGTAGCTAACAAAATTGCTACAACAGTTGGCGCCGTCCGTGGGGACCTTAGTACTAAAAGCTAAGTTCTCTGCCACTGCCTGCAACTCGAAGTACGCTTGAGGGGGGAGCTTCGAAGCTTTCTTGCTTCGCGCACCCTTCGACAAGGGGCTTTGGGTGCAGCTCGAAGGCCCTCTTCGCCTTCCCTTACCCTTCGCATACAGGAGCTCACCCTCTAGCTAGGGGCTCCGCGTCATGCGTCGAAGGTCATCGAAGCCCCTGGGGCTACGAGGCCAACCTTCAACTACTTTGCGAGGTATGTCTACTATCCGAAGTACTACTTCGATGTACAATGTCGCAATCACTTGATATATATTCGAAGCCCAGCTTCGCCTTGAAGTTCGAAGCCCTGCTTCGCCTTTAAAGCAAACTTCTGCCCCATCTTATTGAGAAAAATTCGAAGCATTGCTTCGCCTTATCAAAAACCCGAAGCCTTGCTTCGCCTTATTTAAAGTGCGAAGCCTCGCTTCGCTTTACAAAGTCTGGAGCACCCCTCCAAAGGCTACACAGCGCCTCCAGGCCCGTAGTAGTGGGCTTTGAGACTTCCGGGCGACGGCTCGGCAAGTCCGGGATTCCAGGCTCCAGCCTGATGCATCCCAGGGTCGAAGGTGGCCCAGGGTCGTAGGTGACCCAGAGTCAAAGGTGGCTCAGAGTCGAAGGTGGCTCAAAATCACAGGTTCGGTGAATCCACACCAAATATCCTTTTCACTACAGGACCAAGCTCCAGAAGCCTTGCTTCGTTATCTAAACACGCATCGAAGCCTTGCTTCGCGTGACGTGATCTAAGCTAAAAACTAAGCCTATCGAAGTATTACTTCGCTTAAAATCTAAGCGCGTTTCGTAGCCTTGCTCACGCACATCCAAATCCCAACATGCCGAAGCATGCTTCGCTTAATTTGGTTATGCTGAAGCCTTGCTTCGCACCAAGTTAGCGCATTCGAAGCCCAAAAGAGGCCTTCGCTCAATGAATTCCATACATCCGAAGCCGCCAAAAGGCACACCCCTTCGCATTTTTTATTTTGCCCGCACTAGCAACGGCTAAGTCCCTAGCTGCCACGAGCAAGTGGGGAAGCATGTATGCGAGGTGTGCGGATGTAATACACAATACGAGCGTGACAAGCTAAAATGATCGAAGCCATCAAACAACGCGAAGCATGTAGACGAAGTATGCAAATACAATAAACTCCATTCATTGAATGATAATTGAGAAGTATGTTACAAATATACTTCGAAAATAAAACTACGAGTAGTCTGTATCTAAGCCTAAGAAAAATCGAGTGCGAGGCCCCAACCCTCGCTTGCCTTTCTTTCGGCCAGGGCCCCCTCGGCTGGACGAAGCCTCGTCGGAGCCTGCTCTCCCACGTCCGGCCCATCCAGGCTCCGAAGCCCGCAGACCTTGTCTTCCATTTGGCAGGTCGCTCCGAGTTAGCAAAGCATGCGGCGCTGTGTCGAGGGCAGAGAACTCTAAGGCTTCGTCGCCTACTAAGGCCGTTCACGAAGGCAAAAACAAAGAACTCTGAAGGGACTCCATCTTCACAGCGGCTAGCAAATCCTGAGCTACTTCGGAGATGGCTTCGCCGCTAGGCCCCCTCAGAAGCTTAAACTGAGGGGGGCCTTCGGACCTAGCTATTTCGAGGACTGCCCACAACTGTCGAAGTTCTTTAGAGTCCTCAGGCACTTCGAAGTCAACATTCGGAGGCTGAGCCTAGGCAGGTATAAAAAACCCCTGCATTCATATTAATAAACTGATAAAGTTTTTACAAGCCTGCAGCTAAGTGTTACAAAGAAGCCTAAGGAGATCTACACCTTCGGAGGCGGAGGTGTCGATGTCGAAGGCCTATCCGGCACAGCGGGTGCTTTAGATCGGCGAAGTCGTAGGGCCTTCTGGAGGTCGAGGACTGCTTCGCAACCTTGTTCCTTCCAAGGCTCCTGCAGCCACCGCCAGGCTCCGTGGACGTCCGCCGGAGGCGTCACCAAGTGCTGGCCCCCGAAGGCCACCGGGGTCACGGAGGTTGCTGCCTGAAGGTGGTTGCACCCCGCTTCATGAAGCATGTGTAACACCCCTTGGCCCGCGACTCGGCCGGCCATGAGGGCGAAGCCCTTCAGTGATTGCTCCGCCGTTGAAGCCACCGTCTTCAAGAAATCAACGCGGTCCCCAATTGGGTCCTGATCGCCGAAGTCCGGAGCCCGGCACTCGGTCCCTATTTGCTCAAGGACGTCGGTCAGGATCTGGGTGGCTTCGCCAAGATTGTCCATGACGAAGTCTTCAAGCTTCTGAGCCCGTCGACGGAGTGAAGCGTTCTGCTTCGCCTGCTGGGCCTCGGCGTCCTTCGAAGCCTTGAGCTCTGCGCGGAGTCTATCCATCTCCGAGATCAAGGCATCCTTAGCCTTGTTGGCCTCAGCCCTCGCCGCGTCAGCCGAGGCCTCAGCCCGCCTTCGTTTCTCGGCTTCCACCGAGACTTCGCGTCAGAGGGCCTCCCTCTCCTCTTCCAGGCGCATCATCCGCCTGTCTGCAGAAGTCGAGGCCGCAGCGTTCAGTGCGAAGGCCTGCAGGAATCCAAGAATCATAAGTATTGATCGAAGACTAAAGCATAGTTCGAAGGCTGCGAAGGGCTTCGCTCACCCGCACGAGGGCTTCGTTCGCGCTGATGAAGAGCTCCGTGGGGTTCGAGTGGCTAAGTTGAGCCACCAAGTCCCCTGCCTCCGTAGCTGCGCAGCTTTCGCGGAAGCTGTTGATTTCCACCTCCGTCACGGCACCCTTCGGCGGAAGGGATGGATCATCTCCTCCGCTGCGGCCACCTGCACAGGCTTCGGCAAAGCATGGCTTAGGCCCACCACGTCGACCTCCTCGTCGCTTTGAAGGCCCCCTTCGCCACCGCTGTTGCCTCCATCTTCTTCAGACGAAGAGCCTTCGGACTTCGAGTCGCTGCTACTGCCGCTGCTGCCCGAAGCCTCTATTGGCTTCGCCGCGGCGGACTTCGATCCGTCTTCGTCTGCCGGCTTTGCCACGATGGGCCTCGCATCGGCATCCTTTGCAGAAAGACCCAAGTCAAGATCCGCATATTGAAGAGAAGCATGTTAAAAGAGTTTACCTTCGTCAGAAATGTCCTCAAAGGAAGGAGGGGCGATGTGTGCCCCCCAGTCCCTTCGCTGCGAGGCGGCGTGTCGGCCTTCGCGCCTGATGTTGTCGCTGTCGAGGCTTCCATGGCCTTCTTGGTAGCCGGAGCACTTGTGGGCTCCACCGCTGCCTCCTCCGGGGTAGAGGCTTCGGTCGCGGGGACCTCTGACCGCACCCTCGAAATCCCAAGTTCGTCGTCATCCCCCCTCTTCCTCTTTGCTCCGGCCGACAAAGTTGTGAGGTGGGAGAAGTCTGGCAGAGCAGGGAACACCTCGATGCCAAGCGCGGTCCATACCCTGTTCCAATGCTCCCAGGACCCCACCAGAGCGAGGCACTGGGCCTGCTCCTCAGGTGTCGGAGTCCCAACAACGTGCTCCGCCGCCGCAATGGCCTCCTCCGGAGTCCTCATTTCGAGGTGGGCTTCATAAAAGTTCAAGTCAGAGTGAAGTTTTGCGAAGTATGAAAGTGAAAAGAGTTCGAAGCCTTACAGGAGCTTTCGAAGGACAACTCGCGAAGTTCCCCTTGGCCCAAAGCCTGGAAGAGCCCCTCCGGCCAAGAGCGCGCGAGGGGGCTGAGTCAGAGGGTGATGAACTCCTCTGCGAGGTCCCTCATACTCATCTTCGCCGCTACCTTCCGAAGTAGCAAGATCCTCGAGCGAAGGGTGTCCTCGCTGGTCTTCACCACCCCTTCGCGTCGGTATGAGATAAAGGCGTTAGTACTCCGAAGGGGAGAGTTCGCGCCTACAGAGGCATAGAACCATTCCTGGTCCCACTTCGAGTACCACTTGTTGTTCACAACCCTCGCCGGGAAGGCATCCTGGAACTCCCTCCGGAGCTGGAAATTAGCGCTGCCGAAGGCCAGCGCCCTCTTGACGCGGTCTGTACCCTCCCTCGGCTTCGGCTGGTAGTTGGCGTCGTGGAGGGCGACGAAGACGTCCGCACGGCCCTCGCAGCCTTCGGCTCTCATGGCCCATTCGAAGACAGCAAGCCTCGCCACGACATTGGGCGAGAGTTGAGGAAGCTCGAGGTTGTAAGCCCTCAAGACTTCGCTCAGCATCTCGACTGCTGGCAGCCCGAGGCCGGCTTCGAAGAATGCCTCGAACACAACCACTTCATCAGCACGGGGCGTCGGCACGGCCTCCGACTTCTCTGGGACTCTTAGCTGGATCTTCGCCGCAATCCTCCCTTCGCAGGCCCTCTGGACGGACTCCTCCATAGAAATCGAGGCCCTCATCTCTAGCGTCTGCTCAAATTTGTCGGAGGGCGTCCGAAGGTCCCTTGGCCCCAGTCGCCTAGGTGCAGGCTTCGCTGCCGCAGCCGCCGCTGCCTGCATTTGGGCGGAGCCCGAGCTCGAGCCCAAGACCAAGGGCTTCGCCGCCGCCTTCTTCGGCATTTTGGTGGGGCTTCGGCGCGAGGGGCTAAAGCTAGCAAAGGGTGCTCCGCACGAAGCCAAAGAGAAGAGAGCGAAGGTGGTAAGGCAATGAGAAGAAAGCAAATGAGAGCGTGCCGAAGCCGCGCGGGGTAAACCCCTATTTATAGGCGGTAAGAATTCCGACAGTTGTGGGCCGAACCCACTGCCGAGTGGGCCTACAGTGAAGGCGAAGCGGCCCAGCGCAGGGTAACGGTAAATTTTCTAGCCGTTGCGGAGCTGTTTGGGCTCCCCGAGGTCGTTCTGACAGATGGCGTAGGCATTTATTACCTGCAGGTTTCGAAGTCACCTTCGGTCCAAGCTCCAAAGGCATGTTTTCTCCGAAGTTGTAATTTTCAGGTCATTTGTCCCAAGGGCGCACGCACCCCTTCGTCCCGAAGGCCTGCATGCGAGGGGCTACTGTTGGGGGAATATATTTCCCTTTAACAGGGGCCAAGTGACGTTAGCCTCCGGCAGCCTTTGGCCCAGAGCCCAACATTGTCGAAGCTTGTATCCTCCCCAAGAACTGTTCCCAAATCTCAAGGTTCATCCCGGAGCTTGCAGGGGCAAAGCCCCCGGGCCCCGTCGAAGCCCTCCGGAGCAAGGTCCTTCGGAACCCTCCGGAGCGAAGCCCCCAAGACTCCCTGACGGCCGCTAGAAGCTGTCTCGGGCTGGCCTCAAAACCAGCCTCCGAGCCCGGTTCAAGGTTAACCTCCGAGCCTTGCTCGAGGTTAACCTTCGGACCCTATCCGGGGATAGCCTTCGAGCCCCCTCCATCGGAGCTCCTCAGAGCCGGCCTTTGGACCTTGTCCAGCCGATTCGAAGCCATCTCCGAGTCCCCAGTTCGGAGCCTCGCTCGAAGCATGCTTCGAAGTCCCCCTTCGGGGTGTACTTTGAAGCCTTCTTCACAGCCTCCGCTAGAAGAGCTCTGGCCCCTACTCCGAAGCTCAAGAAATATCTAAGTGAATAGGCCATACCAGGGGCCCCTCCGCCCCTGGTATGTCATTTAGCTGGTCAAAGTCTGACGTTACCTGACACGTCTGTAAAACTGTAAAGCACTTTTGTACCGTAGCTAGCTCCTTTTCCCCTCTTTGCCCTTGTGAGCCTAGGGTTCATAGAGGGCATTTTGGTATTTTCCTTAAGGCCTGCATGCCTATAAAAGCAGGGCCAAGCCCTTGTAACAGGGACCGGCTCTAGGGACTATGAGACCCTCGAGTTCACTACTCCATATCGAGGCATACCATGCCAAATCCACTGCAAACTGGACGTAGGGCTATTATCCCCTAGGGGAGACCCGAAGAAGGCTGCGCCAACGAGATTCTCACAGCAGCGAAGACTCCCAGGCGGCGCGTGGTGCACGGGTTTTTTTTGTTGCTGATCGGCATGCAGGTGAGTAGATCTAATCTCCTAATTTTTAGTAGATCATTTTTAGAGATAATAATATATTAATTAATTAGTGGAAAATTTGTTTAGAAATTTTGTGTTAATTTAATAAGCCAAACTATTTTTAGTAATCGCATATTTTTATTTTTATACTGTTTAATCTGCTTATATAAAAAGTAAAGAAAAGTTTATTAGTCGCAGTAGTATTTTTAATTCTAGTCTTTACTTGAAATATTTTTAGTTTATTTCTGAATTAATTTAAATTGAGACACCGGTCATTTTTAGGCTAGACAACTTTAATTCATGTGATTTGCCCTGCTAATATTATTTGTCTGGTTAAGTTCGTTTGGGTGTTGGGATTAGGATATAGTTTAGCAAGAATTTTTAGGCGCCCATTCACCCCCTCTGGTCGCTACTTTTGGTCCTACAAGTGGTATCAGAGCAAGGTTAGGTTTTTCTAATATCTTAACCGATTCTAAACCTAGTTAGTGACCATGACGTCTTCTGGTAAAATCCCGTCCCTAGAAGCTTTTGGCTATACTTATTGGAAGACTCGCATGCGAGCATACCTTATGAGCCAGAGCTCAGAAATATGGGAGATTTGTATTCATCCTAATTTCACCATAATGACTATTGCTACAGATACTGCTGCAGATGTAATTACCCAGCATCAAAATAATAGTAAGGCGGTGAATATTTTTTTTCTGGTCTTGGTCCTAGTGAGTTTGAGCGTGTTAGCCATCTCACCACTGCTTGAGAGATCTAGGCTACCCTCCAGGCACACCATGAGGGGACAGCACAGGTCAAGGCTAGGCTCTACCAGACCTACCGGCGTGAGTATGAAAATTTCTCACAGAAGCCGGGTGAGACTGTTGAGGCGTTGTTTGGTTATTTTCAATCGATCATTAACAAGCTTCGTGTAAACAAGGCCGAGCGTGATCAGTTGGTCTCAGATCATGAACAGGCACTTAAGCTACTCCATACCTTGGACCCTAAGATCTGGGAGATCAAGGTTTCTTCTATTGTTAAGAGCGTGTCCTATGATACCTTGACCATCGCAGAGCTTTTTAGTAAGCTCAAGGCCTCAGAGGTCGATATTCAGTTGAGATCAAATCTCAGTGATTCTGGCTCAAAGACTCTGGTGCTTGCGACACCGTCGGCTGATTCGAATGCCATGAGTTGTACAACCTTTTCCTTGATGTCTATCTCCGAGGAACATCTTGATACTCTAGGAGATGATGATTTGTGCTTGTTTAACAACCGGGTGCGACGTGTTTATGATAAGCGAATGTTTAAGAGACACGGCACAAAATCCGGATGCTTTGAGTGTGGTGACCCAGGTCATTTTATCGCCGACTGTCCCAAGCAGAAGAATTACAAGAAGGGAACCGGCGGCAACTCCTACAACTCCGGCAAGCACGACAACTCCACGAAGGGCAAGCCCGAGACAAGATTCTTTCGAAAGGCTTTGAAGGATTACAGGCGTGAGAACAAGAAGCGAGACAAGACCTTCTTCGCCGAGATGGAGAAAAGATACTCCAAGAGATCCTCGTCTTCCTCATCGTCTTCAAGTTCAAGTGATGAAGAGATCATGATCAGGAAGGGGAAGGACAGGGACAATCCAGCGGGCCTCTGTTTCATGGGCTTCGGGGACAAGCCAAAGAGTCGCTCACATCACAGCAGAAGACCCCACAAGAGCTTCTACTCAATGGCTCTTGGGGAGAAGAAAGAAAAGGACTCCTCCGATGACTCCGACGACGACGACGATGAGAAGGCATCTTCCTATGAACAAGAAGTTGTTAATTTACTAGAACAGAACAATCAGGAGTTGAAGTATCAGGAGAAACTACTTAGAGGGGCTAAGAAGAGGATAGATGAGCTTGAGAGTGAGCTTGACACGGCGAATGGCAAGATTGAGAGTTTGTCTTCTTCCCCTTGCTTGGGTGATAATGGTGAGTGCCCTAATTGTGAGGTGCTGTTGTGTGACCTGACAACTCTTAAGTCCAGGTACACAAAGAGAGTAGATGAGAGAGACGCATTGGACACTGAGCTTGAGAGCGCTCAACAGGAGCTGAAAGATGCTCATGCCACTGTCGTCGTACCATGTGTAGACTACCCATCTCATGTAGCTAGTATAGTCGAGCTGAGAGCCAAAAGTGATGAGCAGTTGAGTGAGTTAGCTGGAGTGAGAGCTGAGTTGGAGCAGACTAAGCTAGAGCTTGAGACCTTGTCAGTTCCACCCACTGTTTGTGAGAACTGTTTGTCCATTAGAATGGAGTTGATCAAGCTAAAAGCTGAGAAGTCTGTCGTAGTTGATAAAGAGTGTGAGATCTGCTTGTCTCAGGTGGAGGTGTTAGCTTCTTTGAGAGAGGAGCTAGCTGATGTTCAGAACGAGAACTTTTACCTCCGTCAGATCCTAAGTTGGATTAGTGCTAGAGAGCCACAACTTGGCATGATGATCTAACAGTTTAAGAGACAGGATGGGTTTGGGGTAGGTTACACCTATACCAAGGCTGATTTTGAGAGCGCCATTAGCCGAGCAGTGGAGTGGAGTAAGATGACTCCCAAACATAGATATACCAAGACTCACTCTACTGAGTCCTTTAAGGATAGTCAGCCCAAGGATGGTGTGTTCCAAGAACAACCTAATGCTTCATCTAAGAAGCAAATCTGGGTCACAAAGCCTAAAACTCTCCACACTTCTCTTGACTCTTTACCTGGACCCTCTCACACCAAAGATGCTACACCAAACACCACCATGCCTAAGATTCCCAAGCCTCAACCACATCCTAAGAAGCCTACCTATCACTGTGAGTTTTGTCAGAGACACGGGCATCTTGAGGAGTTTTGCTTCAGGAGGAAGCGGGTTGAGCGAGCAGAGAGAGCTCGAGTTGGGCCGGAGCAGTTCTACCAGCAGGGTGGTAGACAAAGAGTTCCTCGACATAGAGAGAGGCTAGAGGCTAGGCCACGTCATGTAGGTGGTGGTAGAGGAGATGGTTTTTATGATCGTGCTCCGGAGGATGGTTTCCGTTCCGGCAGAATTCCAGGTCGGTCGGTATACAACTTTGGACCTCGTGGCCGTGATTTTAGGAAGAACAGAGGACCGTGCTTTGATCCGCGTTTTGGTCCAGACTCATATGATTCTTTTTGCTTCCCTACATACGAGCAGATGGCTCGACACTGGTTTAGCACTTTTGCTAAACCTGGCATTGGACCGGTTGGTCCCACTCATGATTATTGATCTTGATTTGGGAGTTGTGTATCCTTTTTAGGATACTTTTGAGTCAATTTTTCTTTTCTTCTTTATTTTTATTGAGTCTTTTTGTGTGCGTTCATATCATGCATTATCATAAATCACATTTTGAGTTTGCTTGTGCCATATGATTAATCTGCTTTACTTTCTCTAGCTAGTATATGTTTTTGATTACTTGTCGATGATCATGTTCTGTTTCAGTTCACATGATATATCTGATATTTGTCATATGCATGGCTTTTATGCTTTAAAATTGAAAAATGATCACCATTGCTTCTGGTAACTAGCATGTGTAGGGTGAATGTTTTTGTTGTCTGTTACATGAAAAATCAAGAAAAATGAAAATTCCATGCCTCTTTATGCATAACTTGTAAAGATCCAGGTGGATTTGTTTTGTCGCATTGCATTGTTCTGGACTGCGTACCATAGCACTTTGGTATGAACTAGGATGATGCAATGTATGCCAAGATTTGTTTTTGTGTGCTTTCACTATCTTTTACATGCCTTGTAGCTAGATCCTTACTTAGATGCAGATATGCAACTTGGACATCTATATGCTTTAAATATGAAAAATGTGCTATAAAAATGATAAAAATCCAGAAAAATGAAAAATTTATGCATTTTTATGATTATTAGAAAAGATTCAGGTGGGTTTGCTTTGTCACATTGCATAGTTCTGGACTGCTTACCATAGCACTTTGGTATGAACTAGGATGATGCAATGTATGCCAAGACCACTGTCTTAAGCTTCTGATGGTCCAGTTCTGACCTAGGCTTGACTTGGTCGGTTAGCATAAGGTTTGACATGCAAATAACCCCTGGCAGAAATGAAAAATATAAAGAATTTAAAAAGATGACAAGTTTGCTGAAGCACTTTGTTTTTGGACAACGCTTATCTTGGTAGATATCAGTTAGCTTTTGCATCTCACGCTTTACTTTGCTTGCCAACTAGAAAATGTGGTGATGTTTTTATTTACAAAAATCGAAAAATGTGTGCTAACGACTCTCTTTAGATATCATCTGTTGCACTGATCATGTCATGTATCTTAGATACTATATCTTTTGCTATACTTGTTAGACGTTGTATTAGCAGTCAATCATATCTAAGAAGCATGCTTTTCACACTCCACCTGCACCCCATCTTCATTCATGGCATATTTTGAGGGGGAGTTGCATTTCAAGGGGAGTTTATGTCTATGTCTCTTTAGAGTGCATTTAGTCTCACTTGATGAGTCCAATTGTCAACAAGGGGGAGAAATTTTGGAGTTTACAGAACATTTTTTAGCTTTCTCTGGGATTTATTTCAGGGGGAGTTCCTTGTTGGAAATTCTGAGATTTGCAGTTGTTTTTGAGTCTTTATTTTTGGTTAACCATAATGACCATTTTCTTGCTTCTATTTGGCTTTTGGTCATTAGGGTTAAACTGTCTTTATTTTTTGGTTAACCATAATGACCGTTTTTTCTTGCTTCTGTTTGGCTTTTGGTCATTAGGGTTAAACCTTTATTTTATTTCTTCTATTTTCTTTTGTTTTTGTTTTCCTGTTTCCACATGTTTTGCAGGTTCTAAAGATGAGCTGAAAAGGGGTGTTGACAATGCACTCATCAAGGGGGAGATTGAGAAACCATGTTGAAGAATATGGTTTTGATATTCTAGATGTGATGAGTGATTGTCAACAGAAGTCAAAGGAAGGGAGATATGAAGACCTGCCGAGTCTGAGGTGCATGTGACTCAGGTACACGGGCAGTGAGCGACGGCCAGGCAGAGGAGCCGCGGAGTTGGGCTAGCCCAATCCGGGTACATGGCTAGGAGCGGCAGAGGATCCACTGGTCTGTTGACTAGGTTTGACTCAGGTACACGGGCGGCGAGTGATTGCTGGGCTGAGGAAGCTACGGGGTCGGGTCGGCCCAATCCGGGTACCCGGTGCGAAGACGGTGGACGCTTTGTCAGTTTCGGCGCAAAACTGACAACCGATGATTAATTCGTTTTTAGATATTAATATTTAGTTTTTAAGTTTAGAATATTTTTATTTGAGTCAGGTGATTTTTTCAAGAATATTTTAGTAATTTTCGGAATTTATTTTAGAGTTAGTTTAATTTACCCTAGGGGTAAATTAGTCTTTTCATGTATTAGGATTCGCCTATAAATATGCCCCTATCCCCTTGGGGATAGATGACTATTTTTAATAGATTAATCCACAGTCCACCGCTAGTTTCCATCTACTATTTTCTTGTCTGCGATTTGCATCACCGATTTCTTTTTCCTTCTCTGTTTGCCGTTTTTACATCACGCAAGTGGCCAGCGGAGCCGATGGCCGAGACTGCAGCACTGCAGCCGGTGGCTTCGCAGGTCTTGCAGCGCGTGGCAGCAAAGCGGAGGTCCCACGGTTTCTGGCGGAAAGAAGCAGGCGCAGGCCACGGGCATGTTTTTCCACGACGATCAGAGCAACGTGCAGTCCTGGCTTTCCTTGGCAGGCAAATCGAGACCAGCAGCACGTCGCTTCTCCTTTTGGCTGGCTACTTTGCTTCACGGTGGGAAAAGTTTCACCGGCTACAGTGCTTGGTATTTGTGGCTGTGCAGCAGCGCCGCGCAGGGCAGGAAGGCTGCCGGTGAAGCAGCTGCGCCGGCGGGATTCTCACGGCAGCGAAGACTCCCAAGCGGCGCGCGGTGCACGGAAAAATTTCTACGGCGGAGGTTTTTTTTGTTGCTGATCGGCATGCAGGTGAGTAGATCTAATCTCCTAATTTTTAGTAGATCATTTTAAGAGAAAATCATCTATCAATTAATTAGCGGAAAATTCGTTTAGAAATTTCTTGTTATTTTAATCAGCCAAACTATTTTTAGTAATCGTATATTTTTATTTATATACTGTTTAATCTGCTTATATAAAAAGTAAAGAAAAGTTTATTAGTCGCAGTAGTATTTTTAATTCTAGTCTTTACCTGAAATATTTTTAGTTTATTTCTGAATTAATTTAAATTGAGACATCGGTCATTTTTAGGCTAGACAACTTTAATTCATGTGATTTTCCCTGCTAATATTATTTGTCTGGTTAAGTTCGTTTGGGTGTTGGGATTAGGATATAGTTTAGCAAGAATTTTTAGGCGCCATTCACCCCTCTGGTCGCTACTTTCGGTCCTACAGCCGTTACCCCTGAAGTAGCCGTTAGGCTCTTTTTGAGAAAGTAACGGACACAAATTTAATAGCGGTTTCACATATTTTCACCTTCTGGGCCCACCCATCAGTGGCATAAGTTGAACCCGCAGTGTGAATGCATTTGCGAACCAGATCAATTGAAGGCAAAGGGGTAATAAAAGGAGGACTCAAACCGCAGTGGTAACTTTTACAGAGCTTCGGTTCTAAGCCCCCATACTTTCACCTTCAAACCTTCTACTCTCTTGAGCGAAGAATTCGATGGCGAGGACCAGCGCCAAGGTGCCGACGGCGACTAGAACTCTGGCACAGAGGCAGGCATGGGCTACATCTACAACAGCAGCAATGGCGGGAGCTCCGGGGGGATCTTGGCCCAAAAACCCTTGGGAACTCTGCCCGTCATCCAAGAAGCCACTGAGGCAAAGCTTCCTCCTCGTGCAATCAACGAGCTTGGTGGAATCTATCGAGGAGGCGGTGAATGGGAAGTAGGGTCCATGGATGAGGACTCGGGTCCCCGGAACCGAATCGACCCCGGCGCCGAGGAGCGGAGAAGTGGTAGTCTTCGAGGCTTTCTTCGAAGCAGGGCTGGGCCTTCCTGCCATTTACTTCCTGGCCGAGGTACTAGACATGTTCCACATCACCTTGCCGCAACTGTCTCCAAATGCCATCGCCAGATTGGCCATCTTCGAATGGGCCCTTCGGGCTGAAGGGTGCGAAGGTAGGTCAAAGATCTTCGCTGCTACCCATGAAGCTTCCTGCCAGTCGAAGCTGCAAGATGGGCCCAGGGATTCCAAGGTTCTGGTGGCCTTCGGAAGCGTCGATTTCCAGCTCCGAAAGGGGCACTTGAAGAACTTTCCATTGAAGGCAATCAACGACCGGTGGTACTCCGATTGGATACTCCGGTGGTTCTACGCCGAAGTCGGTGAGGAATCTAGCCATGCGGGGCCCGTGTAAGAGATATGGTACCGGAGGGAAGCCAAAGGAACTCTAGACCCAAGCCTGTTTTCAACTCGGCTTGGGTGGTGGCCAAGCGCATGAGCATGCGGGACTTGGCCGAAGAATTCATTGCCCACCGAATTCCTCCTCTCGGAGCCGAGTGGTCGATTGCATTTCAAAATGCTTCGGAGGGTGAACTTCGAAGCCTAGGTATGTCTTCGCATCTTCTGCATTAACATTGATTAGAAAGCAAATAACATGCTTAACAGATTGTTACCTATTTTCAGCAGCTCCTCTCATGTTAGCTCCAGAGCAGATAGCCAGGGCTACAGAATGGGTGCTCAGAGCCCCTATTGTAGTGGAGAAACAAAAAAGAGTAGAGCTGGTTGGGAGCTGGGAGCGCTTCAACCGGGTGTGGAGTGCTCTTGGAATGGAGCCTCCTCCCCTGCCAGACTTTGACTCATCGGGACTGGTCTCCTAGAAGAGAAAAACTGTCACCGGGAACTCTAAGAAAGCCAGCAAGACTCCCGTCAAGAGAGGGAAGAAGACAACAAGCCTCCCACGCCTTCGTCCTCTCCATCTTCGCTCGAGATTCAGAGCTCCTCTTCGGAGGAGTCAGAAGAGAGAGAGAGAGAGAGTCAAATGAGTGCATGGGAAGGGAACTGGAAGGCTACCTGTTGCAAGGCAACCAGGGTGAGTCTCAAGCCGCAACCGAAGACCCCCCTCAGGAGACTGTGGAAACTACAATGGTAGCCCCCTCCGAACCTGCCGGAGCTGAACCAGAGCCGGAGCTAGGGAATCCTAGCTCGCTAGTAATCGGAGTAGTGGCGACAGAAGTTAGGCCTTCGACGTCAGCTACTCCAGTAGAAACTTTGGGGGATGACCTCGATGAGTACCTCCAGATGTACGAGTTTTTGGGGGACCCTGAAATTCTTCCTCAAAGTCTGGACGGAGGTATACCTTCGAACTCTTCCTTCGCGAAATTCCTGAAATGACTTCACTGCATCAATAAATATTTAATGAATACCTTGAATTTTGTAGATGTGTCGAGGAGTAGCGTGACTCCAACCACTGATGGAGCTTCGGCTCCACTCGGGGATGAAGCTCCGGTTGAGGTGGTGGCTCTGACAACCGGGGTTGTTTCTGACGAAGTGACTCCACCTGAAGGAGCAATGCTCGAAGGAGGATCCACTCCGGCTGAAGTAGCAGCTCCGGTTTTTGTACCGGGGAGAGGTAAGGGCAAGAATGGTCTTGGCCCTCTCCCCTCTTTGACGACGACGCCTTCGTCCAACGATCCTTCGTTTGGTGCTTTGGAAGAAGATCCTGCTAAATACGATCAACAAGCCCTGTCTTGGCTCTCGCTACTAGCTCCATTCCTAGAGCAGTGGATAGGGCTCCGAGCCCTTTTGTAACCCTTGGCAGATAAGTGCCAAGAGGTTGGGAGCTCCGAGATGGTCTCCATCTTGAGCGAGGCCAGTAGATCGGAGCTCGACTTGGCCCTCGAAAGGGCTACCCTCCAGTATGCAATATACAACAAGTATACTTAGTTAATAAAAATTGCATTGTACTCACTTTGCTTCTTTGCAGCAATTCGTCCTTGCTAGAGCAGCGATGACTTCTAATGAGCTTGAAACCAATTGACTCAAGAGGAAGGTTACAACACTCCAGAACATCCTCAAGGGCTCCGAAGACAAAACTTTAAAACTGGAGGAAGAGCTCCTTGAAGAGTGGAGGGATAAGGCCATTGCGGAGGAAGCACTCCGGGCTAAACAGCAGACCTGCGCTACACTCATATCTTCGATAGAATAAATCCAAACCGAGCGTATGGTGCTAAGGGCCGAGATTGAAAGGCTTCGGAAAGCAGAGTTAGACTCCAACGCTTAGATTGTAGAGCTCCAAACTTCAGTCAAACAAGCGCTGGCTCAGAAGAACTATCTGATATCAAGGATAGCTGAGATCTCCGCTACTGCTTCTGAGCTGATGAAGGCCGAGGCGAAGCACATCGTGGCTGCCGATCAAACTCTGGATACCCTCTGGGGTTTTCTAGAGTATTTTGGCACGGTGTGCCCCTCATCTTCATCTGCGACAAGAGAGCCTCTCGACCGAAAGCTGAAGATGATCCAAGCGGCTACGAGGATGATGAAGGGCTACGAGATTCGCTATAGAGAGATCTCCGGCCAAGTAGTCGGGATCAGAGTCCTTCGACACCTCGAAGCCATCAGGGTTTCTGTGGCTCCGGTGAAGGGTTCGACGCCAGACCTTCCTTGGACGTGGCTTCAGCTTGGGATGCCTTTTGGGCGACCTAGAGAGCAGACCATGAGGCCGCGGCCAAGGCTTGGATCGACGAAGCCCGTCGGCAAAAGCTAGCTTAGATGAAGCCTTCGGATCCTGCTTCGCCGACCGCTCCGCCAACCGACCTGAAGGTCTAGCCCTTAGGATGCTTAGCTATGCACAAGAGATCTTGTATTGCCTTTTATTTTAATGAATGAAAAGTTTATGAATGAAAAGCCTTCGCTTGAATGTTTGTTTTTAGGTTTTGCTACATACTTTGGATCGTGATCTCAAAGTACTAGAGCTTAACGAAGGGCTTCTCCAATAGTGGGCTATCCTCGAAAGCTTAAGGCCGTTCCGGCGCTCGTGATTTTCTGTTCCTCGAGGGGAAGAAGGGGAAATAGCAGCCGACATTTGCAGCGAAGTTCTATCTTATATTAAAGAAGATGATAAGGAAGTAGCATCTTCATCCTCATAATATGTAGACTGGTCTGACTCAGAGTACCAAGTCGAAGACCCAATGAAGGCTAGCTCCGAAAAACTTCTAACATGGGCTGAACTTCAAGAAGCGCAGAAAAAGCTGCAAGCTTCGAAGAAGAAGGGCACTCGAACTAAGAGGAAAGTTTTGAGAACTCCAGACTCCGAAGACCAAAGTGGCCCTAGGAGTAGCTCTAGAGGCCGGAGTGGTCTCTGCTTTTATTTAGGCTTAGACCAGAATTTCTCTTAATCATGATGTTTGTAATATTATTACTCAATTAATATAATTTGTTTGGGAAGCATTACTTGACTATGCCTTACTCCCTTGCCCCTTCTTGTGGGTGGGGGACCATACGCAATGAGATAGGGTCCGCCAGACACAATGATTGGTATAGCAACCTGATGCTTCGCAATAGTACTTGGTAATCATGATTTACTCTTTCGTAGAGTTCTTCGAACTATATGTTCGTATTGTGATGTTTATAACTTTTGGAACTAAGTTTATATTTATAAGCTCCAATATTAGTCGCTTAGGACTTAAGAAGTGTTTCATTTGGTTGGAGCATTGAAACCTTATTGCTTGGTTGCCTACGACACTTTTACAGATGCTTTGAACCCAGAGGATTAGAAATCTGTTCTTTTAAAGTCCTTAGACTCTTCTACAGATCCTAACAAGCCGAAGCCTGGAATCCGTAGGTTTTGGCCACCTTTGGCTCTTTTACAGATGCTTTGAACCCGTAGGGTCGGAAATTTGTTCTTTTAAAGTCCTTAGACTCTTCTACGGATCCTAACAAGCCGAAGCCTGGAATCCGTAGGCTTTGGCCACCTTCGGCTCTTTTACAGATGCTTTGAACTCGTAGGGCCAAAAATCTGTTCTTTTAAAGTCCTTAGACTCTTCTACGGATCCTAACAAGCCAAAGCCTGGAATCCGTAGGCTTTGGCCACCTTCGGCTCTTTTATAGATGCTTCGAACTCGTAGGGCCAGAAATCTGTTCTTTTAAAGTCCTTAGACTCTTCTACGGATCCTAACAAGCCGAAGCCTGGAATCCGTAGGCTTTGGCCACCTTCTGCTCTTTTATAGATGTTTCCAACACGTAGGACCGGAAATCTGTTCTTTTAAAGCCCTTAGACTCTTCTACGGATCCTAACAAGCCGAAGCCTTGAATCCGTAGGCTTTGGCCACCTTCAGCTCTTTTACGAAATCCTTGAATCAATGGTTCAAAGGCCGTTTGCTGGGTTCCGATGAAAGATGCTTACCTCCGCAAGAATCTCCATTCCCCTGATGCATCCACCAGGGGTAAGGAATATTTGAAGAGTAAGCATACTTCAGACCTCCATCTTTATTTAGTTTTAGAAAGGTACTTTACAATTGATTACAAGGAGCCCCTAAGCGTAATAACGCTTAAGGTGATCCGCATGCCATGCATGCTTTATTTCTTCCCCTTCTAAGTTAGCTAATTTAGAAGATCCAGGGCGCCCTGAGTTTAGGATAATATATGGTCCTTCCCATTTGTTTCCTAGATTCCCCGGAGCAATTACACTTCGCAGCACTAAGTGACCTGGTCTAAGTTCATTCACTTTTATCTTCGGGTCATAACATACCTTTATTTGGTCTTGGTACTTCATTAGATTGGAGACAGCTCGAAGCCTTGTTTCTTCTAACAAGTCCAGCGAAGTGTTCCTTTCATCATTATCTTCAGGCTCCGTTACGCAAAAGGATCCACCTTTAAGCTCCATAGGAGTCATGGCCTCATCTCCGAATAACAGTCTAAATGGGGTGAATCCTGTGGACCTAGCTTGAGTGGTTTGAATAGACCATAAAATCTTTGGAAGCTCTTCAGTCCATAGCCCCATTGCCAACCCAACAATCCTTTGATTCAAACCAGAGAGAATATTTCAATTTGCCCGCTCGACAGCTCCATTGGATTGGGGGTTGTGAACAGCTGCGAAGCATAACTTGATGCCCAAGCCTTCGCAAAATTCCTTAAAGGGTTCTACTTCAAATATGGTTCCATTATCGACTGTTAATTCCCTAGGCACTCCGAACCTGCAAATTATATTATGCCAAAAGAATTTTTGCACATTTCTTGAGGTTATAGCAGTTAAGGGTTCAACTTCGACCCATTTAGAAAAGTATTTGATTGCTACCACCATAAACTTCAAGCTGCCTTTTGCCATTGGAAAAGGGCCGATGAGATCCATTCCCCATCGCGCCATTGGCCATACCGGAGCAATAACTTGAAGAGGTGTGGGTGGACGATGGCTCCGTCTACCAATCCACTAGCACCCTTGGCAGGTTCGAACCAATGCTTATGCATCTCTTACAATTGTTGGCTAGCACAGCCCCTAGCAAAGTGTTTTTCCCGCTAGAGCACGAGGGGCTAAATGGCTACCGCACAGGCCTTCATGAATCTCCCGAAGTATATCTTAGCCTTCCATTTGTGAGATGCATCGGAGTAAGGGAGAATAGACTCCGGCTTTATAAAGTATTCCGTTGACAAGCTCATAATTTTGAGCCCTTGCTTGGAGCCTTCAAAAATCTAGACTTTCTAGCGAAGGTGTATTGTTTTGCAAAATATCCAAAATTGGGGTCCGCCAATTAGTGATTGGAATGCAAAGGACCTCTATGGAGGGTAGTTGATGCACCAAAGGTTTAACAATTTCTTCATAAAAAGCACCCTCTGGGACGTCCAACGCTCCGGCTGCAGCCTTCGCAAGAATATCTGCAAGCTGATTATCCGCTCGAGGGATGCTTCGAATAGAAATTCCTTTGAACAATGCCTCCATCTTGCAGATTTCTTCTAAATATTTTGCAAGGTGTGGATTCCTGTTTTGGAAGCTCTTGTCGACATGCCCTACGATGACTTGGGAATCTATTTTTATTATAATTCTTGTTGCTCCAAGTGCTCTTGCTTTTCAGAGGCCTAGCAGGATTCCTTCGTATTCTGCAATATTGTTAGTGGACTTAAAGTTGAGCCATGCAGAATACATAGATTTTTGCCCTGACGGCGATATTATAACGGCTCCGGCTCCGGCACTAGATGCTTGATAGGCTCCGTCAGCAAATATTGTTCATAATCCTTCGGAGGTTTCTTCTGGAGTAGAAATTGTGGATGGAGTCCATTCAGCCACAAAGTCAGCTATAACTTGGGATTTGATAGCTGTTCTTGTAGTGAAGGAAATACCGAAGGGGGCTAGTTGGACAGCCCACTTTCCAATCCTACCCATGGAGTCTTTGCTCCGAAGCATATCACCAAGAGGATACGAGGTAGGGTTTATTAAATTATGCGCTAAGAAGAATTGCCTTAACTTTCGCGAGGCCATTACCAAAGCATAAGCAAATTTCTCGAGCTCAGAGTATCTTGTCTTTGCTCCGGACAAAGCTTCTGAAACGAAGTATACTGGATTCTGCACTAGTTTTCCAATGAGCTCTATTTCCCTGACTAGAACTGCACTTACTGCGGAGCCTGTTGCTGCAAGATAAAGAAGGAGAGTTTCTTCTGGAAGGGGCATAGTAAGTGTTGATAAGTTTCCGAGATAATCTTTAATATCATCAAAGATTTTCTGGTACTCCGCCGTTCATTTGAAACTCTCGTACCCTTTTAGGGCTTTGAATATTGGGAGGCTTTGCTCTGCTGATCTGGCTAGGAATATGCTGAGGGCTGCGAGGCATCCTGTCAGCTTCTAGACCTGTTTCAAATTTTCCGGTGGAGCCATACTTTGCAGTGTACTTATCTGCATTGGGCTAGCTTCGATTCCTCTGCTCAAAACTAAGTACCCTAGCAATTTTCCTGCTTGCGCCCCGAATATACATTTTTTCAGGGTTGAGGCAAACTCCACATGCTCGGAGGCTCTCAAAAGTTTCTGCTAGGTCTAGACTATGATGGTTCTTTATAGCACTTTTTATTACAATATCATCCACATAGGCTTCGACATTTCGGCCTATATGGTGACCTAGAGCCTTAGCAATAAGACGCAAAAAAGTAGCCCTAGCATTTCGCAAGCCAAAAGGCATTCGTACATAACAAAATACTCCGGAAGGAGTTATGAAACTCGTCTTGGCTTCATCTTTGCGCTTTAGCCAAATTTGATGATAAGCGGAGTATGTGTCCAGGAAGCTTAGAAGTTCGGAGCCGGCCATAGAATCCACCAGTTGATCGATACGGGGCATAGGGTAGGGATCTTGGGGGCATGCTTTATTTAGGGAAGTGAAATCGATGCACATGCACCACTTGCCAGAGCCTTTCTTCTTGACGAACACGGAGTTAGCCAACCACTCCGTGTGGGCTACTTCCCTGATGATTCTAGCTCTCAGCAATTTTTCTACCTCTGCTTTGGTGAGGTCTGCTCTTTCAGATGACAATTTACGGAGCCCCTGGTGAACTGGTCGAGCCTTAGGGTTGGCGAGTAAACTATGCTCAATGATGCTCCGGTCAACTCCGGGGATGTCTTTGTCGGACCAAGCAAAGATATCTAAATTTTCTCGAACTACTTCCTCTAGCGAAGTAGATATTTTCGAAGGTAGCCCCTTGCCAAATTGGATTGGATATTCCTTGCCTTCTTTGAGGATCATCTTGGTGATCACATCACCTTCTGGGCTTGGCTTGAGGGAAGGTCCCTTTGAAGGGTTTGAGGACCCCGAAGCTTCCTCCGAGTGTTCTAGCACACTATTTACTTGTCGAGGATCCATAGGTGGACCGTGGCCATACTCCGCTCTCCGAGCTATGGCTTGGTCTCCTAAAATAGTAAGAACTCCACCTTATGTGGGCATCTTGACACAAAGATAGTTATGATGTGCCACAGCTCCGAATTGGTTCAGCATTCCCCTCTCGAAAATTGCGTTGTAGGTATATGTGGCACCGACGACATCAAAGATGACTTCCTCAACCCTAGCCAGGGGCCCCTCTCCGAAGGCAACCTCGAGGCCTATCTGGTCGAGGGCATCGAGAGGAGGACCTACGAAGCCTTGGAGTGGACGGGCTGCTAGAAGCAGATGCCTTCGGGGAATGCACATTTGGTCGAAGGCCTGGATGAAGAGTATATCAGCGGAGCTTCCACCGTCCACTAGTATCCTTCGGACTTCAACTCCTGCTATGTTAGCTGAAATGACAAGAGGGTCAGCATGGGGGAATTTCACCCCTACAACATCATGAGCAGAAAATGAAATAGGTACATGGGTCCAGTCGGGCATTTCTGCAGCCGAGTTCAAAGTCCCTATATGCCCTACTTCGCGAACATAATCCTTCCTTTGACGCTTCGACATATTTCCAAGGGTCCCCCCTATGGAGATGGGCAGGACCACTCGCTTGCCCCAATCTTGAGGGTCTTCTCGCTTCGGTGGTGGCATAATGTTGGCCACTGGGAGCTACATTGGTACTTCAGGATTGCCGGTCCGCACCAAAGCTTGTACTGGCTCCGCTAGTGTTGCTGGAGGAGCTCAATCAGTAGTACCTTGCCCTGAATTTCTCCCTAAATACTCACCTCGAAGGGTCAGTATAGACTTGCAGTCTTTTGTGGCATGGCTTTTGTTCTCACCATGTACACAACAAAAGAGAGTCGGGCGTCGGCTAGTCGGTTTTTCTTTTGGTTTCGAGGTACTAGCCTTGTTAACTTGAGCATGTTGATAGTTGAAAGGCATCTTTGGAGTAGAGGGGGCAATATTCAATACCTCGGAGCGGAAGTGTTTCTTCCCCTTCTATGATCATTAGGATGATTATCGAATGGGGCTTGCGGAGGAGTTAGAACTTCTGGCTCTGGCTTCACTTCTCGAAGGAGGGCTGGTGCAGGCACCACAGTTCTTTGAAGGCAGCCTTCTTCTGCCTTGTCATACTATTCGAAGTATGCCATTAGCTGTGCTATGGAATACACCGACTTTCGGTGAAGTTTGCTGAGAAGGTCTGGATTCAACACCCCTTCACACGCCGTGTCCACCACCGAAGATGTAGACAAGCCTTTTATCTGAGACTTGGTGTGGGCGAAGCATGTGAAGTACTCCTGAAGGGTCTCTCCTGCTTGCTGCTTCACCTAGAAAAGGCTTCCAGTAGACATCGGGGCTACGAAGGTCCTCTGGAAATTACTCACAAATTTCCTTTTCAGCTGCTCCCATGACCTGATTGATCCTGGCTTTAGAGACCAGAACCAATGGAGGGCCACACCCTCCAACGCGAGGGGGAAACATTTTTCCATTGTATTCCGCACCCCTCCACTGGCTTCTATTGCAAGGGCATAAGAACGAGAGAATTCTCCGAGGTCAGACCCTCCAGAGTACTTGTGCAACTTCGAGGCTTTGAACCTGGGATCGAAGGGCACCTTCTACAAGTCCGGATGCAACGAAGATTCATTGTCGAAGGATGCATTCTCGGCATCTTCTCGGACTTGAGGAGCTTCTGGATAATCATCAGGGTCACCATCTTGATGCACTTCCGAAGTAGGAGAAATGGCTTGAGGACAAAGCCTGTCCGCAACCTCCTGCCTCCATCTTGCTACTTCCTCCTGAAGTTGTGCTACCTAGGAAGCCACATCCTCAGGAAGGTCTTCGCTTCCTCCGGAGGGGTACTCCAGGTCTTGGGAACTGGCATAAATAGTTCGAAGCACCGAAGGAGCTTCCCGAGGGACTCTAGCTGCTCGAGGTCTAACGACCACTTCGGGAGTTTGTGGAATGACTTATGGTCCTCCACCGTGGGTCCAAGGGGACCTACGGGGAGGATCGGTGGCTAGGCTCTACTTGGGAGGCATGACTTACGAAGCTAAGGTCCGAAGACCAGCGGCTTCGAACGATTGAGGAAGGCAGGGAAAGGCCTTCGAACTACACTTTGAAGCCCCTTGTCGAAGGGTGCGCGGAATCTCAAGACTCTGAAAGTCCCTCCACAAGCGCTCTTCGAAATGCAGGCAGTGGCAGAGAACTAGCTTTTAGAACTAGGTTCCCCACAGATGGCGCCAACTGTTGGCGCAACAGATTACGCTAACAAGTTCTCTAAGTTTAAGAACTAACAAACGAAGTGTTTGTGAAAGCAAACTATCTCAAGCCTCTGAATTGGATAATATCTCAAAGTAGTTCGAAGTTATGTATTGAATATTTGAATATTCGATGCCTATTACAGGATGAGAAGGGGGGTATTTATAGGTAAAAACTCTAAGGAAAAGACCTTTTTACCCCTCAATTACAATTGACATAGTGGAAACTATTTCGGTACCCTGAATAGGGCTAAAATGGTAGTGTGTTCGAAGGAGATAAACATGGCTGATGTCCCATCTTTCTGGCTGTTTTCCACTGTAGAGAGGAAGCCTTTGGAGGGTATCTTCGGATCGGAGCCTAGATGGACCCTCCGGCTTTAACCCTTCTAGTGCGGAGATAAGTTCTTGGATTTGGAGCTTATGATTTGTCTTTGTCTTATAATCTTGAAGACCCTGGGGATGAAGTATTTCCCCCAGCAATTGTAAACTACAAAACCATACCCTATTGTTTGGCCATGCAATGGATAAGTATTGAGCTTCAAGCAGAGTTTCCATATTATCTTATGGACGGAGAAGGGTATCTCTTTTCAGTACTACATTAACACCAACTTCATAGAACTAAACACTAAGAGCTTAGCCTCCCACTATGGTCTTTGGGTCTATTGATACAATTATTCTTTAGAAACATGGGTATCATTTCTCACGACAACATATAATATCACATCCCTTCCAATCTAAAGGGCAGATTTCAGCAAGTGAACAATATAAATAACACTTAATACATAATTGAAAGCAAAGGATACATAGTTAAATTACAAGACTTTCTTCTTCACTGTAGGAGTTGTCATGGTTTCTTTTATTCGCAACATTGTTTTTTGAAGACACCCTTGGAGGAACAACTTTTCTACAATATATAGTTTGGTACTCATCCCGTGTTGTATCAAACTCTTCACACCCTTCATCATACCCTTCCTCAGACATTGGGCTCTACAAAGACATGAATGAGAGTAGAAGTAATGTGTAAATGAATCGCTATTGTTTCTGGTTTGAAAGAGCAATCATTGTGCAACTTAGCTTGTATGTTAGTAAGACTTGCACCTAAAGCTTTCATTAAAGAGGTATGCAATAAAATATTCAACTCAAACACATATATAATGTATGAGAGCAAGAAACAATGCAGAAACATCACATATATAATCAACTATACAACTACAATATAGTAGAGAACCAAAAAACAAAAAAATTACGTCAACATGACTTGAATTGGAAACATAGTGGGAATGTTTCCATATTCTGCACACCTTGAGACTGCATCATTTGTTCCTGCATCATTTGTTCCATTTGATCAAAATGTTGCTGCATTGTGCTAGAGCGTAAACTTCTTCTTGAGTTTGATGATGAGCTTGAATTTCTAGTTGAAGTTTTGTTGACACTCTTGTACGCACCGCTGGTGTGCCCGCATCTTTAGGAGTTGGTCCTTTTCCTAGGACACAAACATGACCTCTTGGCTCCTTTAGTCCACAGACATGTGTAAACAAATTTCTCTCTTGGATGGTCTTCTCCTTTAACTCCGGGTACTTGGCTGTAGCTTCTTGTAGCTTTTCCTACTACGGTAGATAAAATTTTTGGTAGTAGATGTTTAGAACTAGGTTATGGAATGATTAGCAGACAAAACTTATTTGAACAAAATTCTAAAGCCCTTGTTTTTAGTGAGAATGAAAAGATCTACTGGATAACTTTTAACTTTATGTACCAATATTCATTGTAGAGTTGAGAAACAGAACTACATCACACACATTCTATGTGGAATATTCACTATATTTTAATCAAGAGGCCTGTGAACAAGAATGGATGTGTCCATTAGCAGCTACATATCCCAAAATGTGAATGCAACATTGCAAATCTGGTTATGGCCTTTCTTCTAAGAAAAGTAAAGAAAATTTAGCCTGCTAAGATATAGACTAAATAACATAAAATAAACATAGACCAGTGCATAATCTCAGCTTCTGTAGATTTCTAGTGATTAACAAGCAATTCCCAATCATTCGACTAACTCTTTTAGGACGTTGTTCCAAAAGTTCTTTAACAGATTTATTTGTATCAAAATAAGCCTGCTTTAATTCAGCCTTAAATTCCATCCATTGTTTATGTGATGTTGACAAAACAAATTGTATATCCTTATCATCAATCTCATAGTATACCTACGATAAAATAAAAAATAGCAATTCAATTGATCTCATAGTATAACTATGATAAAAAAGACAACATTCAAATAATAATCCATGTACTTGTATATCAGTCAACACATCAAGCTTCTATTTGATATCAACATCCCTCCAATCATCGCATGCAATTGATATTTTCTTCGTCACTAATGTTAAGTTCCAACAATACTAGCAAACTCTCTAGATTCAGCCCCTATAGGCTAACCAAATTCATTAAGGGTAATCTTGATTTTAGGTTGACCCATGCACTCTTGAGAGTATGTTCAGTTTTTTAGTGATACCCCTCACATCCTTCTTTTTTGGGTTGTTCTGATTCATAAAACAAAAGTGTAAGAATTTCATCTACATGTACAAGGAAAGATGATAGAACAAAAATATTGGAATCAACATGTTTGATAAGCTTGTCTAGAGAAATTTATCTACATGTGCAGGGAAATACAACATTTAGGAATTTTGTCTACATGTGCAAGGAAATATGATAGAACATAAGTATTAGAATCAGCATGCTTGACAAGCTTGCTGTTGAGAGAAAATGAGATACTAAGTAAAATACAACATTGTTGACACGAAAACGTGCCCCCGCACTTGGGTCAGTCCGATGATCCAAAAGTGCACGGATACTTAGGGACATGCCTAAGAGTGACGTGGCACCGATGTCGCGTTCCAACTACCCTTAATAGTGATAAGGGGGGTGGAGTCGCCAGGCATCCAGATTACACAAAATAATCCAATTAGCCGAAAGAAGTAGATTTAAACAGAATAAAATAACAAACCAGTCGGAGCCCATCTGGTTCAAAGTCTGATGTGAGGGGTGCGCCGAAGGGTACCTTCGGCGTCTGGTGTGAAGTGCTCCTCCAAAGGGGGCTTCGGCGTTCGGACTGATCCGGCCGGAGGTGAACCCCGAACGGATCTCAACGCGATGATCACCTCCGAACGACAGGGTTCGGCGTGATATCTCCGATACAGTGAACTTCGGCGTCCGGTGCGAAGTACCCCACCAAAGGGTGCTTCGGCGTTCGGACTGATCCGGTCGAAGATGGACTCCGAACGGGTCTAGACGCAGTGATCACCCCCGAACAGCGGGTTCGGCGTGCGATCTCCGATAGTGACACGAGGGCCACGCGCGAGTGCAACTTCGTCCGGTGCGGAGTATGGTCGTTGCGAAGCCTGGGGTGACGAAGTCTGCTGGCGAAGCCTGTCGCCGAAGCCTGCGGTCTTGTCGAAGGGTGTCCTAGGGACCTCCGGAACCGATCTCTTAGCTTCGAACACCTCCAACGAAGGGGCTCCGAACGTGCGAACCTGCAACAAAGATGATGCGAAGTACCAATTCGGCCTTAGGACCGAATTTTGTGAGGTGTTGCATGGGTGGCGAAGGTAGCAATCTATTACGTGGATTAGCGGATACTTCACAGGCGAAGTAACAAGACGATAGCAATCTGTTACGTAGATTAACGGGGACTTCACAGGCGAAGTACCAAGGCTTACCACTGTTCTGTAGTGGCGGACGGAGGGCTTCCAGGCAAACCCACGAAGAGGTACAAAAAGTAAAGGTAAAAGTAAAGGTACGATCAAAGCATGGCTTTGGTTTGGTTTGAGTTGGGGGGTTCTACACGCTGGCCAGGCCTCTCTATTTATAGGGGGGTAACTCCTAATCTAATCTGCTATTAATCTGGCCGGATAGAGATAGAGATTGAGCTGGAAACGCGTCCATCTCTATCTCTGCCGAGGTGGGCTTCGGCCAGGCCCGTCGAGGCCTGCTCTTCGGGCCGAAGCTTCGGTAGCGTGGGCTTCGACCAGGCCCATCGAGGCTTGCTCCTCGGGCCTAAGCTTCGGTTGCGTGGGCTTCGGCCAGGCCCGTCGAGGCTTGCTCCTCGGGCCAAAGCTTCGGCAGCGTGGGCCTCCAAAGGCTTCCTGGCCGAAGCCCATAGGCTGGCTAGAGGCTTTCGGAGCCCATAGCTTGATGGACTTTGGCCCTGTAGGGCTTCGGATGGACCCTGGACATGTGTACTTTTGGCACAAATTACCAAAAATTGATATTTTGATAATCTAGCCATTAATGCCATTTTTTGCTATCAACAAACATTCGAGAATTTTATATACATGTGTAGGGAAAGATGATAGAGCAGAAATATTGGAATCATCATGTTTGACAACCTTGCTATTGATAGAGCAGAAGTAAAATACATCATTCATGAATTTTATCTATACGTGCGGGGAAAGATGATAGATCAGATAAATAGAGTAGCACTATCAATACCTTCCTCTAGTTGGTATTCAGGATCATTGTGGACACGTTCTTCTACATAGTCATCCATGTTTGGCCTCACCCTCAGGCGTAAGTTATGGTTTCCATATGACACTTCTTTTTGACCATCATTTCCCTAAGAAAAGTCATATGCATGTCAAATAAAAGAGACAAAAGATAGGAAACATGAAATGCAACTATAATTGACATGCACATATAACCTTAGCAATTTTCTTTGGTGGCTTTTGAACATGCACATTGCTGCCCAAGTATGGGAGGTTGAGATCGTAGCTTCTCATTGTTTTCTCTTATCATATTATTTTGATGTACTTCATAGTCTGTAATCATGACATGCTTACTCTTTTTGTTTGACATTTTAGTGATCACCCTTTCTCTTGTTTTTCCATTATTTTTCCTACATGTTATTGGAATTAATTAGCAAATGTTGATCATTGTACAATACTATAACAAAAGAACTTAACATGATGTAATATAAATCTATGCAGAACAAAAATGTTATGGAGCAATAACATATTTACAGAAAACTTACTTTTTAGGTTTATTTGCATAAATAATTATCCCATCTATATCTGTCCTGACACAATCACTACCTTCAATACATATCTCTATACTAAAATTAGGATGCACATCAGGTTCTAAATCTCCATTATCAACATCAAGTTCTAAAACTTCATCACAAGTGTTGGGGGAATATATTTCCCTGTACAGGGGCCAAATGACGTCAGCCTCAGGCAGCCTTCGGCCCAGAGCCCAACGCTGTCGAGGCCCGTTTCCGCTATGAGAAGCTGTTCCCGGACCCCAAGCCCAGTCTGGAGGCCGCCCTCCGGGAGCCAAGTCCGGAGGCCACCCTCCGGGAGCCCAGTCCGGAGGCCGCCCTCCGGAGCCAAGTCCGGAGGCCGCCCTCCGGGAGTCAAGTCCGGAGGCCACCCTCCGGGAGCCAAGTTCGGAGGCCGCCCTCCGGGAACTAACGCCCAGTTCGGAGGCCACCCTCCGGAGCCAAGTTCGGAGGCCGCCTTCCGGAGCATGCTTCGAAGCCCCCCTCCGGGGTACACTTCGAAGCCTTCCCCCCAGCCTCCGCCTTCGGTGTGTCGTTTAGCTGGTCAAAGCCTGGCATAGCCTAACACGTCTGTAAAGCTGTAAAGTTGTCTGGTACCTTTGTACAGTAGCTAGCTCCCTTTCCCTGTCTACCCCTATAAGCCTAGGGGCTTGTAGAGGGTATCTTGGTCTTTTCCTTAAGGCCTGCGTGCCTATAAAAGCAGGGCCAAGCCCTTGTAGCAGGACACGCTCTAGGGGGCCAAGAGACCCTGGAATTATTGTTCCATACTAGGGCATACCATGCCAAATCCACCACAACTGGACGTAGGGTTATTATCTCCCAGGAGAGGCCCGAACCAGTATAAACCTTCTTCTCCCTCTGATAGAACCCTTCGAGGTTCATCCTCCACATCACACTCCACCACATAAAAACCTGCTGGAACTAACGCAATTGTCCCAACAGTTGGCGCCGTCCGTGGGGATCTTAGTCCTAGAAGCTAAGTTCTCTACCACTGTCTGCAACTCGAAGTACGCCTGAGGGGGGAGCTTCGAAGCTTTCTTGCTCCGCGCACCTTCCGGCAAGGGGCTTCGGGTGCAGCTCGAAGACCATCTTCGCCTTCCTACTTCACACACTGGAGCTCACCCTCCGGCAAGGGGCTCCGTTCCACATGTCGAAAGCTGTCGAAGCCCCAAGGGCTACAAGGTATGTACAGTCCGAAGCCCTACTTCGATGTACCAATCTACAATTACATTAATATAAGCTCAAAGCCCTGCTTCGCCTTAAGGCCGAAGTCCTGCTTCGCCTTAAAGCCGAAGCCCTGCTTCACCTTAGTACCGAAGCCCTGCTTCGCCCTTGAATACAAACTTTTGCTCCATCTTATTGAAAAACCGAAGCAATGCTTCGTCTTATTGAAAAACCGAAGCCATGCTTCGCCTTATCAAAAACCGAAGCAATGCTTCGTCTTATTGAAAAACCGAAGCCATGCTTCGCCTTATCAAAAACTGAAGCAATGCTTCGTCTTATTGAAAAACCAAAGCCATGCTTCGCCTTATCAAAAACCGAAGCAATGCTTCGTCTTATTGAAAAACCGAATACATGCTTCTCGCCTTATCAAAAACCGAAGCAATGCTTCGTCTTATTGAAAAACCGAAGCCATGCTTCGCCTTATCAAAAACCGATGCAATGCTTCGTCTTATTGAAAAACCGAAGCCATGCTTCACCTTATCAAAAACCGAAGCAATGCTTCGCCTTATTTAAAATCCGAAGCCTTGCTTCGCTTTACAAATCCAGAGCACCCCTCCGAAGGCTACACAGCGCCTTCGGGCCCGTAGCAGTAATAGGGACTCCGGGCCATGGCCCGATGCGTCTAGGGATTCCGGGCTCCGTACCCGAAGCATCCCAGGGATTCCGGGCTCCGTACCCGAAGCATCCCAGGGTCGAAGGTGGCCTAGGGTCGTAGGTGACCCAGAGCCGAAGGTGGCTCAGAGCCGAAGGTGGCTCACATTATCACAGGTTCGGTGAATCCACACCAAACATCCATTTTCATTACAGAATCAAGCTCAGAAGCCTTGCTTCGTTATCCAAACACGCTCCGAAGCCTTGCTTCGCGTGCTCATATACTATACGCCTAAGCGTCTCGGAGTCATACTTCGCTAAAATCTAAGTGCGTTTCAGAGCCTCGCTCACGCACAGCATCCAAATCCTAGCATGCCGAAGCATGCCTCACTAAACTTGGTTATGCTGAAGCCTTGCTTCGCACCAAGTTAGCACGTTCGAAGCCCAAAGGAGGACTTCGCTCAATGAAATTCCGAGCAGCCGAAGCCCTGCTTCGCACCAAACTAAAGCGCTCGAAGCCCAGAATAGGCCTTCGCTCAAATAAAATTTCATGCGTCGAAGCCGCCGAAAGGCGCACCCTTCGCATCCTCTATTTTTTGCCCGCACCAGCAACGGCTAAGTCCCTAGCTGCCACGGGCAAAGGGGGGAAGCATGTATGCGAGGTGCGCGAATACGCAATACAAGCATGACAAGCTAAAACGTTCGAAGCTAGACAATGCGAAGCATACGAACGAAGTATGCAAATACAATAAACTTCATTCATTGAATGATAGTTGAGAAGTATGTTACAAATATACTTAGAAAGCAAAACTACGTATAGTCTGTATCTAAGCCTAAGAAAAATCGAGTGCGAGGCCCCAACCCTCGCTTGCCTCTTTTTCGGCTAGGGCCACCTCGACTGGACGTTGCCTCGTCGGAGCCCGCTCTCCCTCGACCGGCCCATCCAGGCTCCGAAGCCCGTAGGCTTCGTCTTCCACTTTGCAGGTCGCTCCAAGTTAGCGAAGCAGGCGGTGTCGTATCGAATGCAGAAAAGTCTAGGGCTTTGTCGCCTGCTAAGGCCGTTCGCGAAGGCAAAGACAAAGGGCTCTGAAGGGACTCCGTCTTCACAGCGGCTAGTAAATCCTGAGCTACTTCGGAGATGGCTTCGCCGCTAGGCCCCCTCGGAAGCTTAAACCGAGGGGGGCCTTCGGACCTAGCTACTTCGAGGATCGCCCACAGCTGTTGAAGCTCTTCGGAGTCCTCGAGGACTTCGAGGTCTACGCTCGGAGTCTGAGCCTGGGCAGGTATAAAAAACCCCCGCATTCATATTAATAAGCTGACAGAGTTTTTACAAGCCTGCAACTAAGTATTACAAAAGGCCTAAGGAGATCTACACCTTCGGAGGCGGAGGTGTCGAAGTCGAAGGCTGATCAGGCGCAGCAGGCGCTTTGGCTCGGCGGTGTCGAAGGGCCTTCTGGAGGTCGAGGACTGCTTCACAGCCTTGCTCCTTCCAGGGTTCCTGGAGCCGTCGCCAGGCTCCGCGAACTTCGGCCGGAGGAGTCACCAAGTGCGGACCCCCGAAGGCCACTGGAGTCACGGAGGTTGCCGCCCGAAGGTGGTCACACCCCGCGTCATGGAGCATCTGCAACACCCCTTGGCCCACGACTCGATCGGCCATAAGAGCGAAGCCCGTCAGCGCTTCGTCCGCTATCGAAGCCGCAGTCTTCAAGAAATCGGCGCGGTCCCCAATCGGGTCCTGATCACCAAAGTCCGGAGCCCGGCACTCGGTCCCTATCTTCTCAAGGACCTCGGTCAGGCTCTGGGTGGCTTCGCCAAGACTGGCCACGACGAAGTCTTCAAGACCCTGGGCCCGTTGGCGGAACGAAGCATTCTCCTTCGCCTGCCGAGCTTCGGCGTCCTTCGAAGCCTGGAGCTCCGCGCGGAGCCGAGCCGTCTCTGAGGCTAAGGCTTCCTTAGCCTTGTCGGCCTCAGCCTTCGCCTCACCAGCCGAAGCCTCGGCTCGCCTCCGCTTCTCGGCTTCCTCCGAGACTTCACGACGAAGGGCTTCCTTTTCCTCTGCGAGGCGCTCCATCCGCCTGTCTACAGAAGTCGAAGCTACCGCATTCAGTGCGAAGGCCTGCAGAGATTCAAGAAATCATAAGTACCAACGAAAGGCTAGCATATAGTTCGAGGCTGCAAGGGGCTTCACTCACCCGCATGAGGACTTCATTAGAGCTGACGAAGAGGTCCGTGGGGTCCAGGTGGCTAAGTTGGGCCACCAAGTCCCCCCCCTCCGCAGAGGCACAAGCCTCGCGGAAAACGTGGATCGCCGCAGCCGTCACGCCCCCCTCGGCTTGAAAGGGTGAACCACGGCCACGGTCGCCTCCGCGGGCTTCGACGAGGCGGGGCTCAAGCCCACCACGTCCACATCTTCTTCGCCTCGAGGGACCTCGCGGCCTCCGCTGCCTTCGTCGTCGGACGAAGTACTCTCGGACTCCGAATCGCTGCCGCTGCTGCTGCTGCCGCTGCTGCTCGAAGCTTCCGTGGGCTTCGCTTCGGCAGGCTTTGATCCACCTTCGCCTACCGGCTTCGCCACAGTGGGCCTCGCATCATCTTCGTCCTCTGCAGGGAGCCAAGTCAAAATCCGCATATTGAAGAGAAGCATGCAAAAGAAAAAAGGGTTTACCATCGTCGGAGATCTCTTGGAAGGAAGATGGAGCTAAGTGTGCCCTCCAGCTCCTTCGCTGCGAAGCTGGCGCATCCACCTCCGCGCCCGAAGATGGTTCCACCGGGGCATCCGTGGCCTCCTTGGCGGCCGGAGTATGCGCGTCGGCCTCCGCCGCCGAAGGCTTCGCCGCCTTCTTGGAGGCCGGAATCGTTGCGGGCTCCGCCGCAACCTCCCCCGGGCTAGAGACTTCGGCCGCAGAGACCTCCGGCCGAGGCCCCGGAGCATCCGGTTCGTCCTCGTCCCTCCTCTTCCTCTTAGCTCCGGCCGACGATGTAGTCAGGTGGGCGAAGTCCGGCAGAGCAGGGAGCCCTCCGAGGTCGAGCGCGGTCCATACTCTGTTCCAGCGCTCCCAGGACCCCACCAGTGCGAGGCGCTGGGTCTGCTCCTCGGGGGTCGGAGTCCCAACGACTCGATCCGCCGCCGCGATGGCCTCCTCCGGGGTCCTCATTTCGAGGTCGGCTTCATGAAAAGTTTGAGTTAGAAGTGAAAATCTACGAAATATTAAAAGCAAAGAGATTGCAAAGCCTTACAAAAGCGGTCGAAGGCCATCTCGCTAAGTTCACCTCGACCCGAAGCCTGAAAGAGCCCCTCCGGCCAGGAGCCCGCGAGGGGACTGAGCCGGAGGGTGATGAACTCCTCCACGAGGTCCCTCATACTCATCTTCGCCGCCACTCTCTGGAGCAGCAAGATCCTCGAGCGAAGGATGTCTTTGCTGGTCCTCACCACCCCTTCGCACCGGTACAAGATGTGGGCGTTGGTACTCCGAAGGGGGGAGTTCGCGCCGACGGAGGCGTAGAACCACTCTTGGTCCCACCTCGAGTACCACTTGTTGTTTACGGCCCTCGCCGGGAAGGCGTCTTGGTACTCCTTCCGGAGCTGGAAGTTGGCGCTGCCGAAGGCCAGCGCCCTTTTGACGCGGTCTATCCCCTCCCTCGGCTTCAGTTGGCAGTTGGCGTCATGGAGGGCGACGAAGACATCCGCGCGGCCCTCGCAGCCCTCGGCTCTCATGGCCCACTCGAAGACAGCTAACCTCGCTACTGCGTTGGGCGAAAGCTGAGGGAGCTCAAGGTTGTAAGCCTTGAGGACTTCGCTCAGCATCCCCACTGCAGGCAGTCCGAGGCCGGCTTCGAAGAAGGCCTCGAACACCACCACCTCGTCAGCACGAGGCCTCGGCTCGACCTCCGTCTTCTCCGGGACCCGAAGCTGGATCTTCGCCGCGATCCTCCCTTCGCAGGCCCTCCGGACCGACTCCTCCGTGGAGATCGAGGCCCTCATCTCCAAGGTCTGCTCAAACTTGTCGGAGGGCGTCCGGAGGTCCCTCGGCCTCAGCCGCCTAGGCGCAGTCTTCGCTGCCGCAGCCACCGCTGCCTGCACCTAGGCGGAGCCTGAGCTCGAGCCCAAGGCCAGAGGTTTCGCCACTGCCTTCTTCGGCATGTTGGAGGGACTTCGCCGTGAGGGGCTAAAATTAGCGAAGGTCGGGAGCTAGCGAAGCTAAGAAGAAGAAGAGAGCGAAGGTTGCAAGGCAACGAGAAGGAAGCAAATGAGAATGTGCCGAAGCCGCACGCGGTAAGCCCCTATTTATAGGCACGGTAAGAATTCCAACCGTCATGGGCCGAACCCACCGCCGGGTGGGCCTCCAGCGAAGGCGAATCGGCCCAGAGCAAGGTAACGGTAACTTTTCTGACCGTTGCGGAGCCTTTCGGGCTCCCCGAGGTCGTTCTGGCAACTAGCGCGGGCATTTATTACCCCCTGGTATCGAGGTCACCTTCGGTCCAAGCTCCGAAGGCATGTTTTCTCTGAAGTTGTGTTTTCAGGTCATTTGTCCTAAGGGCGCGTGCACCCCTTCGTCCCGAAGGCCTACTCGCGAGGGGCTACTGTTGGGGGAATATATTTCCCTATACAGGGGCCAAATGACGTCAGCCTCAGGCAGCCTTCGGCCCAGAGCCCAACGCTGTCGAGGCCCGTTTCCGCTACGAGAAGCTATTCCCGGACCCCAAGCCCAGTCCGGAGGCCGCCCTCCGGGAGCCAAGTCCGGAGGCTGCCCTCCGGGAGCCAAGTCCGGAGGCCGCCCTCCGGGAGCCCAGTCCGGAGGCCGCCCTCCGAAGCCAAGTTTGGAGGCCGCCCTCCGGAGCCAAGTACGGAGGCCGCCCTCCGGAGCCAAGTACGGAGGCCGCCCTCCGGAGCCAAGTCCGGAGGCCGCCCTCCGGGAGCCAAGTCCGGAGGCCGCCCCCCGGGAGCCAAGTTCGGAGGCCGCCCTCCGGGAACTAACGCCCAGTTCGGAGGCCGCCCTCCGGAGCAAAGTTCGGAGGCCGCCTTCCGGAGCATGCTTCGAAGCCCCCCTCCGGGGTACACTTCGAAGCCTTCCCCCCAGCCTCCGCCTTCGGTGTGTCGTTTAGCTGGTCAAAGCCTGGCATAGCCTGACACGTCTGTAAAGCTGTAAAGTTGTCTGGTACCTTTGTACAATAGCTAGCTCCCTTTCCCTGTCTACCCCTATAAGCCTAGGGGCTTGTAGAGGGTATCTTGGTCTTTTCCTTAAGGCCTGCGTGCCTATAAAAGCAGGGCCAAGCCCTTGTAGCAGGACACGCTCCAGGGGGCCAAGAGACCCTGGAATTATTGTTCCATACTAGGGCATACCATGCCAAATCCACCACAACTGGACGTAGGGTTATTATCTCCCAGGAGAGGCCCGAACCAGTATAAACCTTCTTCTCCCTCTGATAGAACCCTTCGAGGTTCATCCTCAACATCACACTCCACCACATAAAAACCTGCTGGAACTAACGCAATTGTCCCAACAACAAGCTTCATACATGTTACAATAATCACGTGGTTTAGAATGAACAACAACAAATCAATCAATATCAATATGATCTTGAACATAGTAAACTTGTCTAGCTTGAGATGCTAAAATAGAAGGCTCATCTCATAGCTTGTCACTAGTATTGAATATATATTTGAAATTTACAGTAGTAACCCCAAACTAATCTGTTTTCACCGACTTCCCTTTCGTTCGGTTATCAACCCAGCCACACTTGAACATCACTATATTCCAATTATTGTTATAATTCAACTCAATAATTTCTTTTATAATACCATAATATGTCTTGTTTCCTATTATGCGGCAATCACTTTTCTACTTTCAAAACAAGTGGTCAACAAGTGGTATGTGCAGTTAAAGTTACTCCACTGCTTTGAACAGGCCTTCCCTCATCATAATCTTGGGTATGAAAATTAAAACCATTTATTGCGTAAGTATTATATTTAGTAGCAACCATCATTGGATCTTTGGATAAATTTTTTATCTCTTCAGACTCGTTCTTATCCATTTCAGCCACCTGTGATTATGACATAAATGTCAACGTAAAATTATATTATAGTAAAAATCAGACATTGGTATAGTCATTTGCCTACTTACATGCAATCTAAACCACTCATGAAAAGTTTCATGGTGTACATGAGTGATTTCTCACTTATTTCGAAGTCCAGTTGAGGAAAGATAGTTCATATGCTTGCTGCAAGTGTCGTAATACTACTATCAACAACTCCAGACTACAATTTCAAAATACTAAAAAAATTGAAGTAGCTTACTTCAAATAAGAATCAATGTTGTCATAGTTGAACAAGACATATCTATGTGCTTGTAGCCACATTTTATGGTCCAAAGTCACACGACACTTGCTAGCCAATCCTAGACCAATGGTGCGAAAGAAATGAGTAGTACTACTACTAGCATAAATAGTTAAACCTACATCATTTCTAACATGTAGGGTAAATCGAGTCACACCGTGTAAATAGCGTGAGCAAAATGTAAGGCACTCGTCTAGTAAATAGTTCTATGAAATTGATCCTTTTGGATGAGATCTACGTTGGGGAATAGGGGAGCTATGATAGTTGGCAAATTCAAAATTTCTTCCCTAAGACCAAGATCCATGCACGTGTGAGACTTCCTCTTCGGCCACGTACATGTCAGCTGAATCTTCCTCTTCTTCTGATTCTTCCTTGTCGGAGTGTTTCATGATGTGGACTTCAGACCTAGGCTTGTTAAATGTTTTAATAAACCTTTTATCTCTGTCTCGGCCTTCTTGGACCAAAGCCTACTGTAAGACTTGGCTAACTTCTAAAAAGTTTTGGTTGTCTAGCCTCTCTTTAATCTCAGAACGCAACCCGTTGAAAGCTAGATCTGCCAAATCCCTCTCTAAAATATTGAGACTAAAACATCGGTTTCTGATATCTCTAAAGCGCTTAATGTACTCGGAGACGCCCTCACTAGATTTCTGTTTAACCGATGTCAAGTGTGAAAAGCCTAAGTTCTGTCTCACCCGTATAAAAATAGTCATGGAACTTTTATTCAAACTAAGCCCATGTTTGGACATAGTTCGGCGGGAGCACCGAAAACCATGTGAAAGCAGTGCCAGATAGGGAAATATAAAATAGTCTAAGCTTTAAAGCATCTGACCCACTAGCTTCTCCACACTATGCTAAGAACTGGCTGACATGCTCTAGTGTGGTCTTGCTACCCTCACCGTCGAACTTGGTTAACTCAGGGACTCTATAGCCGTGAGGGTACGGTATAGTGTCAAAATGGTCAGGATATATGGTTTCCGGTAAACCCTAGCCCAACCCCTAGGTACGAATCTGGTGCACTCCCTAAATAGTGCGCAGATTCACTCCTCTATGTCATCTTGGCCTATTGCCTGCGCGCGTCTCTCATGCGTGAGCGCGACACGCGGCGATATGTCGGCGTGTCGGCCGCGAGGGTCTTCCTCTCATGCTGGCTCTGGGCATATGACGTGTTTGGCCCTATGCGTTTGTGCATGTGGTGCGGGCAACGCTGGAAAAACTGGCGCAGGTGTAGGTGGCGTGTAATGAATGAGGTTAGCTTGGTAATGACTCGTCTCGGCCGTATATGTTGAGGTCGGACACATGATGGTTTTGCAAGTACTACCGTCGGTTCTTCTATAGATATGATTCACCGAGGGTGCACTAGCGATTAGAGTTGGAGGAACAACCTCGGTAAAGCTGAACCTTCTAAGTGTCGCCTCTACTTGAGAGCTAACCGATGAATCTATACGGTTGGCTAGCGATGCGCTAGCAGCTTGATCTACTGATGCGGCTATTTTTTTCTCAATTTATAAAGAAGACAAAGGAGGTGATACCAGTGTTACCTAGGTCTGAGCGAGGTCAGGGATGTTGACGCCATGCTTGATGAAGCCCGCACATGTCTTGACGTAGCTCCCAAGCATGAGGTCTTGTAGCACTTTCATCTTTGCCTCGATCTTTGCCCGGTCTTCTTCGGGGATATATTCAAGGGTAGTCATCATGATGTTGCAGTTGTCGATATCTGTGCCCCCCATGGGATCCATCGGTGATGTAGACATAGTAGTCATTGTAGACATAGCCGCAGCTGATGTAGACATACGTGTTATGTTGGCGTAGCCTTCCCCAGCAGAGTCGCCAAAAAGTGTGTTGACACAAAAATGTGCCCCCGCACTTGGGTCAGTTTGATGATCCAAAAGTGTGTGGATACTTAGGAACAAGCCTAAGCGTAACACCACACTGACGTCGCGTTCCGACTACCCTTAACAGTGGCAAGGGGGGTGGAGTTGCTAGGTAATCAGGTCATAGGGAAATAATCCAATTAGCCTAAATGGAATATATAAATAAAATAATCAGGGGTTTAATGAACTGGCCTCACCCCTATATTTATAGGGGCTAGTCTTCTTATCTCTAAGGTTAATCTGGTAGGATTTGACCTAATCAAATTTAGAGATAAAACAGCCAAAATTAGACTCAAACTCTATCTCCTAAATAGCCCGAAGTGGGCCTTCGGCAAGGCCTGCCGAAGCCTGCTCCTCGGGCCGAAGCTTCGGCGAGGTTGGCCTCTGAAGGCCTTTGGGCCGTAGGTAGCAGGCCGCCATAAGGCTTCCAAAGCCCAGTGTTTGATGGCCCTTCGGCCCTATAAGGCTTCGGCCTGATCCAGGACTTGTGTATTTTTGGCCCAAATTACCAAAAATGATATTTTGACAATCTTGACCATTAATGCCATTTTTTCTATCAACACATGACCCCTGCCTTTTAGTGAACTAAGTGAACTAAAAGCATAGCGGGCTAAGGACGATACCTTCCATATCAGCCTTTTGACACTTTCAAGCTTTTTGCCACACACTTGGGAAGTACTTCTTCAAATACATGCCATTCAAAGCCCTTCTAAACCGCTCTCCTTGTAAGGACTCCAACAAGTATGCATTACCTGGAGCGATTTTAGTTACTTTAAAAGGACCTTCCTAACTAGGTGACCATTTACCAAATTTGGGGCTCTTAGTGCCTAAGGGCAAAATCGTCTTCCAAACCAAGTCACCAACTTGAAACGATTTTGGTTTAACTTTTTTATTGTAGGCTCTAGCTATTATTTTCTTGTCTTTTTCTATAGCTTCTAAATCCATTAACCTCTTATCAGTAACTTCCTCTAAATTGTCTTTTAAAAGAGTTTCATATTCATCAACCGATAAGCCATCTTGCTTAAGAAATCTCAAAGAGCCAAGATCCACCTTTACTGGCAGAATGACTTCTTGTCCATATACTAACTCATATGGACTAAATTTTGTCGCACCGTGCTTTATGACTCTACAAACCCACAATGCTTCTGAAAGCGCTTCATGCCACCTTTTAGGGAATTCTTCAATTTTCTTCTTAATGAGTTTAATCGCAGTTTTATTACTATACTCGGCCTGACCATTGGCCTAAGCATAGTATGGTGAAGATTATATCACTTAATACCATAAAATTCGGCAAAGTCTCTGACTTCTTTAGTAAGGAATGAAGTACCTTGATCTGTAGTGAGAGTTTGTGGAATACCGAATGTGCTTCAAAATAAAATCAGTTACCTCATTATGAGTCATATTCTTGAGAGGCACGGCTTTGGTCCATTTGGTGAAGTAGTCCGTCGCCAGCAACACGAACCGATGCCCTTTTGAAGAGGGAGGATGAATTTGGCCGATGAAGTCTAAACTCCAACCTTGGAACGACCATGTCTTGATAATAGGATTATGCAATGACACATGTGCTAATTGAATATTACCAAACTTTTGACAAGCTTCACACCCCCTATAGTATTTGAAACAATCCTCAGTCATAGTCGGCCAGTAGAAACCCGCTCTTTTGAGCATCCAATTCATTTTCTAGGCTGATTGATGAGTGCCACAAAGCCCCTCATGGACTTCTCCTGTAGCTACTTTGTACTGATCGACATCCAAGCATCTCAAAAGTACTCCATCAATAGTTTGGCGGTATAATACATCATCTAGCATTACAAATTTAAACGCTCGTCACCGAACTTTTCGGTCAACCCTTTTATTGGGATCTTTTAAATATTGAATGATTGGAATTATCCCATCATCCTTATAAACATCCGGAGGTTTTGCTAACTCAATAATATCTAAATTGCTAACCTCGGAGTGCCCCCCGGGCCTCTCCTGCTTGTGCCGAAGGCTGACCGGATCGGCTGTGTGGAGCTGATCAGATCAAAGTTTTCTGCTAGAGGGGTCCAGCGCGCGAAGACTTATGCTGCCCAGAAGGCTTCGACGCATAGGCTCCAACATGTAGTACCCTTCGGCGGATGACAGGCTTCAGCGCGAGGGCTCCGGTGCGCGACGCTCTTCGGTGTTCGGAGGGGTCTGACTCGGAGGGTCTGAAGGACCTCGCGCCTGCCTGAAGTTACTGGCTTTGGCAGTGAGACCAAGCATTTGCTTTTCCTGTATAGAAAATTTTCCTCTCCTGACTTGATAGCCGGATGCTTGCTGAGCCAAATCGTTTGCAATTGAATTGGCTTCTCATGACACGTGAGGAATTTTGAATTCATCGAAAGTAGCAACTATGTCTAAACATTTGTCCACGTAACTATTTAGCACACCATTAAAACATTGAGCACTTTTAGCTACTTGTTGCACTACTAACAAAGAGTCACCATATGCATGAACATGTTTAGCACCTATGGACTCTATCAATTCAAGTCCTTGCAATAAAGCTTCATATTCAGCTTGGTTATTAGTAGAAGGAAACTCTAAACGAGCCGATGTTTCAAAGTGCATGCCACTTGGTGATATGAGCACTACACCAATACCTTGGCCATTCTTACAAGCTGAACCATCAAAATAAAGTTTCCATGGTACTACTTCAATTAAAGAAACATCATTACCCCAATTGACATCTACGTGATGATCAACTATAAAATTAGCGACAATTTGACCTTTCATAGTCCTCAATGGCTCATACGCCAAATCGTATTCAATTAAAGCGTACGCCCACTTCCCAATCCTTCCACTTAGAATCGGCTTTTGCAACATGTATTTTATGACATCGGTTTGGCAAGTGACAATACACGTGCTAGGAAAAAGATAGTGACGTAATTCGGTACATGCATAATAAAGCGATAAACACAAACGCTCCACAAACACATACCTAGTTTTGGCGTCCAACGGACTGTGGCTCAAGAATGTGAGTGATGATGTACTCTTTCCCCTCCACTTCCAGAGTTAGCATGGCTCCTATCATGCCATCTTCTGCAGCAATGTACAACCGAAATGGAATTCCGGCCTTTGGTGCTCTCACCACGGGTGGTGATGACAAGCATTCTTTAATCTTCTCATAGGCGCTTTGCTGACTTGCCCCCCAAGTGAACTCAACTTCATTCTTTAGCCAGAGTATAGGGACAAAAGCATCGATTTTGCCAGACAAGTTAGATATAAAGCGACGCAGATAATTCATTTTTCCTAGCAACTTTTGCACATCTCTTTTGCATGTCGGTGCTGCAAAGTTCCTAATATTTTCAAGCCTCTTAGGATCAATTTTAATACCTCTTTCATGAATCACAAATCCTAAGAACTTCCTGTCGACAAGCCAAAAGCACATTTGAGTGAGTTCATCTGTAAGTCGTATTGACACATCCTATCAAAAGCGACTCTCAAATCGGCTAAGTGGCTCCCCATAGCGTATGATTTGACTACAACATCATCTATGTAGACCTCTAGCATAACACCTAGCAAGTCATGAAAGATTAAGTTCATAGCACGTTGATATGTAGCGCCAGCATTCTTTAGACCAAAAGTCATAACCACCCACTCAAACAAGCCGACAAACCCAGGGCATCGAAAGGTTGTCTTGTATACGTCCTCTTCGGCCATAAAAATTTTATTATAACAAGCGTTGCCATCAAGAAAACTTAGTACCTTGTGTACTGAAGCATCGTTGATCAACATGTCGGTTATCGGCATGGGATACTCGTCCTTCGGAGTGGCCTTGTTTAGATCCCTGAAATCAATACAAACTCGTATTTTAGTGCTCCCCTTCTTCTCCATAGGCACGATGTTAGCGACCTATTGAGCATACCTGCATGGCCTAATAAATCCAGCCTTGAGCAATCGTTCTACTTCCTCTATAACTCGGTCGTATACGACCGAATTAAAGCGACGAGGGGGCTGTTAATAAGGCCTAAACACGGCTTAGTCCGGGCATCTCACAAAACTCCCATGAGAAACAATCGACGTACGACCGAAGCAATTTTATTACCTCGGCCTTTTCATCAGCCTGCAAATTTTGGTTTACAAAGGTCGACCTTGGAATGCTACCATTGCCTATATCAACTTCTTCTAAGGGGTTGGCCGACGCAAAACCATGTCCTAACTTTTCTACTTCGCTAAAATCTTCAATGGCCTCGGCAATACCTCAGGCAATCAAGATTACTTTTGCTAGACATGGCTACTAATTTAGAAATAGCCGTGCTACACCAGCTGGCTTTACAGACACGGGTACGAAACATCCCCCAGATACGCTGAAGAAGTCGTAATCCGAAAGATCCCTACTTGATAGACACTCTACTTTGTTGTGGATGGCGTCGATGGACACATTGACCAATGCTACCTGGGCTGAAGTGTCTGCTGGTATGACTTCTATGTCATCGCCATCCCACTGTATCAGGCATTGGTGCAAAGTAGAAGGAATACAACAATTTGCCTGAATCTAGTCACGCCCGAGTAGCACGCTGTAGTTACCTTGCACGTCAACGATGAAGAATGCTGTTGGCAACGTCTTGTTACCTACTGTTAACTCCATGGAGAGTATGCCTTTTGCCTTGGAACTCTCGCCGTTGAAGCCGTTGAACATTAGGTTGGTTTTCTTTAAGTCTTCCTCACCCCTGCCAAGCTTCTTAAAAAAAGAGTAAGGCATTAGGTTAACAGTGGCACCACCATCGACAAGCATTCTAGAGATCAGCTTCCCATCAATGTGACCCCTGACGTATAGAGGCTTTAGGTGGTGAGCCGTATTGTAACACCCCAAATTTCAAAGGAATAAAAATATTAATTAATTCAATTTCCTTGAATTTACTATTTTCAAAATACTTCTAAATACCCTTCTATACCATTCTGAACTACAACATAGAGTTAATGACCAAACCAGGAGCTGAAAATTTTTGTATAAACTCCCAAGGCCATGATATATTTTTGAGAATTTTTATAAATTTTTATCAACCTTGGAAGTAGCACTAAGATTTTAATCTATTTTCTGGAATTATTTTTATTCAGAAATGTTTTGAAACAGTAATGGGCTCCCTTCCCTCCTTTCTCTCTCTCCCGGCCGGCCCAGCCCATCACCCTCGCCCGCCTCTAGCTGACAGCCCGACCCCACTTGTCGGCGCCGATCGCCTCCCCTCGCGCGCGCGCTCGACACCACGGCCCCACCCGTCAGCCCTCTCCCTCGCGCACTCGCGCCCGCTGGCCAGTGGCCCCCGCCTGTCAGTTCCATCGTCAACCTCGCGTCGCCGCCCCCAAATCACGTCGGCCGATGACCCCCACCTCGGATCCGCCTCGCTGGCCCCTCCCGCATTCAATTGACGCCATTAATCGGTTCCCCGCGCCCCGACCGACTGTTTCCCCCCGTTAAACCATGTGTTTAAGCCCCCGGGAACACAACCCCATGCATGGCCGAGACCTCGCCGGTGAGTTAAGTCTCTCCCTCGACTTTACGTGCATGCGAGCCCCGCCGGTGATCCTATTTAAACCCCCTGCCCGTCCGGGTTTTATCCCCCACGCCCACTCGTCGTGAGAACGAACAGAACGCCCGCAATTCGCCTTTTAGCGCACCCCCTCTGTTTCGCCTCCGGCCACCACTCGCCGTCACCTCAGACCACCTCCGTCCACGCCCTCGCCACCATCGTGACCGCAAGGATGACCCCGACCTCGGCCACCCCTCCGCCGACGTCGAACCCCGCTGGAGCACCATCGCCGACGAGGAGCCCGATCCACTCCGTCGTCTACCCTCGCCGCTGACCGCGCTCCGTCGACCCCTCGCCTTGCCTAAGGTACCATCGTGATCGCCGTTGTGTCCTCTTTCCATTTCTAGGCTTAGCTAGGGTCGCCGTCGCTCGCCGTGGCCCTTGGCCCGCTCGCCGTCGCCGGAGAAGATGACCGGCACGGGTCGAGTACCCGTGCCGTGTCGGATCTGATCCCGACCGTGCGATCGCGATCGGACGATGCCTGTGACCCCACGTGCGCGATCTAATCCACACCATCGGATCTGGTCAAAGCGTTACGTTTTAATCTCGAGCGTTCGTTTCCATTTAAAACCCGTGCTCGATCTCGTGCGTCCACGTGGTACCCTTTCGCGCGTTTTAATTGTGGCCGTCCGTTATCACTTAAGCGCCCCGCCTTGCCCTCGCGCGTTGGATCTAGATCCAATGGTCCAGATTGGACCGGACCACGCGCACAGTGCGTGGGTTCACCGTGGGATGATGTGCACACGCCTAGGCAGCCCGTGTAGCAAGTTGTTGTGGCCCGATCTTCTCGTAGGATCTGCGAACTTGATAAATTGTCGCTGCGTGACCTGGTGAAGAGGCAGCGCACCGCGAGGCTGTCCACGCGACGAACTACCGAGACAATCACCCTTCCACGTATCGACGAAACAGCCCACGCAATCACGCTCTATAGACGTGAAGGCACGAACTGGGTGAACCGCAGTTCGGCGTTCTACAACTCCCTCAGGAATCGAAAGAACAAATGTTGCAAGCCTCTCAAGACTCACGCATAAACAAAACTCCACGAGTTTGTGTATTCTGAATTCAAAAAAATATATATGATCTGTCTTTTCATTGTCTAGTACAAGATATATATAGAGATAGGGGCGTTCAGCTTTGAGTAAATGGCTGCATGCACATGCTCTAATGGATTTCGTGGCTGGTTCGCTCGTCTTTTCAGCTTCTGGCAGCAGTTACTAAAATGAGTATAACTCCTTATTAAGACATCGAAATAATGGACCGTTTGATGGGCTGGAAAGTAGACTTGAAGACGCTTCCATCCACTTATAGAACACCATCTAACTCCTTGTATTCTGTCCGTAGTGATGCTTGGAATTCGTACCATGTGTCAGTCATCTAGCTTCTGGTTGCATTCCCATGCTAAGGTGATGAACCACCATTTTATTCATGCACACCATAGGCATCTTGGTTCAGATGTCCAGAGGCTTGAAACAATCTTGATCCCATGCTGGTTCATACACTCCATCATTCCTAAGGACATTGAAACAAGAACTCAAAAGCATAGGCTCATTCAACATAGACTGATTATTAAACATAAGGTTAGCGTTCACCTGAGAATGAATTTCCTTCTGCAATTGTTTAGCTCTACTCCTTGTAATTGGACCAGCTATCTCAAGTGGTGTTTCATTTGCGGATGAGTGAATGCTAGGTATGTCCTCATTAGCCTCCCCCTCTTGAGAAGGAGTCGTCCTCGACTCAGGCTCACCAACAAATGGAAGCAAGTCTTTGACATTAAATGTTGTACTCACATTGGAATATTCAGGTGGCAGCTCAATTTTGTAAGCATTATCATTTATCTTTTGGAGAACCTTGAACGGACCATCACCCCGAGGAGATAACTTACTCTTACGCTGTTGGGGAAAGCGATCCTTTCGTAGATGCAACCATACAAGATCTCCTGGCTGAAATGTAACCTTCTTCTTACCTTTGTTTGCTTGCTTTGCATATTGTGCTGATTTCTTCTCAATATTCTTTCTTGTCTCCGCATGTAACCGCTTGATAAAGTCTGATCTTTTTGTGGCATCCAAGTTAACTTGTTCCTGTAATGGTAAAGGCAAAAGATCCATGGGAGTATGCGGTTTAAACCCATAAACTATTTCAAATGGACAAGAGTTTGTTGTGGAATGGACTGCCCTGTTATATGCAAATTCAACATGTAGAAGGCAGTCTTCCCAGAGCTTCAAATTCTTTTTCAACGCAGCACGCAACATGGTTGATAAGGTACGGTTGACAACTTCAGTTTGCCCATCCGTTTGTGGATGACAAGTGGTTGAAAATAGCAACTTTGTGCCAAGCTTAGCCCACAATGTCTTCCAAAAGTAGCTGAGAAATTTTGTATCCCGGTCTGAAACAATAGTCTTTGGAACTCCATGTAAACGAACAATCTCCCTGAAAAACAAATCAGCAACGTGTGAAGCATCATCGCTCTTATGACAGGGGATAAAATGTGCCATTTTAGAAAAGCGATCTACAACAACAAAAATAGAATCCCTCCCCCTCTGAGACCGAGGTAACCCTAGAACAAAGTCCATAGATATATCTTCCCAAGGTACATGTGGAATAGGTAATGGAGTATATAAACCATGGGGATTGAGGCGGGACTTAGCTTTCAAGCAAACGATGCAGCACCCAACGTGCCGCTGGACATCACGTCGCATATGTGGCCAAAAGAAATGATCGGAGAGCATGTCCAATGTCTTTTTGACACCAAAATGACCAGCTAGTCCACCTTCATGTGCTTCCTGCAAAAGAACTAGGCGAATCGAACAAGCTGGGATGCATATTTTGTTAGTCCGAAATAAGAAGCCATCATGCACATAATATTTATCCCAACCTTTTCCATCAATGCAACGAGAGAAAGGTTCTTTAAAATCAGCATCAGCAGCATAAAGTGTTTTAATGGATTCCAAACCAAGCACTTTTGTATCTAGTTGTGTAATCAACGCACATCTTCTAGACAAGGCATCGGCAACAATGTTATCTTTACCACGCTTATGTTTGACAACATAGGGAAACGTTTCAATGAACTCAATCCATTTAGCATGTCGACGGTTCAGCTTGCCTTGGCTTTTAAGATATTTCAAAGCTTCATGATCAGAATGGATTACAAATTCTTTAGGGAACAAGTAATGTTGCCAAACTTCCAAAACACGAACTAACGCATAAAGCTCCTTGTCATAAACTGAGTAATTCAGATGTGGACCATTTAGCTTTTCAGAAAAGTAGGCAACAGGTTTACCTTCTTGCAGCAGTACACCTCCTATGCCAATACCACTTGCATCACATTCGATCTCAAATGTCTTACCAAAATCAGGAAGTTGTAGCAGCGGTGCTTCACAAAGCTTTGTTTTCAGCTCATTGAAGGCTTGGTCTTGTTCATCTCCCCACTTGAATGGAACATCCTTCTTTGTCAAATTATTGAGGGGTGCAGCGATCATGCTGAAATCTTTAACAAAACGCCTGTAAAAACCTGCAAGACCATGAAAGCTTCGAACTTGGCTCACATTTACCGGTGTAGGCCAATCCTTTATTGCTTTAACCTTCTCTACATCAACCTGAATACCATCTGCGGAAACAACAAAGCCAAGGAAAAGAACATGGTCTGTGCAAAAGGTGCACTTAGCAATGTTGCCATACAATTTCTTTTCCCTCAATACAGCAAGTACTTGATGGATATGATCAAGATGTTCATCAAATGATTTGCTATAGATCAGAATATCATCAAAATAAACAACTACAAACTTGCCAATGAAAGCTCGTAAAACATGATTCATTAAGCGCATAAAAGTTGAAGGAGCATTTGTCAAGCCAAATGGCATCACAAGCCATTCATAGAGACCAAATTTAGTTTTAAACGCTGTTTTCCATTCATCACCAAGTTTCATGCGGATTTGATGATAACCACTACGCAAATCTATCTTGGTGAAAATGATAGAACCACTCAATTCGTCTAACATGTCATCAAGTCGTGGAATGGGATGGCGATATCGAACAGTTATAGCATTGATAGCACGACAATCAACACACATGCGCCAAGAGCCATCTTTCTTTGGGACTAAAAGAACGAGAACTGCACATGGTGATAAGGATTCACGAACATACCCTTTGTCCAAAAGCTCTTTTACCTGTCGCTGAATTTCCTTTGTTTCTTCAGGATTGGTGCGGTAGGTTGGACGATTTGGAAGCGAAGCACCTGGTACCAAATCAATTTGATGCTCAATTCCATGGAGTGGAGGAAGTCCAGCTGGTATCTCTTCGGGAAAAACATCTTCGAAGTCCTGTAAGAGATCAAGAACAACACTAGGCAGCGATGAAGGTAAATCATGAGTTGAAAGTAGGACCTCCTTGTGCAAGAGCACAAAGAATGGGGCTGTGGTGTTTCTCAGTTCTCTCAAATCACTCTTGCTCACAAAGAGACACTCAGTGTGGCGTGGCTGTTTAGGATTGGCATGAGGCTTTATGTGGCTGGATGGGTTAGAACTCTCTCCCTTACTTGGGTTGGGGGTCTCACTCAATTTTCTTTTGTCTGATTCCTCTCTTTTCTTGCGAGCCATATCTGAAGTATGTATTTCCTCTGGAGATAATGGAACAAGAACCACCTTCTTGTCATTGTGAATGAAAGTGTATTTGTTAGACCGTCCAAAATGCACCGAGTCCACATCAAATTGCCAGGGCCGACCAAGCAGCAAATGGCATGCTTGCATGGGGACAATATCACAATCCACCTCTCCATGATAATCACCAATGGAAAATGACAAACGAATCATGGCTGAAACCTTAACTGTCCCGGAATTATTCAGCCATTGCATATGGTACGGATGTGGATGGCGACGTGGCTGCAAACCAAGCTTCTCAACAAGCAAAGAACTAACAATATTATTGCAGCTCCCACCATCTATGATGAAACGGCACACTTGGCCTTGCACTTTGCATCGGGACTGAAATAAATTATGGCGTTGTCCTTGTTCAGCAGCAACAAACTGAGTGGAAAGGACTCTCCTAACCACCAAAGAAGGAGATGGTGTATTCATTGTAGAAGGCTCGAAATCAGGAAAATCAGCAAGCAACTCCATAAAATCAGCACTAGTAATCTCGTCAGAAGATGGAGAAATAACATCTTGTAACATGTCATTGTGAGCAAAAGTTGGAATAGGTTGAATCACTAAACAATTCAGACCTAGCTCAAATGTACCATCCTCTGCTGAATACTCACAAGTTTGGAGATTTTCATTTGATAATGGCAGGATATCGTGCTCATCCTCAGCTTCACTCTGAGAGTCATAAGAACCATCAGCAAGTGCTATAATAACACGCCTATTGGGGCATTCAGCTTGCTTATGCCCATGACCACCACACTTAAAACACTCAATCTTACTTGTCTTCATTGGGGCTGCAGCAGCGGAGGAGTTGGACTGATTGGAACTTACAGCTTTGCCTTTCGCATCAAATTGTTTGGCAGAAGTTGAAACTAGACGAGAAGCTGCACGAGCTGAAGGTGTGTGCAGCCCTGATTCTCTCTGTTGTGAATGGCGCCAATGAGTAGAACTGTTATGAGCTGAAAATGAAACATGGGTCTTATAAGAGTCAGCAAGCTGCCGTTCTGCCCTTTTGGCAAAATGAACCAACTCTGTTATATTTGTGTAGTTTGTCATGTCCACTTTATCAGCGATTGGTTTATTCAGGCCAACCAAGAACCGAGCCATTGTGGATTCCTCATCCTCAATAATTCCCGTACGGAGTAGGCACATTTCCATTTCTTGAAAATATTCATCAACGCTGCGAGTACCTTGCACAAGGCGTTTGAGCCGCAAATGTAAGTCACGGGAATAATACGCAGGAACAAAACGACGTCGCAGTTCCCTCTTCATTTCTTCCCATGTGATATGGTGATGTCCAAATCGTTGGTATTCTGCGCGAATTTGATTCCACCAAGTTATAGCATAACCTTTAAACTCAATGGCAGCAAGCTTTGCCTTCTTTGCAGTTGGGTAATTATACAAATCAAATATCTGGTCCACCTTGGTCTCCCATTCAAAATAAGCATCCGCATTCTCCTTCCCGCTGAAAGGGGGAATGGACACTTTAACTTTACCCAAGCCATCTTCATCTTGGCGGTGTTCATGATTACGGCGACGTCGATCACGGTATCCACCATGTTCGCCAAACTGGTTGTCACCATAATTTCCAAAGCGTCCAAAATTAGCAGGACCATGAGCATCATAACCACCAGGGTGACCATGGGGGTCTGCTCCCTGTTGATCACTATAATCGGAATGATCATCAACATCAAAATCTGCAGCACCTCCAATAGGAACGCGCCGTGCACGACCAAAAAATTGCGGCCTCCTATTAACGCCACCAAAATTACCAAAGCCAGCATCAAGCCCTCTGCCACCACCACGGCCGCGGCCACCACCACCGCCACCGCCACCACCTGCAGCAGCACGGCGTGCGGCGTCAGCCTGAAGACGTGCAGCTTCCGCCTCCAACGCGGAAGGATCATCATCATCGATATGGTCATTATTATTAGGCGGAGGCTCCTCGCGTTGTTGTTGCTGTAGAGATAGTTGAAGTGCTTGCATCCCTTGCATCAGTTGACGCATTTGTGCACGCACCTCCTGGAAATCTTCAGCAGAAACAGTGGCAGAAGAAGATGGATTGTCTCCTGCCATATTAGTAGAGAGGCAAAAATAATAGGACAATATATATGTGGAATCACTCCCTCACCACTTACAAAACAAGTTCTTTCTCTCCCTGAAAAGAGCAAGAACCGGGGCTGCAATTTGTAGTGGAAGAGTGATTGTAACAGCGACGACGGTGCAACAACTCACGGTGCGTTTTTAGTGGAGCTTGGTGGGGTAATATGTAAGTGGAATGCGCTGAAAAATGTAGTGATGCAAAACCGAATAATAATCCAAGAACACAAGTCTAAGTTGCTGAATATAAAGGCAAAGAGATCGGACAAGTGATCGGACAAGGGTATGTGCACAAAATTTTTTTTTCTTCTGCTGCTGATCGGATCGAACAAGGGATCGGACAAGAGTTCGGACAAAGGTTCAGACAAGAGATCGGACAGGCAACACACAGCCAATGACTGTCTCAGATTGGATAAGAGTTCGGACAGGAGTTCGGACAAGAGATCGGACAAGCAACAAACAGGACCGCTTCTTTTTTTTTAATTTGTTTTTTTTTCTCCTTTTTTTTTCACTCTATTTTTTTTTGAACAAGGATGACCAGAGATGCAACCACAAAAATTGGCACCTACAACTGAGGTGGGATGTGGCTCACAAAAATTCAAACAAGTTCGCTGTCCGGCGAGCAAAAACTTTGTCCAATTTTTTTTATATATATGCAGCAAACAATGACGATCAGATCAAGGATGGGATGGAACAAAGATAACAGCTAGAACGATGAGGGGAAAAAAAAATTCAGCAACTAGACAAATCTTAAAGGATTAAAACTCGATAAAGCAAACTACAAAATTAGTAGCACGTATGAATTTGGGCTGTAGGTTTTCTTTTTGGCTATTAGTGGACAGTAGGTATATAAAATCTATCCTACCAAAAACAAGAACAATCCTACTGAGGAAACGGAGGCTCTGATACCAGATGATGTGCACACGCCTAGGCAGCACGTGTAGCAAGTTGTTGTGGCCCGATCTTCTCGTAGGATCTGCGAACTTGATAAATTGTCGCTGCGTGACCTGGTGAAGAGGCAGCGCACCGCGAGGCTGTCCACGCGACGAACTACCGAGACAATCACCCTTCCACGTATCGACGAAACAGCCCACGCAATCACGCTCTATAGACGTGAAGGCACGAACTGGGTGAACCGCAGTTCGGCGTTCTACAACTCCCTCAGGAATCGAAAGAACAAATGTTGCAAGCCTCTCAAGACTCACGCATAAACAAAACTCCACGAGTTTGTGTATTCTGAATTCAAAAAAATATATATGATCTGTCTTTTCATTGTCTAGTACAAGATATATATAGAGATAGGGGCGTTCAGCTTTGAGTAAATGGCTGCATGCACATGCTCTAATGGATTTCGTGGCTGGTTCGCGCGTCTTTTCAGCTTCTGGCAGTAGTTACTAAAATGAGTATAACTCCTTATTAAGACATCGAAATAATGGACCGTTTGATGGGCTGGAAAGTAGACTTGAAGACGCTTCCATCCACTTATAGAACACCATCTAACTCCTTGTATTCTGTCCGTAGTGATGCTTGGAATTCGTACCATGTGTCAGTCATCTAGCTTCTGGTTGCATTCCCATGCTAAGGTGATGAACCACCATTTTATTCATGCACACCATAGGCATCTTGGTTCAGATGTCTAGAGGCTTGAAACAATCTTGATCCCATGCTGGTTCATACACTCCATCATTCCTAAGGACATTGAAACAAGAACTCAAAAGCATAGGCTCATTCAACATAGACTGATTATTAAACATAAGGTTAGCGTTCACCTGAGAATGAATTTCCTTCTGCAATTGTTTAGCTCTACTCCTTGTAATTGGACCAGCTATCTCAAGTGGTGTTTCATTTGCGGATGAGTGAATGCTAGGTATGTCCTCATTAGCTTGGCTCACCGTGGACCCGAGGGGATTTAAATTTGAAAATAAATTCCAGAAATGCTTTTAAACTTGTAAAATTCATATCTGGCGCATTTGAACTCTAAAAATTGCCATTCCAATTTCAGAAAATTCATAATATTATTCTCTATCCATTAGTTCAATAAAAACAATATGTTACTTTGGACTTTTTCATGATTATTTAAATAGGTATTCAGATACCCTTAGGGTAAAAATGTAAATTTAATTATTTAAATTCCAGTAAAGCTTATGTTTGTTTATTTCCTGTTAATATGAACAAACCACTAAATTTTCTATGGACCTTTCATTTTACATTTATTAGAAAACTTAAAAATGAGAATAATCACTTTTAAAACCCTTTTTCAAAGGGCAACACTTCATTTTAATTTATTTTAAAATTATTTACGAAATGAACTTCAGAACCTTAACAACTTGATTTATTTTTAACATCAAACCAACTTAAACCTACGTGCTTATTATGAGATATTATATTGTTGGATTGAATGTTGTGTTTATTTTATTTTACTTTATTTATATTGGAAAGACTACGACGCCGTCGAAGAGCCGGAATATTTCCCGGAAGTTCCTCCCTCACCCTTCGCTGATCAAGGCAAGTCACCAAACCAAATCTTTTGAGCATATTGAACCCATGTTTTATTAAACTATCGCTAAAACAGATAGGTTATACATGCATTAGTCAAATGATACCCTTACAATATATTTATTTAGGATCCCCGACCTTGATGTGCAACCCAAGCCATGCCCTCTAGCCTAAACTCCTTGTCACCATATGATAAATGTTATTAGCTACTGTCCAATGTATTGACATGATTGCTATAGGATTAAAAATGAGTCGTAGCGATTGGTTCTACTATATGATCCCCGTTATTCTCATCTTTGGAATTCTGTCGGTGTTGGTGTTGGAGTTGTGGTCGGAGCCGACTTGACTGTAGGAAGCCAAACAGACCCACCTAGCCATTAGCTGCAGAAAATTATTTCTCGAAAAACATACTTTATAAACTTTGTTTCTCCCCTCACTTTTCTTCAACTTGCTGTTTTGTAGGTGCCCAAGGTGGTTGTGGTCTGGTACCAGGCGCCACCAGCATGTTTCTGTGATTTTTGGCTGAAGGGGTACCACCCAGGTCGACCTTAGATGTTTTATAATTGGTGGGCACTTCGCTGTAGACCCCGTTGGTCAGACTGGCCTCGTTCGGCCGATCGGACCGGGCTCCGACGCTGGCCTCGGCTGGACTAGGGGACTTACCTCTGTCGGACTTCGGTGAGGGGGCCTTCGGGATTGGGACTTCCTAAGACCCTACTTTGACTTTGATGGCTTCGGACTCCCTCTCCTTCGCCTCTTTGCGTCCATCTCCCTTGGCTCCGTCCTATGTGAGTCGGTTTGGAGATACTACAGACAGCCTGTGGACGATGTCTCCTTTCGCCACGTCTATTTGTCCCTACAAGTTATAATACTCTGAAGTAAAGCAGGAGACAATGTTATACTACGAATGGCACTCGAGGGGCGAGGTGTACGGAGCCCACAGGGTGCCTGCCTAATTGTAAAGTGGAGGCATTGGAGGCTCCAGTAGCATCGCCCACTATGGACCGAACCCATTGCCCGGAGGGGGTTAGGCCATGTCGAAGGTATTTCGGACCATATTAGCAAAGGGTCCTGCCAGGCCAGAGGTATGTTCGGCCATTGTGGACCGAAGCCTCCCACCGGAGGGTTTGCCCAGAGCGGAGTTGAGTCCATCCATTGGGGTCCAAACTTGTTGTATGAAGGGTTCGGCCACTAGGTTCCGAACTTGCTGTGCAGAGGGTTCGACCACTGGGGTTCGAAGCCACTGTGCAGAGGGTTCAGACACTATGGTTCAAAGCCATCCTCCGACTGTTTTGTCCCCTTCAGCTGTCTTAGCCTTTTTGCGTGTGGCCTGTTTCCTTGGCTTTTTTCTAGTCTTTGTTCAATAGCATCTGATATGTGACCTTTGGTTTCTTGCGAGCCCTAGCCGAAGGACACATGTTGACGTTTATTTTCCACACTCCTACTTCAAGGTTCTTTGGTACAAGTGTGTGTGTGCGTGATTCTCCAATAATGATCGCTTTCCCCTTAGTTGACTCGGCCTACTCCGGCCGAATCAGCACCCTCTTCTCGTCGAGGTCGACGGTGTTCATGGGAAAGGGGTCTTTGTCCAGCTTCATCTTTGGACTGAGTTCTATTTTCAATTGTCCTTCTTCTATGGCCAATTGAACCTATTGACGAAAAACATTGCAATCATTAGTATAATGGGAATGTGAATCATGCCACTTACATTAGGTGCGTTTCTTTAGTTCGTCGGTGGATGGAATGACTTGGCCATTAGGCAACCTGAGAAGCTGGTTCCTCAAGTGAAAATCAAATATTTTATCACCCTTAGTTATATCAAACGAGTATTTGACTTCGCTAGGCCGACTCTTAGTGGGAGACGGCCATAGTTCAGAACAAGTGATAGGATTGCTCTTAGCGTTCCTAACCCATTTGGCTGCGTACATGTCAGCCGAATCTTCCTCTTCTTCTAACTCTTCCTCGTCGGAGTGTTCCATGATGTGGACTTCAGCCCTAGGCTTGTTAAATGTTTTAATAAACCTTTTATCTCTGGCTCGGCCTTCTTGGACGAGAGCCTGCTGTAAGACTTGGCTAACTTCTAAAAAGTTTTGGTTGTCTAGCTTCTCTTTAATCTTAGAACGCAACCCGTTGAAAGATAGATCCACCAAATCCCTCTCTAAAATATTCAGACTAAAACATCGGTTTCTGGTATCTCTAAAGCTCTTAATGTACTCAGAGACACCCTCGCTAGATTTCTATTTAACCGATGTCAAGTGTGAAAGCCTAAGTTCTGTCTCACCCGTATAAAAATAGTCATGGAACTTTTATTCTAAATCATCTCATGTTTGGACAGCGTTCGGCGGGAGTGCCGAAAACCAAGTGAAAGCGGTGCTAGATAGGGAAAGAGAAAATAGTCTAAGCTTTAAAGCATCTGACCCACTAGCTTCTCCACACTTTGCTAAGAACTGACTGACATACTCTAGTGTGGTCTTGCTACCCTCACCATCGAACTTGGTGAACTCAGGGACTCTATAGCCGTGAGGGTATGGTATAGTGTCGAAATGGTGAGGATATGGTTTCCGGTAAAACATAGCCCGACCCCTAGGTACGAATCCGGTGCACTCCCGAAATAGTGCGCGGATTCACTCCTCTATGTCGTCTTGGCCTATTGCCTGTGCACATCTCTCATGCGTGGGCGTGACACATGGCGGTATGTTGGCATGTCTGCCGTGAGGGTCTTCCTCACGTGCTGGCTCTAAGCATATGACATGTTCGGGCCTATGCGTTTGTGCATGTGGTACGGGCAACGCGGGAAAAACTAACACAGGTGTAGGTGGCATGCAATGAATGAGGTTAGCTTGGTAATGACTCATCCCAGCCGTATATGTTGAGGCTGGAGACATGATGGTTTTACCAGTACTACCATCGGTTCTGCTATAGATATGATTCACCGGGGGTGCACTAGCGATTAGAGTTGGAGGAACGGCCTCAGTAAAGTTGAACCTTCTAACTATCGCCTCTACTTGAGAGCTAATTGCCGAATCTAAATGGTTGGCTAGCGACACACTAATAGCTTGATCTACTGATGCGGCTATTTTTTGCTCAATTTATAAAGAAGACAAAGGAGGTGATACCGGTGTTACCTTGGTCCGAGCAAGGTCGCGGACGTTGACGTTGCGCTTGATGAAGCCCGCATGTGTCTTGACGTAGCTCCCAAGCATGAGGTCTTGTAGCGCTTTCATCTTTGCCTTGATCTCTGTCTGGTCTTCTTCGGGGATATCTTGAAGGGTAGGCGTCATGATGTTGTGGTTGTTGATATCTGTGCCCCCCATGGGATCCATCGGCGATTTAGACATAGTAGTCATTGTAGAAGTACCCATAGCCAATGTAGACGTACTTGTCATGTTGGCGTAGCCTTGCCCAGCGGAGTCACCAAAAAGTGTGTTGACATGAAAACGTGCCCCCACACTTAGGTCAGTTTGATGATCTAAAAGTGTGCGGATACTTAGGAACAAGCCTAAGCATAACACAACACTGGCATCGTGTTCTGACTACTATTAACAGTGGCAAGGGGGTGGAGTTGCCAGGTAGCAAGATCACATAGAAATAATCCAATTAGCCAAAAAGAAATATATAAATAAAATAAACCAGCTAGCTGAATGGAGCCTAATTGGTTCGAAGTATATCGTGTGAAGGGGTCACCGAATGGGGGGGCCTTCGGCGTCTGATGCGAAGGGTTCCACCGAAGGTATCCTTCGGCGTTCGGATCAATCTCGCCGAAGGCAGGTTCCAAACAGATCTCGACACAAAATCACCTCCGAAAAGCGGGGTTCGGTGTGAAGTCTCTGACACGACAAAAATACTCCAATGCAACATGCTGGCGTGACTTCGTCCGATGCGAAGTGTAGGTGTGGCGAAGCCGGGTGCGACAAAGCCTGCTGCGGAGCATTCTGGCGTGCGAACCTGACCAGACTGACAACAACGTGATGGGTCTGGCAGCCTCCGAAATTGGCCTCCTGGCTTCGGATAACACTGGCGAAGGGGCTCCGAGCATAAAAACCTACAACAGGACAGATCAAGTGCCAATTAGGCCTCGAGACCGAATCTTCTAAGTGTTGTAGTACAGAAACGATGGTAGCAATCTGTTACGTAGATTAATGGATACTTCACAGGCGTAGTAACAAGGCGACAACAATATGTTACGTAGATTAACGGGTACTTTACAAGCGAAGTAACGAGGATTACCACTATTTCATCATGGCCGGCGGAGGGTTTCCAGGAAAACCCACGAAGGTTGTACAGAAACGTAAATGAAAAGTAAAGGTACAGTTCGAACTAGGGTTTGAAGTTGATTTGTGTTTTGGGGGTTTAATGAACCGGCCTCACAACTATATTTATAGGGGCTAGTCTTCTTATCTCTAACGTTAATCTGGTAGGATTCGGCCTAATCAAATTTAGAGATAAAAATAGCTAGAATCAAACTCAAACTCTATCTCATAAACAACCCGAAGTGGGCCTTCGACAAGGCCTGCCGAAGCCTGCTCCTTGGGCCGAAGCTTCGGCGAGGTAGGCCTCCGAAGGCCTTCGGGCCGAATGTAGCAAGCCACCATAAGGCTTCCGAAGCTCAGTGTTCGGTGGGCCTTCGGCCCTATAAGGTTTCAGCCTGATCCAGGACTTGTGTATTTTTGGCCCAAATTACCAAAATTGATATTTTGACAATCTTGACCATTAATGCCATTTTTCGCTATCAACACATAGATCGTTACCTTCTAGCACGAGACGCGCTAGTTGCAATGGAAGAAGTTGTCGGAGTAGCGCGTCAAGCCTATCCTCGCTTCGTCCTTGTCGTCCCTCGCCAATCCGATCGGTGAAGAAGATGTAGCTGTTCACGGAAGAAGTCCATGAGTGTCGCTATTGAAGCAATGCCTCCACGGTATCCACATGTATAGGGATGGAGTTCCTCCCACAGAAGCGTGCTAGCACTACACGTGAGAGACGGGAAATCCTCGATCTCAACAATTGAGATCGAGAAAGGGAGAAGAGGAGTCTATGGTGGCTAGGTCTATTCTATGATTATCGCTTGTCTCCAAGACCTCCTCCTTCTCTCTTTATATAGGCTTGAGAGCCCCTGGTCGTCCATATCTCGGAACCCACAAATTAGTTAAAAATAATCCGTATTCGTAACAGATCCAGTATGTTCGCCCATGTCGGAACTTCCGATCTTGGATCGGAACTTCTGATGGTGTATTTTAGGTCTCTTGATTCAGTATGACACACAACAGATCTAATTTGTTTTCGCCCACCTCAGAACTTCCAATACATATCGGAACTTCTGATCAGTACAATTCTCTCCGATTCCAAATCGGAACTTCTGGCTCACCAGAACTTCCAATACCATATCAGAACATCGGAAGCAACTTTTGCTTTCTAACTCGAGACAAGATAATAATCGGAACTTCTGATACTACCTATCGGAACTTCCGATCCACGGAATTTTCTTGGGCATATCTTTTAATCTCCCACTTGCACAAGAACCAATTCTTTGCATGTTTCTTAATCCATCCCCTTAAGTGTGTGACATGATAGTTTCATACACTAACGATTGTTCACTAGAAACCGTTTTTGGCTCACTGATCAATAGCATTACCTAGAAGCACAAATATTACGCCCGAAAGCATACAAAATAAATTTTAACTGAACCTTGATATATGCAAGCACCAGTCCCTTTACCAAACATCATCAGTCAAGCAAAAGGTGAGATACGTGCCACCCTTGTTGGTTAGCTCGACATTTCACAAGATCAAGTATCAGATTCAAATCATGACTAATTCCTTAGTCATAGTGGCGTGGCCATGCACTTTTCCAATCCAATATCTCGAGGGGCCAAGAGATGACTCTCCCATTATTAGGAGGTGTAAATTCTATCTTGACCACTCACATCCCACGACATGTTTCACAACACACCTAAAAATAACCCTTATTACTACCCAGTTACGGAATACCGTTAGGAAGCATCTAAGTATGTCACTACGCATTCTGGAATCAATATGATGATCTTAGGTCGAAGGACTCTACAGGTACAACATTTGAGATGATAACTAATGGCACAATACAACAACAATCCTAGCAGTATCTCAAGGGGGTCTATCCAACACCATGTTCACCAACATGTGTCCACATCACTGATTTTGCCTCTCTATGTCTATGATCTATGAAACGTGATCATCAATCAGTCAAATGTGCTAATTTATGTGTCATCACTGCCCCACATTATGACAAGATCAACGATCCTTTTGAACAATATTGTTATAATACAAATTGTTTCACATAACAAGTCATCCACTGATTAATCAAATGTAAACGACATTTATTTAAGGAACAAGATAACAATTATCCTCACACATTAGCATAGACTCTACTAGCATCTTCCACATACACATGACTCACTCACGCAAGTATCTAATACCCATGGAGCTTAGGTGCGCCTCATGCTTGGGTTGTGGAAGAGGCTTCGTCAACGGATTCGCCATGTTCAAATCCGTGGGCACCTTTCAAATCTTCACATCACCTCTCTCAATGATCTCGCGAATCAGGTGATATCGCCGAAGTATATGTTTGGACTTCTGGTGTGATCTAGACTCCTTGGCTTATGCAATGGCACCACTATTATAACAATAGAGGTACACTAGAATGGACGCACTAGGAACAACACCTGTTGGCGTAAAAGATTATGCCGACAGGTTTGAAGAAACTAGGTTATGGTTGCAAGCTTTTATCAAGGGTTGTATTCTTGGATCTAGAGTTCTGTATCTGTACAACACAAGAGAGGGGGAATTTATAGTAGAGCCCTACACTGGGCCAACACTCTTTGAGCCCCTTTGACTTACATACATCATACAACTTCCATACTCCTAATCAGTAGGAGTACGACCCTAACGACTCTGCCAGTCATTCAGTGACATGGCTACAGTGCTGGGCGTGATGGCGCACACGTGTGGTCTTGTTGTACACCTAACTAGACTGTAACATTGCTGACCACTCGTCATGCCCACAAGGACTATTTGACGTCTCATACGACATACTCCGGTTTCAGCAGATGACATCCCCCACCGACCGGCTCCGTAGATCCTCTTCGGATCATTGGTATGGTCACCTTTGTAGTCATCTTCGAGCGGCCCCTGGCCTCCGGGAGCCTCGCTTCGGTCCCTTGGGCAGGAGGCCGAAGGACTCAGGGCCTCAGGCTTCCAGTCTGGAACAGGCGATGCCCCGAGCCTCACTTCAACCCTGGAGCCCAAGTCTTTGTGGGGTCGGCTACAGCCCCAAGCATCACTGACGTCTCTTGCGCCCATCGCCATGCTGCTCTTCGGTTTACGGGGCCGTTGACTAGGGCTTCTGTTTTGATTGTCAATATTCTTGAGGTACAACCGGGATCATCTCCCCCAATAGCAGCCCCTCGCTTCCGTCCATTCGACTATCTTGCAAATGAAAAAGGAAGGGAGCACCAAATATAATCTCGCAACAAGGTCATATCAGAAACGAACTCACTACTGGTGCTTCGTGTGGAGGCCGAGCGACGAGAGATCTTTGATCGGCAATAATAGGCGAGATGACGTCTGGGTGCACGAGCTCCCGCCCCTAGGCTCGGGCCCCTAGGTTGACTTCAATGGGACCTTGCCGTAGTCCATGCACCGCCCCTTTGGGGGGCGCAAACCGACCACGGAGTTAATGCGTCCTCATTCCTATGCTTTATATAAGCCATCTTCCTTTGGCTGCGAACCACACGTTCAAGCATTCTGCAAACTTCGCTTGCATATTTCCGCTCGAGCGCTACACCTGCTTTCGCCTTCTCACTGCTTCTCCCTCTAGCAACCTCGTGTCTAGAGAGATGTCGAGGGAAGGAGGCACCGCTCTCATCGTTGATCCTCAGTTCCTGTAGAGGCAAGCGTCGGTGGTGGCGATGTCTCCAAGTTCCGCCAAAGCTCACGACCCCCGAGAGCTCCAACTCGCTTTAGAGAGGTTCTGAGAGCAGACCCTAGTACTCGAGATGACGACCTATACTATGGGGTCAATGATGAATGCAGTCCGGAACCGCCTCAACCCTAGCATAGAGGCCAGACGACCAGGAGAGGAGACCATTCCAGAGCCGTGGGATGGTGAGGTGGTCATCTTCGAAGCCTTCTTCGATGCCGGGCTTGGGTTCCCTACTTCGGGGCTTCTAGCGAGGGTCCACCATGCATTTCACCTGGAGTTGCCGCAGTTGTCTCCGAACGTGGTCGCCCGTCTAGCCATCTTCAAATGGGATGTGAGGGCCAAAGGCTATGAAGGAAGAGTCGAGGTGTTCACACAGATGCACGATGCTTGCTACCAGCCAAAGAAGAAGGAGTACCTGGTTCTAACGTATGGAAGCATCAACTTCCAACCCCGAAAGGAATACACCGACTTCTTCCCGACGAAGGCCATTAATGAGAGGTGCTATTCGGAGTGGGTTCGCCGCTGGTTCTATGTGGTGGCTAGGTTGGACTCTAGGCTAGAAGGGCCCCCGTGCCACATCTAGTACCGGAAGGTGGTGTACATCGAAGTTGACACCGACTCGGTCTTCGCTCGCATCAGTATGTTGCAGATAGTGGCTCGCTGGATGAGCATGCGGGATCTGATCGAGGAGTTTGTCGCCCTCGAGATCCCGCCTTTGATGGAGGCATGGCCCCTCTCACTCTAGAGTGCCAAGGAGGGTCCACCTTCGGAGATGTCCTCTGGCCCACTTGGTTTATCCTACTTCTTTTCTCCTGTGATGAGTTGATCATGACTCGCGAGATTAGATCGAAATGCTTAGGCATACCACCAAACTCTACAGGATCGTGCGTGGTTAAAACTGTAGAGCAAGTCGCCCAGATCGTCGAGAAGATCCTCGGGGCCCCTACTCCATCCGAGCGTAAGCAGAGGATGGAGCTTGTAGGGTCTTGGGAACAGTTCAATCATGTGTGGAGCGCCCTTCGGCTCAAGCCCCCGTGCCTCCCGAATGTCGATCTGCCAGACCCGGCTCTGAAGAAGAGAACGGCGGACCCCAGCGTGGCGGGGTCCTCGAAGCGACATGCGAAGAAGACAACAAGGAGGCCGAAGCTCCTTTCCCCCGTCTCTTCGTCTAACCTCGCCTCGGAGGAGGAGACTAAAAGCGAGCGAGCGGGGGTTGAGCCAGACGCCTTAGCTCTGGGTATTGGCATTTCTGGGCTGAATCAAACCATGAATGATGATGATGGCATCGAGGCTTCGACCTCGGAGGAGCCGTCACAACCTCCCACGGGAGCGGAAATAGAGGGAGGCGATGCAGGGGCGAGGGCCACTCTACGAATAGTTTCACCTCTGGGTGTGGCATCCGGAGGGGCTCCAGCTAACTCCCGCGGGAGTCCTGGTGGGGATAGCTTAGCCCTCGAAGGCTTGGCCAATCCCCTAGCATAAGTGGCGGGGAGCGCCAACGTTGCGGCCGAGCTGACCAGCACGCTAGGTGGGTCCCCAGTGAATTCGATGGACGAGTTCTTTTACCAGGCCCAGTCCCCAGCAACTGTTCGCTCTTCGAACCCTTCACCCGAGGGGGGTAGTGAAGGTTGAAGACTCTGCCTGAGCTGCCCTTGGATCCTGCAGGCCTTATTCTTCTATTGTTACTTACTTGCATTTTCTCGTGAACAGGTGCTTCAGACCAGGGCTCTACTCCTCCGGTCCCACCTCCTCGAGATGACACTGAAGCGAGGCCTAGTGTCGCCGTCGAGGTGGTGGAAGTCTTGGGGTCCAACGAGGAAGTGAACTCTACCAGGGCCCTAAGGGATGCCGCCCCACAGGCCGAGGTCCATCGAGTCGGGGAGCCTGGATGTGTGCACACGTGCGCGCCCTTCCTAGTCCCATTTGTGGGGGCCGATTCAGAGTTCGCAGCGTGGACGACACCTCTTCACCAGGCTTACCTGGGCCTGAGGAACACTGAGCTAGTGTCGGAGATCGGTCGGTCGGATGGGGCTGATTTGAACTTCGTTATCGAGAGCGCGACGAGCCAGGTAAGCACTCTTGGCGTTTCCAAGCGAGCTCCTCTCCTTCTTTCTTTATCTTACCCTCGTGCTCGTTCTCGTGGACAGCTCATTGTATTGGCCCAAGGGTCTCTAGTATCCCTTTCTACGGAGTGAGGTCTCCACGAACGTGAGGTTGTGAGGCTCCCTGGGCGCGTCGAACTGGCTGAGGAGGCTACGCGGGAGCTCAGGGCCGAGCGTGAGGCTCTGGATGATGAGACGACGAAGCTCCTAGAGAAGGCTCCGGGCTCAGGCCGCTGAGGTCGGAGAGCTCCAGACTAAGGATTCCAAAGCCGAAGTACTCTAGTCCCAGGTTGCTGAGGTCGAAGAGCTTCGGACTCAGGCTGCCGAAGCCGAAGTACTCTGGGCCCAAGTGGTCGAGGTCGAAGAACTCCGGACTCGGGCCATCGAAGCCATAGTACTCTAGGCCCAAGTCGCCGAGGTTGAAGAGCTTCGCACAAAGGCATCTGACGCCGAGGCCCTGAGGGTCCAGAGGCCCTGACCAGAAACGAAGCAGCGATGGAGTCCTTGGCGCAGGGCGAGAAGGCAGCGGCTAACATTGTGGGCGCTCTCCGAGGTGTCTTGGAGCGCTTTGGGACGTCCTGCACACCCTTCGACGCCACCCGCAAGCCCCTTAGCCATCAGCTGAGGTTCATCCAGGCTGCCATCGGGCAATTGGACTCCATGGTATCTAGGTACGGGGAAGTTTCAGGGTGAGTGGCCACCCTCGGGGTCCTCCACCATCTGGATGCCGTCGAGGGCGCCCTCTCGGTGACACTAGGGACACCTCCAGTCACCTTTGGTGAAGGGAATTGTCTCCTTTCCATGACTCCAGCAGTGGTGAAGGTTTGGAAAGCCTTCCAGGCACACTAGAAAGCCGAACGCCCAAGCGCAATGAAGGCTTGGATGAACAAAGCTCATCGGGCGAGCCAGCCTCGGCCTTCTTCTAAGCCTTCCTCTGCCGTCCCTCCTTCAAACCCGAAGGTGTAGTCTCTCTTAGGGTCCCTTTGTAAAGAAAGTCCTATAATCAAAGTTTCATAATTTTATCAATGAAGGAAGGCTGTTTCTTTTGAAAATCGTTCAGGGTTCCTCTGATGCTTCTGGCTTCGAGGTCGAAGTACTTGAAACCGAGACCCTTCGACATCAGTGGGCTATTTTTGAAGCCCTTAGGGCCGACAGGCACATTCGCTTCATCGTACATCAGGATGACGATGGGTGTTTTATTCCCGAGGTCTTGCACATTCGCTTCATCGTACATTCGCTTCCTCGTCATCGTCACCGGAGCCCATAGACTGGTCCAACGTAGAGTTGGGTCCCAGTGAGTCGAAGTCTGCGGATCAGCCCCTGCATACCTGGCGCAACTTCAAGAGGATCAGAGGACTTGGAGAGCTCTAAAGAAGGCAGAGAAGAAGCGTTCTACGCGAGTGGCTATTGCAACCCTTAGAGTTCCAAGGATGCGAGTCAGAGAGAGTTCCCAAAATCGGGCCAGCCTGTAGGACCGAAAAGGCATCTGGTTTCTACTTGGCTTAGACACCGACTTCTCTTAGGGCCTCGAATCCTACTTCGAGCTGTAATTGGAGCTTATTTCATTTTAATAAAACCTGGGTCTCGCTTTCTTTAGGTGTTTATTATTAATCAAGAAATTTTGGCTCTCTGAACTTACTCCTCCTGCCCCTCCTTGTGGGTAGGCGGCTTGCCGGCTTTGCGCAACTTGCTATAGTCATTCAGATTGGAGTTTTAGAATACACAGAGGGATGCCTTTGACTGGGATGCTTCGAACTAGGGCTCGGAGTCCGTAGTTCGGATGCTTCGAGCCGGAGCTCAAAATCCATAGTTAGGATGCTTCGAGCCGTAGCTCAGAATCCATAGTTTGGATGCTTTAAGCCAGAGTTCGGAATCTGTAATTTGGATGCTTCGAGCCAGAGCTCATAATCTATAATTTGGATGCTTCGAGCTGGAGCTTCGAATCCGTAACTGGGATGCTTCGAGCCAGAGCTCGGAATCTATAAGTGGGATGCTTCGAGCCAAAGCTCATAATCCATAATATGGATTCGTCTAGCCGGAGCTTGGAATCCATAATTTGGATGCTTCGAGCCAGAGCTCGGAATCCGTAATTTGGATGCTTTGAGACGAAGCTTGGAATCCGTAATTTGGATGCTTTGAGCTGGAGCTCGGAATTCGTAATTTGGATGCTTCGAGCCGGAGATCAGAATCCGTAATTTGGATGCTTCAAGTCGGAGCTCGGAATCCGTAAGTGGGATGCTATCCTCCTGACCTGAAACACGTTTGGTACCTTAGTGCATCCACTTTGGTAAAACATTGCGTCGGACAAACGTATTTTATAAAACAAGGGGATGCATCATATTACAAGAGGGCATGAAATAATTACATTGAAATCATGCGTAGTACAACTTTAGGTGCTCCACATGCCAAGTATGCTTCAACTCTTCGCCTTCTAGGGTTGCCAACATGAATGAGCCAGACCTACTAGAGCGGACAACGATGTACAAACCTTCCCATTTGTTACCGAGCTTCTTCGGGGCGATGATGCTCTGGAGGACGAGGTGCCTCGGCTTCAACTCATTCCTCTTAACCTTGGGGTCATACGAGGCCTTCGTTTGGTTGTGATACTTAGAGAGGTTGTCCACGGCTCAGAGACTTGTTTCTTCGGAGAGGTCAAGCGAGGTATCACGCCCTTGTTCGGCCTCGTGCTCCGTGGCCCGCAGGGAGCCTGCTCTAAGCTCCATCAGAGTCATCGCTTCATCGCCGAACAGTAGCCTGAACGAAGTGAACCTAGTTGCCCTGGATGGTGTGGTTCATATAGACTAGAGGATTTTGGGCAACTCCTCGGTCCATATCCCCTTGGCGAGGCCTACGATCCGCCGGTTGAGACTAGAGAGAATGTTCTCGTTGGCTCTTTCGACAACTCCATTAGACTACGGATGCTAGACAGCAGCGAAGCACAACTGTACTCCTAGCTCTTCGTAGAATGCCTTGAAGGCTTCGGCATCGAACTGGGTGCCTCTATCCAGCGTGAGCTACTTGGGTACCCCGAACCGACAAACGATGCTTTGCCAAAAGAACTTCTAGATGTTCTTCGAGGTGATGGCAGTCAATGGCTCGGCTTCGACCCATTTGGAGAAATATTCGATGGCGAAGACAGTGAACCAAAAGTTGCACTTGGCCCTTGGGAATGGGCCTATGAGGTCCATTCCCCATCGGGATAGAGGCCACACAGGGTTGATGACCTGCAATGGGGTGGGGGGCTGGTGGCTTCATCTTCCCATCCATTGGCACCCTTGGCAAGTACGTATGATGTCTTCGACATCGGTCATGATAGTGGGCCAGTAAATACCCTGGCGCACAGTCCTTCGTGGATCTCCTAGAACACCTATTGGCCTTTAGGGCGAGAGATACACCGGAGCCGTGGCGAGCATATGCCAGATTTGTACAATGCTCCGTTGATGATCTGGTAGCACCATGCCCTGTGCTGGAGTCTTCAGACTTCGGGCCCTGAAGGGAGGTCATCATCGCCCTTCAATAGCTTCAGGATCGGAACTCGCCAATCATCGGTTGTCATGTAGAGGACCTCGGCGGGCTCTGAAGGCAATATCGAGGTGTCCTCTGTGGCTCAGACCAAGGCATCTTCTAGGGGCGACACCGACGGTCTAGATAGCTCCTCGAAGAAAGCCCCTAGGGGAAGGACCTGACCTCCGGCGACTGCTTTGGCGAGGGCATATGCTTGCTAGTTGTCGCCCCTCGGGATGCTTCGAACAGAAATCCCCTTGAATGCTGCTTCGGTTTTGCGGACTGCTTCTAGGTACGCGGCAAGGTCAGGGTGCCAAACTTTGAAGCTCTTGTCACATGCCCGACCATAACTTGAGAGTCTGTTTTTACAAATACCCTGGCAATGCCTAGTGTGCGGGCTTTTCGAAGGCCTAACAACACACCTTCGTACTCCGCTATATTGTTTGTGGCTTTGAAATTCAGCCTTACAGACTACAATGCCTGCTGCCCCGAAGGTGAGATGATGACCACTCCAACGCTTGCTCCGGAGGCTTGGTATGCCCCATCGGAGAAGATGGTCCATACTCCTTCGCTCGCTTCATCTTGAATTCGGCTTGTCGACGGAGTCCATTCTGCTACAAAGTTGGCGAGGATCTGTGACATGATGGCGGTTCTAGCAAGAAGGAGATATCGAAGGGAGCCAGTTCCACTACCCTTTTTCCTACCCTTCCAGTAGCATCTCTATTTTTGAACATATCCCCGAGGGGGTATGAGGTCGGGATGATTATACCGTTGGCTAGGAAGTAGTGCCGTAACTTGCGAGAAGCCATGACAAGGACGTAGGCCACTTTTTTGAGCTCGATGTACCTCGTCTTTGCTCTAGAGAGGACTTCGAAAACGAAGTATACTGGCCATTGAATTAACTTCCCACTGACTTCCTCCTCTTGGATCAACATGACGCCTACTACGAAGCCTATGGCGACGAGGTAGATGAAGAGGGTCTCGCTGCTGCGGGGGTTGGTGAGCGTAATCAGATTGGCGAGGTATTCTTTAATTTTGCTGAAGCAGCATTGACACTCGGGAGTCCAAGAGAAATCTTTAGATCCCCGCAACGCCTTGAATATTGGCACGCTTCGCTTAGTTGACATGGTGAGGAAGCGTCTGAGAGCGGTGGCTAGCTTCTATGCCTGTTTTAGGTTCTCTAGAGGGGCCATGTTTTGAAGAGCGCTGATCTGGGTAGGGCTCGCCTCGATGCCCTGGCTCGAGACTAGGTACCCTAACAACTTGCCGGCGTGGGACCCAAAGACACATTTGTTCGGGTTTAGGCGGATCCCGCAGACTCGGACTTTATTGAATGTTTCTGCTATGTATAGGCTATGCTGGTGCTTATCTGCACTCTTGATTACAATATCATTCGTATATGCCTCGATGTTGCGGCCTATTTGATGGCCTAGAGCCTTTGCGATTAGCCTATAAAAAGTAGCCCTAGCATTTGTTAGACCAAAGGGCATTCTTACATAGCAGAACACTCCGAATGGAGTAACGAAACTAGTCTTGGCCTGATCTTCTTGCTTCAGCCTGATTTGGTGATACCCAGAGTATGCGTCTAGGAACATGAGGAGCTCCGAGCCGGCTGTGGAATCGACCAGTTGGTCGATGCGGGGCATGGGGTAGGGGTCACGGGGGCAAGATTTATTTAAGGAGGTGAAATCAATACACATGCGCCATTTGCCAGAATTTTTCTTTTGAACAAAAATGGGGTTTGACAGCCATTCTATGTGACTAATCTCACGGATGAATCTAGCTCGGAGTAGCTTCTCAACTTCAGCTTTGGTGAGGTCAGCTCTTTCTGCGGATAGCTTGCGCAGCCCCTAGCAGACCGAGCGTGCCTTCGGGTTGACCGAGAGGGAGTGTTCGATGATGTTGCGGTCGACCCTCGGTATGTCTTCATCCGACCACGCGGAGATGTCTAGGTTGTCCCGGACTACCTCCTCCAACTTGGCTAGGACCTCGGGCACCAACCCCCCACTGAACTTGATGGGGTACTCCCGCCCATCTTTGATGAGGATCTTGGTGACCACCTCCCGCACAAGGTGAGGCTTGGCAGCCAGCCCTTTGGGGGGCCCGGTGTGGAGAAGGGGATCTTCAATACTGTCCAGACTCTCCTGGATGTTGTGGACCTGCCTTGGATCCAGCAGAGTGGAGTGGCCATATTCCACCCAGCGAGCCATGGCTTGATCACCGAGGATGGAAAGGACCCCTCCTGGAGTCGGCATCTTCAAGCATAGGTAGTTGTGGTGCACGATGTCTCCGAATCGGTTTAGCATGCCCCTGTCGAAGATGGTGTTGTATGCGTAGGGGGTGTCAACGATGTCAAAGATGACCTCCTCGGTTCGCGAGAGGGGACTTTCTCCAAAGGTCACTTCGAGGCCTATCTGGCTAAGGGCATCGAGGGTGGCCCTGGAAACCCTTGGAGCGGCTGGGTGGCAGGGAGCAGGTGCTTCATGGAGATGCAGAGCTGGTCGAAGGCCTGCACAATGATGATGTCAGTAGAACTACCTTCATCGACAATAACTCGATGCACCTTGACGCCAACAACGTCGGCCGTGATAACAAGGGGGTCGGCGTGCGGGAACTTGACGCTGAAAGCATCACTGGCGGTGAAGGAGATGGGCACGTGGGACCACTCGGGCAAGGTTGTGGAGGTGGAGGTCCCGATGTGCCTGACTTCTCGAACATACTCCCTTTGTTGCCGCTTTGACATGTTGCCCATGGCCCCTCCTCCGAATATGGGTAGAACCACGCACTTCCCTTGATCTAACCCGTCTTCAAGCTTTGGAGCCAAAAATTTGCTAGACTCCGGGAAATGCCTCAGAGCCCCTGGTTCATCAATCCACCCCACTACCTGGAGAGATTTGGTGTGGTGGACAAATGGTGCCCTGTCTGAGGACCCCAACTTGGAACTTCCCTCGAGGTAGTCATTCCGGATAGCAAGGATGGTGTGGTAGGAGTCGATGTCATGGCTCCGGTTCTCTCCATGGACGCTACAATGGGAGACTATGCTCTCGGCTGAGGTCTTCGCTGATGGCTTCGAACTAGTGGAGTGGGCCCCTCCTTGGGCGTGCTGGAAGTTTGCGGGCTTGGGTGCGTGGGGAGGGGGGAGCGATGTTGAGTACTTCCCCTCTGAAGTGCTTCCACCCTCGCCGTGAGTCACGGTGATGAGGATATGCTGGGGCGGGGGAGAGGCAAGGTGGTTCGTAAACTTTGGCATCTAGAGTCCGGACGGGGGTGATCATCGCCTACCTCCGAAGCTGCCCCTCCTCGGAACTGGTGTACTCTTCGAAGTATGTCATTAGCTGAGCCACCGAAGATATTGGCTTCTGATGGAGTTTGTCGAGGAGGCCGGGGTTGGTGATGCCTTCATGAGTCGCGTCGATGATAGCGGAGACCGACAACCCTTTGATCTAGGCCTTGGTATGGGCGAAGCACTGCGAGTATTGCCACAGTGCTTTGCTAGGTTCTTGCTTCACCTGAAAGAGGGTCCCCATGGACATGGGGGCCACGAAAGTCCCTTCAAAGTTGTTGAAAAATTTCTTTTTTAGCTGGTCCCATGACCTGATGGACCCCGGTCTCAGCGACTAGAACCATCGGGTAATGCCTTCGAGTGCGAGGGGAAAACATTTTTCCATCATGTCCCGATCTCCCCCGTAGGCTTCTATTGGCAGGGCGTAGGAGCGAGAAAATTCCCTAGGGTCAGATTCCCCAGAATATTTCGGGAACTTCACTGCGTGGAACTTTGTGTCGAACCGCACCCTCTATGGGTCGGGGTGCAGCAGGGATTCTTCATCACAGGATGTGTTCTTCTCCTCCCTCCGGTCTTCCTAGTCTTGGTCATCGCTTAGCGCGACGGCCTCGACCCCCGTCACATGCGTGGGCTCCGGTAGTCGGACCGCGGCCACCTGCCACCATTGTGCCAGCTCAGCTCTCAGCCGGGCATTTTCAGCAGCCAATGCATCGGCCTTGCTCCCGCTGCCTTCATAGTTCGTCTTTGAGTCTTGCGAGCGAACAAAATCAGTACGGAGGGCCGTGGTTGGGCGGTTGCCCGGAGGGCGGAGCCCGGCAAGCCCCTCCTGGGAGATTGCCGGGTTTTCCACCGATGGCCCCGTTGAGTTGGAGAGGTCCCGGGATCTTGGCACTGCCTCTGGAACCTGGTCCGGGGCTGCCTCCAAAACTCCGGGAGGGCTGACGGGAGTGGCCTTCTGCCTCGAGGTCCGAGTGGACCTTCGGAGGGGGGCCGTGTTGATGTCCTTCTTGGACGACATGCTTCCTTCAGACGTGAAGTGGAGAGGATGGTAGCTTCTTGAACTAAGGTCCCCATGGACGACACCAACTATTGGCGTAAAAGATTAAGCCGATAGGTTTGAAGAAACTAGGTTACAATTGCAAGATTTTCTCAAAGGCTGTATTCTTGGATCTGGAGTTCTGTATCTATACAACACAAGGGAGGGGTTATTTATAGTAGAGACCTACACTGGGCCAACACTCTCTGAGCCCCTCTGACTTACATACGTCATACAACTTCCATACTCCTAATCGGTAGGAGTACGACCCTAACGACTCTGCTAGTCCTTTAGTGACATGGCTATAGTGCTGGGCGTGACGGCGCACACATGTGGTCTTGTTGTACACCTAACCAGATTGGACCATTACCGACCGCCCATCATGCCCACAAGGACGATTTGACATCTTCGACAACGTACTCCAGTTTTAGCGGATGACGTCCCACATCGACCGGCTCCGTAGATCCTCTTCAGAGCCTTGGTATGGTCACCTTCGGAGTCATATTCGGGCAGCCCCCTTGGGCAGGAGGCTGAAGGACTCAGGGACTCAGGCTTCTAGTCTGGGACGGGCAACGCCCCAAGCCTCACTTTGATCTCGGAGCCCAAGTCTTTGCGGGGCCAGCTTCGGCCCCGAGCTTCACCGACGTGTCTTGCACCCATCATCGTGCTGCTCTTCGGTTTATGGGGCCTTTGACTGGGGCTTTTGTTTGGATCATCAATATTCTCGAGGTACAACCGTGATTATCTCCCCCAACGACACGCCACTCAGAAGCAAGCTTTCTGATCCAAACGACCTCCTTCGCAGCTTCTGAAGCAGTGATATACTCAACTTCTGTTGTAGAATCAGCCAATGTCTCTTGCTTGGAACTCTTCCTACTAACTACACCACCATTAAGGCAGAAAACAAAGCTAGATTGCGATCGATAATCATCATTATCAGTCTGAAAGCTAGCATCCATGTAACCGCTTACAACGATCTCATCTTCACCATCGTACACTAGGAACATTTCCTCAGTCCTTCTCAAGTACTTGAGGATACTCTTTACTACAACCCAGTGACTTTCACCTGGGTTAGATTGTTACCTGCTCGTAACACTCAGAGCATATGACACATCTTGGCGTGTACACAACATGGCATACACGATGGATCCAATTGTGGAGGCATACAGGATCACACTCACCTTCTCTAGCTCATCAGGTGTCGTAGCACACTTAGTCTTACTAAGAGAAATACCATGTGACATTGGCAGAAAACCCTTCTTAGAATTCTACATTTTGAAATGTTTCAAAACCTTGTCAATGTACATACTCTGGCTTAATCCAATTAACCGTTTTGATCTATCTCTATAGATATTTATGCCCAAAATGTATGTTGTCTCTCCAAGATCTTTCATCGAAAAACTATTTTCCAGTCATGTCTTGACAGCATTCAATAAAGGAATGTCATTTCCGATCAACAGTAAGTCATCCACATATAAGACCAAAAACACAAGTGAGCTCCCACAAGCCTTTTTGTAAACACAAGGCTCTTCTTCGTTCTTCATGAAGCCAAACCCTTTGACTACCTTATCAAAGCGAAGATTCCAACTCTAAGAAGCTTGCTTCAGTCCATAAATGGACTTCTGCAACTTACAAAAATTCCCAACACTTTTCCTGTCGTCAAGACCTTCTATCTATGTCATGTACACATCCTCACATAGGTTTCAATTTAGGAAAGCCATCTTGACATCCATTTGCCATATCTCATAATCATTAAATGTCGCAATTGCTGGGATGATCCGTATAGACTTAAGCATGGCGACGAGCGAAAACATTTAATCATAATCAACACATTGAATCTATCTGAAACCTTTCACCGCCAATCGTGCCTTATAGATGTGAACATTTTCATCAACGTCTATCTTTTTCATGAAGATCCATTTACACTCAATAGTTTTTACACCATCGGGTGGATCAATCAAGTTCCAAACTTGGTTTACTCACATGGACTCCAACTCGGATCCAATGGCTCCAAGCCATTTCTCAGAATCTGGTCCCATCACTACTTCTGCATAGGTCTTGGGCTCGTCGTTGTCTAACACAACACGTCTCAATGCCGGTGGTCAAAAACATGAACCTCTCCAGTGCATGGCTAACCCTCTCAGACCTCTGTGGGGCTAGCGCATGTACAACAAGCTCTGCAACACCTTGCTAATCTTGTTGTTGTTTAGTGGGATTAGGAACACTTTCCAGCGGCTCTCGAACCTCTTCAAGATGTACCGTCCTCCCACTAACTCCTTTTGAGAGAAATTCTTTCTCAAGGAATACACCATTCCGAGCAACAAACACTTTGCCCTCCTCTCCATTATAGAAGCAGTATCCTTTGGTTTCCCTAGGATATCACATAAAGAATCACTTGTCAGACTTAGGACTGAGCTTATCAGACGTCATACGTTTGACATACGCCTCACATCCCCAAATCTTTGGAAAAGACAAACTAGGATGCCTCCCAGACTACATCTCATATGGTGTCTTCTCTATTGACTTACATGGAACTCTATTTATCGTGAAAGCTACGGTTTCTAGAGCGTGACTCCAAAAAGATAATGGAAGATCAGTGTGACTCATCATGGATCGAACCATATCCAATAAAGTGTGGTTTCTCCGCTCGGACACCCCATTCCATTAGGGCATGCCGAGTGGAGTCATCTGTGGAATAATTCCACACTTCTTCAGATGATCACTAAACTCATGGCTCAAATACTCTCCTTCACAATCAGATCGTAGAAATTTAATTGTCTTGCCTGTGTGATTTTGTACTTCATTCTAAACTCCTTGAACTTTTTGAAGGATCCCCACTTATGCCTCATCAAGTAGACATAGTCAAATCTACTAAAGTCGTTGTTGGCGTAAAGGATTATGATAACAGGTTTTGATAAATTCGAAGGGTTAACAAACGAAGTGTTTGCGAAGTGTTTGTTGCAGACTATTCCAAGCCTCTGAATAGGATAATAGCTCGAGACCGTTCGAAGTGTGTATTGAATACCTTAATATTCGATACACCTTTCATAACAAAGAGGGGTATTTATAGACAAGATACATTAGGAAAAGACCTTTTTACCCTCTACTTACAACCGACCTAACATATACTATTTAGTATTCTTCGTAGGGTTAAAAGGGTAAAAGACCGAGCCAACAGTAAGAAAGTAATCGTTCCATCCTTGCTGGCAGTGCGCCTTCGGGTGGAGAGGCTTCGGGACTCTCTTTCATGCCAAAACCTTAGTGGAAACCTCCGTCTCGGAATGCTCCGAAGGTAGCGGAGCCTCGATGGCTGTTAGGACCTCTGGAGATTAGGGCTTCTAACTTCCTTTTATCTTCGGATAGTGTTGATGCAGAGATTTTGAATGATGTTGACGATGAAGCGTTTCCCCCCAATAGTAGCCCCTCGAATACGTCTCTCCAAATGATATGTATAATGAAGAGAGTAGTTTACTTAAGAAATATTTTCATGCCCAATACTTAGAAAAATCGAAAAAATCCTTACAACCATTGAGGTAATGCATTCGGGATTCAGAGCTCTTTAGACCCAAGATCCGGTCGGAGGCATTCGAAGAGCTGCTTTGGACAACCAATCGTTGCCCAAAAATAGACGTTAGCTCTTAGAGCCATTAGACCATAAAGAGACGTTACTCTCTGTAGGACCGAAAGTAGCGACCAAAGGGGGGTGAATGGGCGCCTAAAAAATTCTTTCGAATCAATGGCCTGCTCCCAACACCCAACACACCTCAAAAGACTAAGCAGCAGAGTGTGAACAGAAAGCCTAAGTCTAAAAGTATCTAGCCTAGAAACAACAGGTGTCAAAATCAGAGAAACACCAATACAGTGCTAATAGGCAGATAAACAAAATATTCAAGACATGGCAGATCAAACTTCTCAGTAAAACAATCTAAGTACACATGGAATGGGATGAGAAGTTATTGTTCAAAATCTGTCTCCTGTTCGAAACTTGGCGAAGCCTGCTTCACAGTGTCAAAGCCTGCTTCGGAGTCCCTTGTCGAAGTCAAGCGAAGGTTGTCAATGAAGTGCCGAAGGTTTGCTGAGTCTAGGCTAGTTCGAGTGTAGCAGAGAGCGAAGTATGATTCGAAGCGAAGTATGAATATATCGAAGCTTGCTTCGAACAATGTACTTCGAAGCCTAGAATTCGATCAGAAAGCTTCGAATAAAGTTCACAGAGAAGCAGACTTCGAATGAGAAGCGAAGCACAACACACGGCAGCAAGACCAAATCAAAGCCTACACTCTACCTTCGGAGCTAGCAAGATCGAAGAAAGATTGCTGAAGTGATGACCTTCGACACACACAGACCAACTTCAAAATGAAGTCTGCAGGTGTTGTCACACAAGAAATCGAAGGCCACAAACACACTTCGAATGACAAGCTTTGAACTCACAAACTGAGACCTTCAGAAAAGACCACAACAGAAACACCTCAGAGAGCATACTCCGAACGAAGCCTACTAGAAAGACATGCTTCGAAGCTCACTTCAAAGCTTGTCAAAGTATTGACTACCGCTCGAGTCGGAGTATACCTTCGCAAGAACTGTCGAGGTATGCTAACAGAACAAAAACAATGCACAGGGCATACTTCGAAGCTAGGTTCACAGTTCTAAATCGGAGCCGAAAACTCTAGCAAAGCCTTCGAAGTAATCTGATCGAAGCCTGCCTCACGGAGCTGAGGGACTTCGAAGAGTGAAGAGGGCTTCGCCAGAAACAGCCAGAAAGTGACAAGTTCCTGTCTACTCGATCAAAAAGGCTACACAGGAAAAGCAAGTCTAAAAGAACTAGCACACTATTTCCACAGAGAGTAGGTACTACTTGTTGCTACAGGAACCAGCAAGTAGTACTAGTCCTCAGTTCGTAGAACCCGAAGCAAACAGAGAGAGGAAAAACATTCTGGAATAAAATCAGCCACACGCAAGACGAAGTTGTAAACAGCTACAAAATGACTGCAACCCAAATGGCAAGAGAAGAGAACAAAATCTCACAGAAACGTGAAGAACAGGAAGAATGTAGTGGCGGCGTGCGCACAGGGGAATGAGGAGGGAACCAGGAATAAAAAGTGACCCAATTGATTGAAAAGTGAATTCTAGAAGGGGTGACCTAACCCTAGGGATTGGGGCACTATTTATAGGTTGCCCAATAGCTAGGAATATTCCACCAGCCCCTTAGGGTTTTTTACAGACGCTGAAATAACAGGAAAAGACTAAATTGCCCTTAAGATTTTTTTACAGACTCGACTGACTGACTGTGGGCCTAGGGACAAAATAGAAAACTCCTATTTACAGATGACTTATCTGGAAGCTAAGCTTTCATAGCGACTACGGCTTCTCTTCTGGACAGTCCGATACAAGATCAGCGGTCGTCAGTTTTGCGCCGAAACTGACAAAGCCTCCACCGACTTTGCACCAGGTACCCGGATTGGGATGGCCCGATTCCGCAGCTCTCTCAGCCCAGCAATCACTCACCGCCAGTGTACCTGAGTCAATCCTGGTCAACAGCTCAGTGGGTCTTCTGTTGCTCCTAGCCCATGTACCCGGATTGGGCCAACCCGACTTCGCAGCTCTTTCAGCCCTATAGTCGCTCGCTGCCTGTGTACCTGAGTCACACGTGGCCCATGAAGCAGCAGATCATCTCTCTTCTTCTGTCCTCTTTGACTATCGTTGATAATGACTCATCACATCTGGAGCCATGAGGCCCACGCTATTCAGCATGGCTCCTCAATCTCCCCCTTGATGAGTGCATTGTCAACACTTTACTTCTTCAGCTCTTCAGTACCTGCGAACACATGTGGAAACACGAAAACAAAGCACAAGAAAACAAAGAAGAAGAAAATAAAGTAAAAGTTTAACCCTAATGACCAAAAGCCGAACAGAAGCAAGAATCGGTCATTTTGGTTAACCAAAGGTAAAAAGCTCAAAATGAGTGCGATCTCAGAAACATCAACAAGGATTTCAGCAGAGTGAGGATAAATGGAACAAAAACTCCCCCTGAAACAAATCCTAGAGAAAGCCAAAACTCCCCCTTGAACTCTTATCCCAAAATTTCTCCCCCTTATTGACAAGTGAACTCATCAAGCACCCAAAAGAGACACAGACTCCCCCTGAAATGCAACTCCCCCACAAAATATGCAATGAATGCAACTGGGGTGCATGTGGAGTGTAGAAAGCATGCTTCTCAGATATGACTGACTGCAATTTCAAACATCTAACAAGTATAGTGAAAGGCATACTGTCTGAGACTCATGGCATGATCAGTGCAACAAATATTATCTAAAGAAAGTCATTAGCACACATTTTTCAGTTTTTGCAAACAAAAGCATCACCACATTTTCTAGTTGACAAGCAAGGTAAAGCATGAGATGTAGAAGCTAACTGATATCTACCAAGATAAGCATTGTCCAAAGACAAGGTGCTTCAGCAAACTTGTTATCATTTCAATTTTCAGGCTTTTTCTTTTTTCCTTTTTCATTTTTGCTAGAGGTTATTTGCGTGTCAAGCATTATGCTGACCGACCAAGTCAAGCCTAGGCCAGAACTGGACCATCAGAAGCTTAAGACATTGGTCTTGGCATACACTACATTGTCCTAGTTCATACCAAAGTGCTATGGTACGCAGTCCAGAACAATGCAATGCGACAAAACAAACCCACCTGGATCTTTTCAAGTTATGCATAAAAAGGCATGTAATTTTCATTTTTCTTGATTTTTCATCATTTTTGTTGGAACGACGGATCGGACCAGCAGGTTTTCTTAGTGGAAATGAGAGTGGTGTATTCAATGCTCCTTGAGCTTGTCCGTTACAACTACAGTTGAGGGGTATTTATAAGGCGCCCCGTCCAGAGGGCCAAGCGCCTCTGGACCGCCAATGGATACACGATCAACGACCGGTCAATAGTACAGACAAAATGGACTATACATAGTACAGACAGGAAGATTCGACTCTGACGGCGTATCAGCCGTGTCGGGCGCTGCCTATGCTGCCCGACACAGTTCACAGGATCGTGATCCTGTCCCCCCGTGTATTTGTCCAGTCCTTTTCCCGCCAACACTCCCTTTGGGTTCGCTACTGCGGGCCGAGGGAGGGCCTCCGGCAATCCCCCCGGAGGGCGGCCTCTGGCAGCCTTCTCCCGGAGGGTGGCTCTCGTCGTTCTTCGGCCGGAGGGCGGCCTCTGGTGTCCTGCTCCCGGAGGGTGGCCTCCGGTGTCCTGCTCCCGGAGGGTGGCCTCCGGTATCCTGCTCCCAGAGGGTGGCCTCCGGTGTCCTGCTCCCAGAGGGTGGCCTCCGGTGTCCTTCTCCCGGAGGGTGGCCTCCGGTGCTAGGCCTCGGACCCCCTGGTTGTGGGCCCCCTTCAGCCGTCGGGATTATCTCCCCCAACAGTAGCCCCTCGCTTCTTTCCTCTCGGGAGCCCTGCGTTAAGAGAGGGTGGAAGCGCACACGATATTTCCGACAACTTTCATAAGGACGTAACTTACAGTGGGGTGCCGAGTCTGGCCACTGCGCGGCCCTCTTTGATGGATGCGGAGGAGTTCCGAAGCAGGGAGGCGTGACTGGGCCCGGAGGTTGAGGACCGCTTCGGATCCTCTCTCTGACGGGTCGAGAGGAGTTTGACCGGGCTCGCGGGATGCACGCACGCCTTAACTGGGGGCCTCTGGCCCTGAGGAGGCGGCCAGGCGCCGCCGGAAGCAGTTAATGCGTGCGCAAACGGCATCGGGGAGGTGAACCGTCAGGGAGCCTCCGTGCCCCGATGCGCCGGTTGGCCTTAAATGCGGTGCCATGCAGCCACCGCGTTCACACGCCGATCAAGCCGGAAGAGGGACCGACGGTCTTGCTCTTAAATATAGCTCGCTGCGCGGCCTCCTCTCCCTTCTTCACCTTGCTGCGCCCATTCTAGCCACTCCATCCATCATTCGTCCCGCTTCCTGAGCTCCAAGCCCCCTCTCGTCTCTTTGAGCAATGGTGAGGAGCGCCGTCCCGGCAATGGCGATGGACCCGCGCTTCTTGCAGCGCCAGATGGCTGTGGCAGCGGCGGCAACAGCGACGGACTCGTCGGAGGCGGCGGCGCGCGCGAGCTCCGCCCCGCCTCCGAGCGGTTTCGAGAGCAGACCCTGGAGCTCGGGCCATCCGCGTGCACCGAGGCATCGATCGAGCAAGCGACCAGGGCCCGCCTTGGTCCTGAGACGCTGGCGAGGAAGCCTGGTCGAGAGACGGCCCCGCAGCCGCGAGAAGGCGAGGTCGTCATCTTTGAAGCTTTCTTCGACGCGGGGCTGGGGTTCCCCACATCAGAGCTCCTCGCCGGGGTGTTGGACACATTCCACCTAGAGCTCCCGCAACTGTCTCCCAACGCCTTGGCCCGCCTCGCCGTTTTCGAGTGGGCCATGCACGCCGAAGGCAGCGAAGGGAGGGCGGAAGTCTTCGCGGAGATGCACGAGGCTCTCTGCCAGCCGAAGAAGAAGGGAGGCCAGATACTGGCCTTCGGGAGCATCAACTTCCAGCTCCGAAGGAAGTACGCGGACTTCTTTCCGGCGAAGGCCACCAACGAAAGGTGGTACTCGAAATGGGTGAACCGGTGGTTTTACGTCCGCGTGGGGCTCAGCTCCGGCCTCGCCGGAATCCCGCGCCATATTTGGTTCCGGAGGGAAGCGCACATCGAGACCAACGCCGGGTCGATCTCCGCGAGGATCCAGCTTCTTCAGATCGTCGCCCGCCGAATGAGCATGCGGGACTTGGCGGAGGAGTTCGTGGCCCTCGAGATCCCTCCGCTGAAGGAGGAGTGGCCGGCGTCGCTCCGGAGCAGCCGGGACGAGTCGATGCCAGCGGAGCTCTCCCGCCAGCTTGGTAAGTGTCCGCCCCCGTCACTTTTATTCCCGTCTTCGTGCCCGAAGGGTGCTCCGGTCCTGATAATCGAATGCAGGGTCGCTCGTTGCCCGGACCCCCGAGGAGGTGGCCCGCATGATGGAGAGGATTCTTGGAGTCCCTACCGCGGCCGAGCGCACCCGGCGAATGGAGTTGGTGGGCTCTTGGGAGCGCTCCAACAGAGTGTGGGGGGCGCTCGAGCTCTCGCCTCCGCCCCTTCCGGAGGGTGAGGTCCTTCGGGATGTTTCGAAGAGGAAGGTAGGCGACGCCGATGGGGGCCTCTCTCCTCGCCGCCCCCCCCCCAAGAAGAAGAAGATAGTGAAGGGGCCAAGGCAACTTTCTCCGGGACGCTCCTCCGCCTCCCACTTCGAGTGCAGGGGTTCTAGTGACGGGGCCCGGTCGGAGTCGGGAGACCCCTCGATAATTCTGGACCCGACCCCGTCGGTTCGGCCGGGCGCTAGAAGGAGCGAAGATGCTCCCCCTCGCTCGGGTCCGACGGAGCTCGCACTGGGGACTAGGCAGTAGGCGCCTGTCTTCGGAGCGACGCCGCGTCCCGAGACCGCTCCCTCGCGCGGACCGGTTTCGGAGGGGGGCTCCGTCGGCTCCCACGGGAGCAGGGCGACGGACAGCTTGGACCGCGTGGGGCTGGTTGAACCGCTCGGCGCCATTGAGAAGAGCGCCGACATAGAGGCCAAGCTCACCGCGGTGGCGGCGGGCTCCTCGGTGAACTCCATCGACATCCTCTTCTACCGCCCGAGCCCGTCGGGGCCCATCCAGCTTCCAGAGGACCTTGCCGACGCTGCGGACGAAGGTACGACAGCTTACCCATCCTTTCCTTAAACGTTGGGGCCTTCTCGGCCTTAGCTCTTGCTCGCCTGCGCAGGCACATCTGCCCGGGGCGTCGAGCCAGTCGCCCCGCTCCCTGACGACGCTCCGGATGCGAGGTCCGGAGCCCCTGTCGGCACGAGGGAGGCTTCGGGCCAGCAGGACGGAACGGAGTCCAGAACCTCCGAAAGGGCCTCTCCGGAGGCCGTCGAAGACGTAGAGGTCCGGCCTCAGCCTCCTTCCGACCCTCGAGGCGCGCGCACCACCGTGCCCCTCCTGCGCCCCTTTTTGGTGGATGGTGAGGACTTCGTGTCCAGGGTGGCCCCGGTCCACGATTATTACTTACGGCTACGCGAGGCCCCGGTAATAGGCGAACTAGGGCTATCAGACGGCCTGGACCTCGGCGGGGCCATCGAGACTGCGGCAAGACAGGTACTTTCTTGGAGTGCATTTGATGAGCCCCTAGCTCTTCTTCTGATCATCTTCTTTGCGTGCAGGTGGTTGCATTGGCGCAGGGGCAGCTGATGGCCCTGCTCTCCGAACGCCAATGCCGCGAGGCGGACGTCGCGGAACTCACGGCCCGGGTGGCTACCGCGGAGAGGCTGGCTCACGAGCGGTCATCGGAGGTCGAGGCCCTCCAGCTCCAAGCAGCAAGGGTCGAAGCGCTCGAGGCCCAACTGGCGGAGATGGACTCCCTCAAGACCCGCGTTGCGGAGTTGGAGGGGCTCCGCGCTCGGGCCGCCCGAGCCGACGAGCTGGAGGTGGAGATCGACGCCCTCTGAGCTCGAGCTGCCGAAGCAGAGGGGCTTTGGTCCCGGGCCGTGGAAGCGGAGCGGCTCGAGGGGGAGGTGTCTGTGCTTCGGACCCAAGCCTCGGAAGCGGCAGCTAATGCCGAAGCCCTCGAGGCCCGGGTGGCCTAGATGGAGCGGGTCGAGGTGGACCTCAACGCCCGGAACGGGGAGGTGACCGAGGCTCTTGCCGAGGCTGGGAAGACAGGGCTGACGCCGCGGAGTCCCTCCGAAAAGTGCTGGCGCGCTACGGCATTGGCTGCAGCACGTTTGACATCGCCCGGGAGCCACTGGTCCATCAGGTGAAGTTTATCCAGTCCGCCATCCGGCAAATACACCTTACCGTGGCGCACTACGACGAGGTGTCTGCTCGGGTGGCCGCTTATTAGATCCTTCGGCATCTCGAAGCGTCTGGGCTTCCGCTTCCTTCGTCTTCGAGCCTGCATCCGGTCACCTTCGTGGGGGATCACCTCCGGACGCCAAGCCTTGCGCTGAACCAGTCCTGGAGGGTGCTCAAGGCGGTCTGGCAGACCGAGGGTCCTGAAGCGATCAAGGCTTGGCTGGAGGAGGCGCTCCGCACACGTGGTCCTCCGGCTCCCTCGAAGCCTTCGGTCCCAGCCCGTCAGCCAGACCCGAAGGTGTAGCTTCTTCAAAGTCTATCGTTGTCTTAGCCTGTAATAGCTTAGGAAACTTAATCATATATTAATAAAGAGTACTTTTCTGGGGCTCACTCAGGGTGTCCGTGACTACGACTGCGACGTCGAAGTGCTTGAATTTGACGACGCCCTTCGACATCGATGGGCTATCTTCGAGGTTCTGAGAGCGAACCGGCCTGCGCGCTTCGTTCTTCCCCGTAGCAGTGACGGGCGCGCGGACCCTGACGTCCTCCGAGGGGTTCTGAACCATTTCAAGGAAAAAGAAAGAGGGCCTCGCTCCCTGTCTTCGTCTCCCGAACCGGTTGACTGGTCTGATACGGACGTTGGCTTGGACGAAGTGCCCCCCGGGGGGGCGATCTGCGTTGCTGGGCCCATCTTCAAGAAGACCAGAGGGCCTTTCGCGCCGAGAAGAAGGAGGAGGAGCGAAGGAGGAGGAAGGAGAGGTCCGTGCGGACCGCGCCCGGGCCTTCGACCGAAGCGCGCTCTGGCTCGGATGGCCCCTCCGACCGAGGGGGCCTTCGGTTCTTGCTTGGCTTGGATGAGAACTTCTCTTGATTCCTTTCTTCTCTCTTTGATGTGTAATAAACATTGTACGCCCTCCGTGTTTCCAATATGTGCGGTTAAAGTCTTTCGCCTTGCTCCTTCCCTTTCCCCCTGTTGAAGTCCTTCGCCTTGCTCCTTCCCTTCCCCCCTCCTTAGCGGGTAGTCGGTTTGCCGGCTGGGTGCTAACCAGCTAGGAGGAAGGCACGATGAATGCGTCTCGCAGACGGGGGCGGCACACTTTGGACGGGGCCTAGGAATCCGAGTGCGAGGGTGTGTCGAGCCGGAGCCTGAAACCCAATAGCGAGGGTGCATCGAGCTGGAGCTCAGAACCCAAGAGCGAGGGTGCGTCGAGCCAAAGCTCGGAACCCGATAGCGAGGGTGCTTCGAGCCGGAGCTCGGAACCCGGTAATGAGGGTGCGTCGAGCCGGAGCTCGGAACCCGGTAGTGAGGGTGCTTCGAGCCGGAGCTCGGAACCCGGTAGCGAGGGTGCTTCGAGCCGGACCTCGGAACCCGATAATGAGGGTGCTTCGAGCCGGAGCTCGGAACCCGGTAGTGAGGGTGCGTTGAGCCGGAGCTCGGAACCCGACAGCGAGGGTGCTTCGAGCCGGAGCTCGGAACCCGATAACGAGGGTGCTTCGAGCCAGAGCTCGGAACCCGATAACGAGGGTGCTTCGAGCCGGAGCTCGGAACCCGGTTGCTTCGGTGAAGCGAGATTCTTAGAGTCGTTGCGTGTTTCGTTCGGGGCGAAAACACTTATCTGGTGATTTTATTGCGCAATTTGGATACAAAAGCGGGTACTAGCGGCCGCTATCAGAATACACGGATGAGACTACGGAAAGTAACGCTTCAGGTGCTCCGCGTGCCAAGTATGCTTCAGCTCCTCGCCTTCTAGGGTGGCGAGCTGGTAAGAGCCCGGTCGCCCAGACCTTGTTACAATGTACGGCCCTTCCCATTTGTTGCCCAACTTGGTGGGAGTGACCACCGTGCGAAGGACGAGGTGCCCCGGTTGGAACTCATTGCGCTTGACCTTGGGGTCGTACCATGCCTTGGTCTCCTTCTGATACTGAGAGAGGTTGGCAACGGCACGGAGTCGTGTCTCTTCAGCCAGGTCAAGGGAGACGGTGCGCTCGTCGTTGGCCTCGGGCGCTGTGACGCGTAGCGAACCGGCTCGAAGCTCCGTTGGGGTCATTGCTTCGTCGCCGAACAAGAGGTGGAATGGAGTGAAGCCGGTGGCCCGGGAAGTGGTTGTCCGGATGTACCACAAGATCTTCGGCAGCTCGTCGGGCCATGACCCCTTGGCTAAGACAACGATGCGCTTGTTGAGGCCTGAGAGGATGTGCCCATTAGCTCGCTCCACGGCCCCATTAGACTGGGGATGCCGCACGGCGGCGAAGCAGAGCTGGACTCCCAACTCGTCGCAGAATGCCCGGAAAGCCCCAGCATCGAACTGCGTTCCGTTGTCCAATGTGAGCTGCCTGGGTACTCCGAAACGGCACACGATGTTCTGCCAGAAGAATTTCTGGACGCTTCGGGATGTGATGGAGGTCAATGGCTCCACTTCAACCCACTTGGAGAAATACTCGACGGCGACAACAGCAAAGCACAGGTTGCCTTTCGCTCTGGGGAGTGGCCCGATGAGGTCCATGCCCCAGCGGGCCAGAGGCCACACGGGGGGGATGGGTAGCAGGCTTGCTGGGGGACGGTGACTGCGCCGCCCCATCCATTGACAGCCTTGGCAGGTGCGAACGAGTTCTTCGGCGTCGGCAACGATAGTGGGCCAGTATACGCCCTGCCGGAGAGCTTTGCCTGCGAGGCCCCGTGGTGCCAGGTGGCTCCCGCACAGCCCCCCTGGATTTCTCGGAGCATGGCCACTCCGTCCGAGTGCGAGATGCAACGGAGTAACGGGAAGCATACTCCGGATTTGTACAGAATGCCATTGATGACTTCGAATGACCTCGCACGGAGCTGGAGGCGAGCTTGGTCTGGGCTAGGGTGATCATCTTCGCTACCTGCGAGCGTGCGTAGGATGGGATCCCACCAATCGGTATTGACCGTACACAGGACTAGAGCTGGCCGGGGTGGCGGCGGGGGCTCGTCTGAGGGGGCCTCGCTGCGAGGGGGCGCCAAAGGTTGGGTGATCTCCTCGAAAAAAGCCCCCGGCGGCAAGGCTTGAGCTCCTGCCCTGGCTTTGGCGAGGGCGTCAGCTTGGCCGTTTTCACCTCGCGGGATGTTTTGGACGGATATGCCTTTGAAGGATGCCTCGAGCTTGCGGATGGAGTCGAGGTAAGAGGCAAGGTATGGATGCTTAGCCTGGAAACTCTTGTCGATGTGCCCGGCGACTACTTGGGAATCGGTATTGACGACCACACGCGCTGCTCCCAGCGCGTGCGCCTTGCGGAGACCCAAGAGGACCCCTTCGTACTCGGCGATATTGTTGGTGGCCTTGAAGCTTAGCCGAGCAGAATATAGGGCCTGCTGGCCGGAGGAGGAGATGATGACTGCTCCGGCCCCAGCCCCTGAGGCCTGGTAAGCTCCGTCTGAAAAGACGGTCCAGACCCCCTCGCTTGCTTTGGCACCTACGCGCTCGGGGGCCATCGTCCACTCCGCGACGAAGTCGGCGAGGATTTTGGACTTGATGGCTGTCCGGGCGACGAAGGAAATACCGAATGGGGCCAATTCCACCGCCCACTTTCCGATGCGGCCGGTGGCGTCCTTGTTCCAGAACATGTCGCCTAGCGGGTAGGCAGTCAGGATGATGATATCGTGAGCCAGGAAGTAGTGTCGGAGCTTCCGGGATGCCATGACGAGGGCGTAGGCCACCTTTTCGAGCTCAGAGTACCTAGCCTTAGCGCCGGCGAGGGCTTCAGAGATGAAGTAGACGGGGCGTTGGACCAGCCTCCCGTCGAGTTTTTCCTCTTGGACTAGAGCCGCACTCGCTGGATTGCCGGAGTTGGCGAGGTAGACCAATAAAGGACTGTCAGCCTGGGGCGTGGCGAGGGCCACAAGGCCGGAGAGATATTCCTTGATCTGCTGGAAACAGTCCTGACACTCGGGGGTCCACTCGAAATGCTTAGAACCTCGGAGCGCCTTGAAGATGGGCAGACTTCGCTCTGCTGATTTTGCTAAAAATCGCCCGAGGGCTGCCAATCGCCCGGCCAGCTTTTGCGCTTGCTTCAGGTTCTGAGGGGGAGACATGTTCTGCAATGCCTGAACTTGTGTTGGGCTGGCTTCAATGCCCCGGCTGGAAACGAGGTACCCAAGCAGCTTCCCTACGCGTGCTCCGAAGACACATTTTTCTGGATTGAGCCGGATTCAACACCGCCGGAGGCTATCGAAGGTCTCCGCTATGTCCGAGCCGTGGTGGCTCTTGGTGGCGCTTTTGATGATGATGTCGTCCATGTATGCTTCCACATTACGCCCCAACTGATGACCCAGGGCTTTGGAGATTAGTCTTGAAAAGGTGGCCCCTGCATTGCGAAGGCCGAAGGGCATCCAGAGGTAGCAGAATACTCCGGCTGGGGTGACAAAACTTGTCTTCACCTTGTCGTCGGGCCTTAACCAGATCTGGTGGTATCCAGAATAAGCGTCGAGGAAACTATGGAGTTCTGCGCCGGATGTGGAGTCAACTAGTTGGTCAATGCGAGGCAGGGGGTAGGGGTCACGGGGGCAAGCTTTATTCAGAGAAGTAAAATCGATACACTTGCGCCATTTGCTAGATGTTTTCTTCTGGACAAACACTGGGTTGGACAACCAGTCAGTATGACTCACTTCCCGGAAGACCCCTGCTCGAAGCAGCTTCTCCATCTCGGCCTTGGCGCTCGGCCCGTTCGGTGGAAAGTCTCCGGAGCCCCTGGCGAACCGGCCGTGCCTTCGGGTCGACGGCCAGTGAATGCTCGATGATCGAGCGGTCGACGCCGGTAATGTCTTCGTCGGACCATGCGAAGACGTCGAGGTTGCCGTGGATGATGGCTTCGAGCTGCGACGACACCTCCGGTTCCAAACCCCCTCCGAACTTGATCGGGTACTCCTTCCCTTCTTGGGTCAAGATTTTGGTAATGACTTCCCCCTCCGGGAGAGGCTTGGCGGGGCGGCCCTTCTGCCCGGGGTCTCCGCCTCCTGGGAGGTCGGCTCCTTCGGCGCTTTCGCGGACACTGTGAATCTGCCGCGGCTCCAACGGCACTGAATGACCGTACTCGACCCGGCGGGCTGCGGCCTGGTCACCTAGGACCGACAACACCCCTCCAGGAGTCGGCATCTTGAGGCAGAGGTAGTTGTGGTGGGCGATGGCTTCGAAGCGATTGAGCATCCCCCTTCCGAAGATAGCGTTGTAGGCGTACGGAGCGTCGACCACGTCGAATAGGATCTCTTCGCAGCGCTGGAGAGGGGAGTCGCCGAAGGTCACCGCCAGCATGACCTGGCCCAGGGCGTCGAGCAGGGGGCTCGCGAAGCCTTGGAGCGGACGCGAGGCTGGTAGTAGGTGCTTGCGCGACAGGCACAGCTGATCGAAAGCCTGCACGAAGATGATGTCAGCAGAACTCTCTCCGTCGACCAGTATGCGACGCACCTCAACTCCAGCGATGTCTGCTGAGATGACGAGGGGGTCGGCATGCGAGAACTTGACTCGGGAGGCATCTTCAGCGGTGAAGGTGATGGGGACATGAGACCACTCCGGGAGGGTCGCGGGGTCGGACATGCCGATATGTCCGACCTCGCAAACGTAGTCCCGGCGCTGCCGCTTGGAAAGACCCCCAGGGCTCCTCCTCTGGATATGGGGAGGACCACTCGCTTCCCCCGATCCGGCGCACCCTCGAGCTTGGGGGCCGCGACCCCGCCGAATTGGGGGGCCGGGGTCAAGGCTTCCGGCTCATCGCGGTGCCCAACTACCTGGATGTAGGACCGAAAGTAGCGACCAGAGGGGGGGTGAATGGGCGCCTAAAAATTCTTTCGAATCAATGGCCTGCTCCCAAAACCCAACGCATTTTAAAAAGAAAAACTAAACAGCAACGCGAGAACAGATTGACTAAGTCTGCAGATTCGAAGTTTGCTGATTCTGAGGTTGCAGATTCTGAGGTTGCAGATTCTGAGGTTGCAGATTCGGAGGTTGCAGATTCGAAGTATGCAGATTCGAAGTATGCAGATTCGAAGTATGCAGATTCGAAGTATGCAGATTCGAAGGTTGCAGATTCGAAGTATGCAGATTCGAAGGTTGCAGATTCGAAGTATGCAGATTCGAAGTATGCAGATTCGAAGCTTGCAGATTCGAAGTCTGCTGATTCGAAGTCTGCTGATTCGAAGTCTGCAGGTTCGAAGCTTGCAGATTCGAAGTCTGCAGATTCGAAGCTTGCAGATTCGAAGACTGCTGATTCGAAGTCTGCTGATTCGAAGCCTGCAGGTTCGAAGCTTGCAGATTCGAAGTCTGCAGATTCGAAGCTTGCAGATTCGAAGTCTGCTGATTCGAAGTCTGCTGATTCGAAGCCTGCTGATTCGAAGTCTGCAGGTTCGAAGCTTGCAGATTCGAAGTCTGCAGATTCGAAGCTTGCAGATTCGAAGTCTGCTGATTCGAAGTCTGCTACACAGAGTTGGACTTCACACAAGAAAAGGAACTTTGACCCTGCCAACTCGATCAAAAAGCAACACAGGAAAAGCAAGGCTAAAGTACTAGCATACTGTAGCTACAGGAAAGTAGTACTACTTGCTACAGAGTAGTAGTACTACTTGCAACAGCAAGAACTAGTACTACTTCTCACGAAGAACACATACAACAGAGAAGCTTCTGTTCCAAATAAATTGATCGCACGCACAGAGAATGAACTGCAGTGCACAAAAATGCTTCGCACAAGCAAAAACAGCCAGATTAAAAGCTCTCCCAGACAACAAAAAGTCACTTAAAAACTTCAGGAAGAACAAGGCTTGTTGCCTGGTGACCCACGCATGAACAGGGGAGAGAGAATGCAAGAAACAAAATGACCCAAAGGAGTAGTATTGATTTTCAGCAAAAGGGTAGTCCAAACCCTAGGGGTTGGGGTCCTATTTATAGGCAGCCCAACACTAGGAATATTCTACCTGCCCCTTAGGGTTTTTACAGACTCAAAAATAAAGGAAAAGACTCTACTGCCCTTAGGTATTTTTACAGACACGACAGACTGACTGTGGGCCTAGAGTTACAGATGACTTGTCCGGAAGCTAAGTTTTCGTAGCGACTACGGCTTCTCTTCTGGACAGTCGGATACAAGATCGACGGTCGTCAGTTTTGCGCCGAAACTGACAAAGCCTCCACCGACTTTGCACCAGGTACCCGGATTGGGCCGGCCCGATTCCGCAGCTCTCTCAGCCCGGCAATCACTCACCGCCCGTGTACCTGAGTCAATCCTGGTCAACAGCCCAGTGGGTCTTCTACTGCTTCTGGCCCATGCACCCGGATTGGGCCAGCCCGACTTCGCAGCCTCCTCTGCCCGACAGTCGCTCGCTGCCCGTGTACCTGAGTCACACGCGGCCCATAAAACAGCAGATCTCCTCTCTTCTTCAGTCCTCTTTGACTATCGTTGACAATGACTCATCACTTCTAGAGCCATGAGGCCCACGCTATTCAGCATGGCTCCTCAATCTCCCCCTTGATGAGTGCATTGTCAACACTCCTCAATTCTCAGCTCTTCAACACCTGAGAACAAATGTGGAAACACGAAAACAAAACACAAGAAAACAAAGAAGAAGAAGAAATGAGGTAAAAGTTTAACCCTAATGACCAAAAGCCAACCAAAAGCAAGAAACGGTCATTATGGTTAACCAAAACGTAAAAGCTCAAAATGAGTGTGATTTCAGAACAACAAGGATATCGACAGAGTAAGAACTAACTCCCCCTTAAACTCTGATCCCAAATTTTCTCCCCCTTGTTGACAAGTAAACTCATCAAGCACTCAAAAGAGACACAGACTCCCCCTGAAAAGCAACTCCCCCTCAAAATATGCAGTGAATTCAGCTGGGGTGTAGGTGGAGTGTAGAAAGCATGCTTCTCAGATATGATTGACTGCAATTACAACATCTAACAAGTATAGCAACAGACATACTGTCTTAAGACACATGGCATGATCAGTGCAACAGATGATATCTAAAGAAAGTCATTAGCATGCATTTTTCAGTTTTTGCAAAACAAAACATCACCATATTTCCTAGTTAATAAGCAAGGTAAAGCATGAGATGCAGAAGCTAACTGATGTCTACCAAGATAAACATTGTTCAAAACAAAGTGCTTCAGCAAACTGGTTAGCTTGTTAAATGTTCAGGCTTTTTCATTTTTCCTTTTTCATTTGTGCCAAGGGTTATTTGCATGTCAAACCTTATGCTAACCGACCAAGTCAAGCCTAGGCCAAAACTGGACCATCGGAAGCTTAAGACATTGGTCTTGGCATACACTACACTGTCCTAGTTCATACCAAAGTGCTATGGTAAGCAGTCCAGAACAATGCAATGCGACAAAGCAAACCCTCTTGGATCTTTTCAATTCAAGCATAAAAAGGCATGGAATTTTCATTCATTTTTTGATTTTTTATCATTTTTATAGCATATTTTCCATGTTAAAGCATAAAGATGTCCAAGTTGCATATCTGCATCTATGTGATGAACTAGCTACAAGGCATGTAACAGATAGCAAAAGCACTCAGCCTACACATGCTAGTTACCAGAAGCAATGGTGATCATTTTTCAAGTTGAAAGCGTAAAAGCCATGCATATGACAGATATCAGACATATCAAATGAACTGAAACAAAGCATGATCATCGACGAGTAATCAAAAGCATGTACCAGCTAGAATAAGTAAAGCAGTTTAATCATATAACAGAAGCAGGCTCAAAAGTGTGATATGTGAATATGTATGATATGAACACACACAAAAAGACTCAAGAAAAGAGTAAAGAAGAAAGAAAAACTGACGCAAAATATCCTAGAAAGGATACACAACACCCAAATCCCCTCGTAAACGCTCAAAAGTAGACTGATCTAGGGGTTTGGTGAAAATGTCAGCCAACTGATGATGGGTATCAACATGAACAAGGTCAATGACACCTTTCTCATATTGATCCCGCAAAAAGTGAAAGCGCACATCAATGTGTTTGGTTTTTGAATGAAGACATGGGTTTTTCCCTACACTAATAGCACTGGTGCTGTCGCAAAACAAAGGAACTCTGGTAGGAAAGAACAACCCAAAATCTCGCAGAGTGGAAATCATCCAAACCAACTGTGAGCAGCAGCTAGCAGCAGCTACATACTCAGCCTCTGTGGTCGAAAGAGCAACTCCAGATTGCTTTCGAGAAGACCAAGAGACAAGAGAAGAACCAAGAAACTGGCAAGTACCGGAAGTCGACTTGCGATCCAACCGGCACCCACCAAAGTCAGCGTCCGAAAAGCCAGATAAATCAAGAGAAGATGATGCTGAATAGTAGAGACCAAGATCAGGCGCATAAGTGAGATACCTGAAGATGCGCTTGACAGCCTGCCGATGAGACGCGCGTGGTGAAGACTGGAAGCGCGCGCACAGTCCCACGGCGAACTGTATGTCTGGCCTAGTCGCCGTCAAGTACAGCAGTGACCCGATCATCCCTCGAAATTCTCTCTCGTTGACCTTGACGCCGCTCTCGTCCTTGTCCAGACCCCCAGAAGTGCCCATCGGGGTCATCTGCGGCTTCAGCTCACCACCAAAGTAAAATGTTTTCAACATGTCACGAGTGTACTTACCTTGGTGGATGAAGGTGCCGTCCTTGGTCTGCTTGATCTGGAGCCCTAGAAAGTACTTGAGCTCACCCATGAGGCTCATCTCGAACTCACTGTGCATCTGCTCAGAAAACTTGGACACAAGAGAATCAGTAGTACCGCCAAAGATAATATCGTCCACATAAATCTGAGCAACTAAGAAATCTGAAGCATCTCTGAGCAAGAAAAGAGTTTTGTCCACAGAACCCATCACAAAACCCTTCCCCAACAAAAACTGCTTTAACCGGTCATACCAAGCCCTGGGGGCTTGTTTCAACCCGTATAAAGCTTTGTGCAATTTAAAAACATGTCGAGGAAACTTAGGGTTCTCAAAACCGGGGGGTTGCCTAACATAAACCTCCTCTTCTATGTACCCGTTCAGAAAAGCACTCTTAACGTCCATTTGAAAAAGCTTAAAACCCTTTGAAGCGGCAAATGCTAAAAGAATGCGAATGGACTCAAGACGGGCAACAGGAGCGAAGGTTTCTTCAAAGTCAATACCTTCCTTCTGGCAATAACCCTGGGCAACTAGTCGAGCCTTGTTGCGCACCACAACCCCATCTTCACCTTGTTTGTTCTTGAACACCCACTTGGTGCCTATGGGGTTGCATTCTGATGGTGGCTCAACTAATGTCCAAACCCGATTGCGGACAAAATTCTCAAGCTCTTCTTGCATAGCATTAATCCAATTTGAATCAGAAAGAGCATGAGAGACGTCTCTAGGCTCAAAAGATGCAACAAAAGCCGATTCAGCAAACACAGCAAGAGAGGCAGAAGAACGCAAAGTTCTCTCAGTCAAATCACCAATGATGAGCTCTGAGGGATGGTCACGCTGAACTGCTCGGGTTCCCTGGTGATCTGAAGTCACCTCACCTGAGTCAGCAGCTGGCACCTCTGGACTCGACTGAGGGGGCTCGATCGAAGTGGAAGAAGTGATCAGAGGTCCGCCCTCATCATCAGTCGAAGTCTCAGAAGGTGTGCGCTCTGCGGGGGATGCAGAAGGCCCACCCTCATCAGCAGCTGGAGTATCCTCATCTTCTTCAAAGATGGACTCTCCGAGCTCATCATCACCAGAAAGCTCAAACGAAGGAGTCAAAGAAGGCATGGACTCATCAAAAGAAACTTCACAAGTCTCGACAAGCAGCTGGGATTCGAGGTTCCAAACACGAAAACCTCGAGAATGCAAAGCATAACCAAGAAAAACACCATCCCAGCAGCGAGACTCAAACTTGTCCAAATGCCCTCCCTTCTTGAGCACAAAGCACTTGCAGCCAAACGCTCGCAAGTGGCTCACCTTGGACTGTCTGCCAAACCGCAACTCATATGATGTCTTACATAGGTAAGCTCTAAGAAAAATGCGGTTGGCCAGATAGCAAGCCGTGTTCATGGCTTCAGCCCAAAAACGCCTAGGAGTCCTGTGCTCATCGAGCATCGTCCTGGCCATCTCGACTAGCGTGCGGTTCTTTCGTTCCACAACGCCGTTCTGTGGGGGAGTGTAAGGAGAGGAAAACTGATGGTCCAGACCCTGATCACTACAGAAGCTGACAAACTAAGAATTCTTGAACTCAGAACCGTTGTCGGAGCGAATTGCTCGCATCCGGCCATTGTTCTCATTCTTCAGCTTCAAAATCAGGTCATAGACAAATTGAAAAGTTTCATCCTTAGACTCCAAAAGAAAACCCACGAGAAACGAGAAAAGTCGTCAACAATCACAAGTGCATACCATTTCCCACCGACTGAGCGTACCCGAGCTGGACCTACAGTGTCCAAATGTAAAAGCTCGCCTGGATACGAGGTCAACACCTGAGTCACAGGTGAATGAGAAGCGGCAACCATTTTTCCATGACGACAGGGATGACACACTAGATCCTTCTCCATCTTAAGCTTGGGCAATCCTCGGATGAGGTCCATAGAGCTTAACCTGACTAGCAGATCAAAACTCAAATGACCTAACCTCCTATGCCACTTCCAGAGCTCAGAGGAGGATCCAGCAATCAAACAGCGAGAAGGGCCAAAAGAACTAGAGAAGTCAATTCGAAAAACTTTACCGAAGGGTAAAATCTGACAAACTAAAGACCCTCTAGAATCAACCACAGAAGAATTTCCCTTCTTAAAACGCACTTCCAAACCATCCTCAAGAAGTTGCGACACAGAAATTAAATTAAAATTCAGATTTTTGACCAAAGCAACATTCTTTAAAGAGAAATGGTCTGAGATGCTGATTGAGCCTATGCCACTTACTTTCCCTTGACCGCTGTTCCCGAATGTAATGTACTCTTTGGAGCTCGGGGGAGTGAGACTGGAGAACCATCTGCGATGTCCCGTCATGTGGCGAGAGCATCCTGAGTCCATGATCCAAACATCCTCCAGTCCCCGGTCCTGCACAATCAATGTCTGTAAGTGGGAGCAAATGGTCCGGCACCAGGTTTAGCAAAAGAGCTAAACCAGTGTCGAGCCATCTGCTCAAAAGATGGAAAGCGAAAACCATCAAAAGAGTTTGGACCAAAACGCGGCGACTACTTGGGAATCGGTATTGACGACCACACGCGCTGCTCCCAGCGCGTGCGCCTTGCGGAGACCCAAGAGGACCCCTTCGTACTCGGCGATATTGTTGGTGGCCTTGAAGCTTAGCCGAGCAGAATATAGGGCCTGCTGGCCGGAGGAGGAGATGATGACTGCTCCGGCCCCAGCCCCTGAGGCCTGGTAAGCTCCGTCTGAAAAGACGGTCCAGACCCCCTCGCTTGCTTTGGCACCTACGCGCTCGGGGGCCATCGTCCACTCCGCGACGAAGTCGGCGAGGATTTTGGACTTGATGGCTGTCCGGGCGACGAAGGAAATCCCGAATGGGGCCAATTCCACCGCCCACTTTCCGATGCGGCCGGTGGCGTCCTTGTTCCAGAACATGTCGCCTAGCGGGTAGGCAGTCAGGATGATGATATCGTGAGCCAGGAAGTAGTGTCGGAGCTTCCGGGATGCCATGACGAGGGCGTAGGCCACCTTTTCGAGCTCAGAGTACCTAGCCTTAGCGCCGGCGAGGGCTTCAGAGATGAAGTAGACGGGGCGTTGGACCAGCCTCCCGTCGAGTTTTTCCTCTTGGACTAGAGCCGCACTCGCTGGATTGCCGGAGTTGGCGAGGTAGACCAATAAAGGACTGTCGGCCTGGGGCGTGGCGAGGGCCACAAGGCCGGAGAGATATTCCTTGATCTGCTGGAAACAGTCCTGACACTCGGGGGTCCACTCGAAATGCTTAGAACCTCGGAGCGCCTTGAAGATGGGCAGACTTCGCTCTGCTGATTTTGCTAAAAATCGCCCGAGGGCTGCCAATCGCCCGGCCAGCTTTTGCGCTTGCTTCAGGTTCTGAGGGGGAGACATGTTCTGCAATGCCTGAACTTGTGTTGGGCTGGCTTCAATGCCCCGGCTGGAAACGAGGTACCCAAGCAGCTTCCCTACGCGTGCTCCGAAGACACATTTTTCTGGATTGAGCCGGATTCAACACCGCCGGAGGCTATCGAAGGTCTCCGCTATGTCCGAGCCGTGGTGGCTCTTGGTGGCGCTTTTGATGATGATGTCGTCCATGTATGCTTCCACATTACGCCCCAACTGATGACCCAGGGCTTTGGAGATTAGTCTTGAAAAGGTGGCCCTGCATTGCGAAGGCCGAAGGGCATCCAGAGGTAGCAGAATACTCCGGCTGGGGTGACAAAACTTGTCTTCACCTTGTCGTCGGGCCTTAACCAGATCTGGTGGTATCCAGAATAAGCGTCGAGGAAACTATGGAGTTCTGCGCCGGATGTGGAGTCAACTAGTTGGTCAATGCGAGGCAGGGGGTAGGGGTCACGGGGGCAAGCTTTATTCAGAGAAGTAAAATCGATACACTTGCGCCATTTGCTAGATGTTTTCTTCTGGACAAACACTGGGTTGGACAACCAGTCAGTATGACTCACTTCCCGGAAGACCCCTGCTCGAAGCAGCTTCTCCGTCTCGGCCTTGGCGCTCGGCCCGTTCGGTGGAAAGTCTCCGGAGCCCCTGGCGAACCGGCCGTGCCTTCGGGTCGACGGCCAGTGAATGCTCGATGATCGAGCGGTCGACGCCGGTAATGTCTTCGTCGGACCATGCGAAGACGTCGAGGTTGCCGTGGATGATGGCTTCGAGCTGCGACGACACCTCTGGTTCCAAACCCCCTCCGAACTTGATCGGGTACTCCTTCCCTTCTTGGGTCAAGATTTTGGTAATGACTTCCCCCTCCGGGAGAGGCTTGGCGGGGCGGCCCTTCTGCCCGGGGTCTCCGCCTCCTGGGAGGTCGGCTCCTTCGGCGCTTTCGCGGACACTGTGAATCTGCCGCGGCTCCAACGGCACTGAATGACCGTACTCGACCCGGCGGGCTGCGGCCTGGTCACCTAGGACCGACAACACCCCTCCAGGAGTCGGCATCTTGAGGCAGAGGTAGTTGTGGTGGGCGATGGCTTCGAAGCGATTGAGCATCCCCCTTCCGAAGATAGCGTTGTAGGCGTACGGAGCGTCGACCACGTCGAATAGGATCTCTTCGCAGCGCTGGAGAGGGGAGTCGCCGAAGGTCACCGCCAGCATGACCTGGCCCAGGGCGTCGAGCAGGGGGCTCGCGAAGCCTTGGAGCGGACGCGAGGCTGGTAGTAGGTGCTTGCGCGACAGGCACAGCTGATCGAAAGCCTGCACGAAGATGATGTCAGCAGAACTCTCTCCGTCGACCAGTATGCGACGCACCTCAACTTCGGCGATGTCTGCTGAGATGACGAGGGGGTCGGCATGCGAGAACTTGACTCGGGAGGCATCTTCAGCGGTGAAGGTGATGGGGACATGAGACCACTCCGGGAGGGTCGCGGGGTCGGACATGCCGATATGTCCGACCTCGCAAACGTAGTCCCGGCGCTGCCGCTTGGAAAGACCCCCAGGGCTCCTCCTCTGGATATGGGGAGGACCACTCGCTTCCCCCGATCCGGCGCACCCTCGAGCTTGGGGGCCGCGACCCCGCCGAATTGGGGGGCCGGGGTCAAGGCTTCCGGCTCATCGCGGTGCCCAACTACCTGGACCGCTTCTGGGCGAGGGGTAGGGACCCCCCTGTCGGTGGAGCCACGACCAGCGTTGCGCTCGAGGTAGTCACTGCGAAGGGCGAGTATGGTCCGGCAGGAGTCGGTGTTGTGGCTCCGGTTCTCGCCGTGGACGCTGCAGTAGAAGGCTTCTCCGGAAGGCGCTCGGGGTGGAGGCTTGGTTCCGACCGGGCGGCTTCCGCTAGGCATGTGGAGATGCTTGGTGGGGGCTCAGGGGGTAATGCTGAGGACCTCCCCCCAAAGATGCTTTCGGCCCCATCGAGAGTCCCGATGGACGGAATCCTGCCGACCGGGCTCCTGGCGGCGGATGTCGGAAGCGTGGCGCACTCCCCGGCTGGGGTCCGGGGGGGCTTCGTATGTCCTGGCGCTTGGGGCCCGGACGGGAACTATCATCGCTTGTCGGCGCATCTGGCCCTCCTCGGACCGGGCGTATTCCTTGAAGTATGTCATAAGTTGTGCCACCGAAGAGATGGGCTTCCGGTGAAGTTTGTCGAGGAGGCCTGGATGGGTGACGCCTTCTCGGGCCGCATCGATGACGGAGGAAGCCGAGAGCCCCTTGATCTGGGCCTTGGTGTGTGCGAAGCGCTGGGAATATTCCCGCAAAGTTTCCCCGGGTTGCTGGTTCACTTGGAAGAGGCTCCCGGTGGACATGGGGGTCACGAAGGTCCCTTGGAAATTGTTGACGAATTTCTTCCTCAGCTGCTCCCATGAATGGATGGTCCCGGGTCGGAGCGACTAGAACCACCGGAGGGCGATCCCTTTGAGCGCCAGGGGGAAGCATTTAGCCATGGTGTCCCGGCTCCCTCCGGACGCTTCTATTGCCAGGGCGTAGGAATGGGAGAACTCCCCAGAGTCGGAATCCCCGGAGTACTTGGGAAGCTTGGCGGCGCGAAACATTGAGCCGAAGCGCACCCTCTGAAGATCCGGATGCAGAGGGTACTCTTCGTCGTACGACGGGTTTTCTCCGTCCGCTGGATCTTCGTCATCGCTCAGCGCCACGGCCACAGCTTTCGCGGCGCGGAGGGGCTCCGGAGGGCGAAGCGACGCCTCCTGGCGCCACAAAGCTAGTTCCGGCTTCAGCCGAGCATTCTCGGCGGCCAGGGCGTCGGCTTGGCTCCCGCTTCCTCCTGAAGCGGTGTCGGGGTCCCGTGAGCGGGCGTAGTCGGTCCGGAGGGACACCACCGGGGGTCCGCCTGGAACGTGCTGCTCCGGCAGCTCCTCTGGCAACCCTTCCAGGTTGACGGAGGTCGGCTCAGGTATGCCAACAGGGCCTCCGGCCTCCGGCGTCCCTTCCGGCGCCTAGGTTGGCTCCAGGGAGGGCGCCCCGACCGGCGCAACAGCAGTGGCCGAAGGACTGGGGTCGGGGATCGAGGTGGGCTCGACCCCAGCGGTGCGGGCTGACCGGCGCGGGGGAACCGTGCTTGCTCCCTTTCGACTTGACATGCTTTTTGGTGAGTGGGTGTAGAGGACGCTAGCTTCTTGAACTAAGGTCCCCACGGACGGCGCCAACTGTTGGAACGACGGATCGGACCAGCAGGTTTTCTTAGTGGAAATGAGAGTGGTGTATTCAATGCTCCTTGAGCTTCTCCATTACAACTACAGTTGAGGGGTATTTATAAGGCGCCCCGTCCAGAGGGCCAAGCGCCTCTGGACCACCAACGGATACACGATCAACGGCCGGTCAACAGTACAGACAAAATGGACTATACATAGTACAGACAGGAAGATTCGACTCTGGCGGCGTATCAGCCGTGTCGGGCGCTGCCTACGCCGCCCGACACGGTTCACAGGATCGTGATCCTGTCCCCCTGTGTATTTGTCCAGTCCTTTTCCCGCCAACACTCCCTTTGGGTTCGCTACTGCGGGCCGAGGGAGGGCCTCCGGCAATCCCCCCGGAGGGCGGCCTCTGGCAGCCTTCTCCCGGAGGGTGGCTCTCGGCGTTCTTCGGCCGGAGGGCGGCCTCCGGTGCTAGGCCTCGGACCCCCTGGTTGTGGGCCCCCTTCAGCCGTTGGGATTATCTCCCCCAACAATTTTTATAGCACATTTCCATGTTTTAAAGCAGAAAGATGTCCAAGTTGCATGTTTGCATCTAAGTCAGGAACTAGCTACAAGGCATGTAACAGATAGCAAGAACATTCAGCCTACACATGCTAGTTACCAGAAGCAATGGTGATCATTTTTCAAGTTTTTAAAGCATAAAAGCCATGCATATGACAGAGATCAGACATATCAAGTGAACTGAACTAAAGCATGATCATTGACAAGTATTCAAAAGCATGTACCAGCTAGAATAAGTAAAGCAGTTCAATCATATAACAGAAGCAGCTCAAAAGTGTGATATGTGAATATGTATGATATGAACACACACAAAAAGACTCAAGAAAAGAGTAAAGAAGTAAGAAAACTGACGCAAAATATCCTAGAAAGGATACACAACACCCAAATCCCCTCGTAAACGCTAAAAAGTATACTGATCTAGGGGTTTGGTGAAAATGTCAGCCAACTGATGATGGGTATCAACATGAACAAGGTCAATGACACCTTTCTCATATTGATCCCGTAGAAAGTGAAAGCGCACATCAATGTGTTTGTTTTTTGAATGGAGACAAGGGTTTTTCCCTACACTAATTGCACTGGTGCTGTCGCAAAACAAAGGAACTCTAGTAGGAAAGAACAACCCAAAATCTCGTAATGTGGAAATCATCCAAACTAACTATGAGCAGCAGCTAGCAGCAGCTACATACTCAGCCTCAGTGGTCGAAAGAGCAACTCCGGATTGCTTTCGAGAAGACCAAGAGACAAGAGAAGAACCAAGAAACTGGCAAGTACGGGAAGTCGACTTGCGATCCAACCGGCACCCACCAAAGTCGGCGTCCGAAAAGCCAGATAAATCAAGAGATGATGATGCTGAATAGTAAAGACCGAGATCGGGCACATAAGTGATATACCTGAAGATGCGCTTGACAGCCTGCCGATGAGACGCGCGTGGTGAAGACTGAAAACGCGCGCAAAGTCCCACGACGAACTGTATGTCCGGTCTTGTCACCGTCAAGTACATCAGCGAACCAATCATCCCTCGAAACTCTCTTTCATTGACCTTGACGCTGCTCTCGTCCTTGTCCAGTCCTCCAGATGTGTCCATCGGGGTCATTTGCGGCTTCAACTCACCACCAAAGTCAAATTTTTTCAACATGTCCCGAGTGTACTTACCTTGGTGGATGAAGGTGTCGTCCTTGGTCTGCTTGATCTGGTGCCCTAAGAAGTACTTGAGCTCACCCATGAGCCTCATCTCAAACTCGTTGTGCATCTTCTCAGAAAACTTGGATACAAGATCATTAGAAGTACCGCCAAAGATAATATCGTCCACATAAATCTGAGCAACTAAGAAATCTGATGCAACTCTGAGAAAGAAGAGAGTCTTATACACAAAACCCATCACAAAGCCCTTCCCCAACAAAAATTGCTTCAACCGGTCATTCCAAGCCCTGGGGGCTTGCTTCAACCCGTATAAAGCTTTCTGCAGTTTAAAAACATGTCGAGGAAACTTAGGGTTCTCAAAGCCGGTGGGCTGCCTAACATAGACTTCCTCCTCTATGAACCCGTTTAAAAAAGCACTCTTGACGTCCATTTGAAAAAGCTTAAAACCCTTCGAAGCGGCAAAAGCTAAAAGAATGCGAATGGACTCAAGACGGGCAACAGGAGTGAAGGTTTCTTCAAAGTCAATACCTTCCTTCTGGCAAAAACCCTGGGCAACTAGTCGAGCTTTGTTGCGCACCACAATCCCATCTTCACCTTGTTTGTTCTTGAACATCCACTTGGTGCCTATGGGGTTGCATCCTGGTGGCGGCTCAACTAGTGTCCAAACCCGATTACGGACAAAATTCTCAAGCTCTTTTTGCATAGCATTAATCCAATTAGAATCAGAAAGAGCATGAGAAACATCTCTAGGCTCAAAAGATGCAACAAAAGCAGATTCAGCAAACACAGCAAAAGAGTTACCAGATGAACGCAAGGTTCTTTCAGTCAAATCACCAATGATCAGCTCTGAGGGGTGATCACGCTGAACTGCTCGGGATCCCTGGTGATCTGAAGTCACCTCACCGGAGTCAGCAGCAGGCACTTCTGGACTCGATTGAGGGGGCTCGATCGAAGTGGAAGAAGTGATCAGAGGTCCGCCTTCGTCCTCAGTCGAAGTCTCAGAAGGTGTGGGCTCTGCAGGAGGTGCAGAAGGCCCACCCTCATCAACAGCTGGAGTATCCTCATCTTCCTCGAAGATGGACTCTCCGAGCTCATTATCACCAGAAAGCTCAAAAGAAGGAGTCAACGAAGGCAAGGACTCATCGAAAGAAACCTCAAAAGTCTTGACAAGCTGCTGGGAATCGAGGTTCCAAACACGGAAGCCTCGAGAATGCAAAGCGTAGCCAAGAAAAACACCATCCCAGCAACGAGACTCAAACTTGTCCAAATGCCCTCCCTTCTTGAGCATAAAGCACTTGCAGCCAAATGCTCGCAAGTGGCTCACCTTGGGCTGTCTGCCAAACCGCAACTCATATGAAGTCTTACCAGGATAAACTCTAAGAAAAATGCGGTTGGCCAGATAGCAAGCCGTGTTCATGGCTTCAACCCAAAAATGCCTAGGAGTCCTGTGCTCATCGAGCATCGTCCTGGTCATCTCGACTAGCGTGCGGTTCTTTCGTTCCACAACGCCGTTCTGTGGGGAGTGTAAGGAGCAGAAAACAGATGGTCAAGACCCTGATCACTACAGAAGCTGACGAACTGAGAGTTCTTGAACTCAGAGCCATTGTCGGAGCGAATTGCTCGCATCCGACCATTGTTCTCATTCTTCAGCTTCAAAATCAGGTCATGGACAAATTGAAAAGTTTCATCCTTAGACTCCAAAAAGAAAACCCACGAGAATCGAGAAAAATCATCAACAATGACAAGCGCGTACCACTTCCCACCGACTGAACATACCCGAGCTGGACCAACAGTGTCCAAATGTAACAACTCGCCCGGATACGAAGTCATCACCTGAGTCACAGGTTAGTGAGAAGCGGCAACCATTTTCCCATGACGACAGGGATGGCAAACTAGATCCTTCTCCATCTTAAGCTTGGGCAATCCTCGGATGAGGTCCATAGAGCTCAACCTGACTAGCAGATCAAAACTCAAATGACCTAACCTCCTATGCCACTTCCAGAGCTCAGAGGAGGATCCAGCAATCAAACATCGAGAAGGACCAAAAGAGCTAGAGAAGTCAATTCGAAAAACTTTACCGAATGGTAAGATCTGGCAAATCAAAGACCCTCTAGAATCAAACACAGAAGAATTACCCTTCTTAAAACGCACTTCCAAACCATCCTCAAGAAGTTGCGAAATAGAAATCAAGTTAAAGTTCAAATTCTTAACCAAGGCAACATTCTTCAAAGAGAAATGATCTAAAATGCGAATTGAGCCGATGCCACTTACTTTCCCTTGACCACTGTTCCCGAAAGTGATGTACTCTTTGGAGCTCGGGGGAGTGAGACTAGAGAACCATCTACGATGTCCCGTCATGTGGCTAGAGCATCCTAAGTCCATGATCCAAACGTCCTCCAGTCCCCGATCCTGCACAATCAGTGGTCATAAGGGGGAGCAAATGGTCTGGCACCAGGTTTAGCAAAAGATCTAAACCATTGTCGAGCCATCTGCTCAAAAGATGGAAAGCGAAAACCATCAAAAGAGTTTGGACCAAAACGCGGCTCAAAGCGCGGTCCATGGTTCTCCCTAGAACCTCGGCCACGAGGTCCAGGACCGTAGCCAAAATGGCCTAGAGTTCTACCGGAACAACAACCACCAACTGGAGCATGGGCAAGAAAGTCGTCTCCTCTACCACCACCTACACGACGCGGCCTGGCCTCCAGCCTCTCCCCGCGTCAAGGAACACATAGTCTACCACCCTGCTGGTAAACTGCTCCTAACCACCACGAGCTCTCTCTGCTCTCTCAACCCGCTTCCTCCTGAAGCAAAACTCCGCAAGATGCACATCTCTCTGACAATACTCACAATGATAGGTGGGCTTCTTGGGATGTGGTTGAGGCTTGGGATTCTTGGGCTTAGTGGTGTTTGGTGTAGTCTTCTTGGGTTGAGAGGGTCCAGGAAGAGAGTCAAGAGAAGTGTGGAGGTGTTTGGGCATTGGAACCCAGATGGGCTTCTTGGGTGGAACTTTGGACTGTTCATGGATCACTCCATCCTTGGGCTGACTAGCCAAGGAAGTCTCAGTGGAGTGAGTCTTGGGGTATCTCTGCTCAGGAGTCATTTTACTCCACTCAACTACCCGGCTAATGGCACTCTCAAAGTCAGCCTTGGTGTAGGTGTAACCTACCCCAAACCCATCCTGCCTCTTAAACTGCTGGATCATCATGCCGAGTTGTGGCTCTCTAGCACTGATCCAACTCAGGATAGAACGGAGGTAAAAGTTCTCATTCTTAGAATCAGGTAGCTCCTCTCTCAAGGAAGCTAGAACCTCCACCTGAGACAAGCAGGTCTCACACTCACTCTCTACTTGGACAGACTTTTCGTCTTTCAACTTGATCAACTCCATTCTAAGAGACAAACAGTTCTCACAGACAGTGGGTGGAACTGACAGTGTCTCAAGCTCTATCCTAGTCTGCGCCAGCTCAGCTCTCACTCTCTCTAAATCCCCCAAATGCTCATCGCTCTTGGCTTTCAGCTCAGCTAAGACAGCTAGATGAGATGGGCAAGCAACACAGGGTACGACGATAGTGGCTTGAGCATCTTTCAGCTCTAGCTTAGCGCTTTCAAGCTCAGTGGCCAAAGCGTCCCTCTCATCAACCTTTTCTGTCTACTTGGAGTTCAGAGTCGACAAGTCACACAGAAGCACCTCACACTTCGGGCACTCACTGCTATCACCCAAGCAGGGGGAAGAAGATAGACTCTCAATTATGCCGTTGGCCACGGCAAGCTCACTCTCTAACTCATCTATCCTCTTCTTAGCTCCCCTAAGCAGTTTTTCCCGATATTTCAACTCCTGACGATTGCTTTCAAGTAAATCAACGATTTCGCGTTCATAAGATGATACCTTTTCGTTGTCGTCATCGGAGGAGCTCTTTTCTTTCTTATCGCTAAGAGCCATTGAGCAGAAGCTCTTGCGGGATCTTCGGCGCTGGTGTGAACGGCTCTTCGGGCTGTCCCCGAAAGCCATGAAGCAAAGGCCCGCCGGATCGTCCTTGTCCTTCCCCTTCCTGATGACGATCTCTTCATCGCTTGAGTTCGATGAAGAGGAAGAAGACGTGGACCGCTTGGAGTAGCTCTTCTCCATCTCGGCGAAGAAGGCCTTGTCGCGCTTCTTGTTCTCTCACCGGTAGTCCTTCAGGTCCTTCTTGAAGAATCTGGTCTTTGGCTTGCCCTTGTTGAAGGAAGAGCTGTCGTGCTTGCCGGAGTCGTGGAAGCCACCACCGGTGCCCTTCTTGTGTCCATTGCGCTTGGGGCAGTCGGCAATGACGTGTCCTAGATCACCACACTCAAAGCAGCCGGATTTCATGCCGTGTCTTTTGAACATTCTTTTGTCATAAACACGACGCACCCGGTTGTTAAAAAGACACAAATCATCATCTCCCAAAGACTCAAGCTGGTCCTCAGTGATAGACATCAAAGAGAACCCAACACAGCTCACAGAAGAGGGATCAACAGAAGGTGTAGCAAGGGCCAGGGACTTTGATCCAGAGCCAGTGATATTTGATCTCAACTGGATATCAACCTTAGTGGCCTTCAGCTTGCTAAACAACTCAGAAATGGATAAGGTATCATAATAAGTGCTCTCAACGATAGAGGATACCTTGATCTCCCAGATCTTTGGGTCCAAGGTCCATGAGAACCTTGAGTGCCTGCTCGTGATCTGAGACTAACTGAGCACCCTCAGCCTTGTTGTCCCGAAGCTTGTTTATGATCGATTAAAAATGACCAAACAACGCTTCAACAGATTCACCCGGCTTCTGTGTGAAGTTCTCATATTCACGCCGGTAGGTCTGATAGAGCCGAGCCTTAACCTAGGCTGTTCCCTCATGGTGTGCCTTGAGGGTAGCCCAGATCTCTCTCGCAGTAAAGAGATGGCTCACACGCTCAAACTCAGTGGGACCTAGACCAGAAAACAAGATGTTCACAGCCTTACTATTGCTCAGATGCTGGGCAATGATACCTGGAGTACCATGCTCTGCGACTGGCAATATAACAAACATGGTGTGAACGCAAATGTCCCAGATGTCCGAACCCTAGCTCATAAGATAGGCTCGCATGCGAGTCTTCCAATAGTTATAGCCATAGGCTTTCAAGGACGGGACCTTGCCAGGAGACGTCATGATCACTACTGGGGTTTAGAACCGGTTAAGGTATGGAAAAACCCTAACCAGGCTCTGATACCACTTGTAGGACCGAAAGTAGCGACCAGAGAGGGGGTGAATGGGCGCCTAAAAAATTCTTTCGAATCAATGGCCTGCTCCCAACACCCAACGCACCTCAAAAGACTAAGCAGCAGAGTGTGAACAGAAAGCCTAAGTCTAAAAGTATCTAGCCTAGAAACAACAGGTGTCAAAATCAGAGAAACACCAATACAGTGCTAATAGGCAGATAAACAAAATATTCAAGACATGGCAGATCAAACTTCTCAGTAAAAAAATCTAAGTACACATGGAATGGGATGAGAAGTTACTGTTCAAAATCTGCCTCCTGTTCGAAACTTGGTGAAGCCTGCTTCGCTGTGTCGAAGCCTGCTTCGGAGTCCCTTGTCGAAGTCAAGCGAAGGTTGTCAATGAACTGCCGAAGGTTTGCTGAGTCTAGGCTAGTTCGAGTGTAGCAGAGAGCGAAGTATGATTCGAAGCGAAGTATGAATATATCGAAGATTGCTTCGAACAATGTACTTCGAAGCCTAGACTTCGATCAGAAAGCTTCGAATAAAGTTCACAGAGAAGCAGACTTCGAATGAGAAGCAAAGCACAACACACGGCAGCAAGACCAAATCGAAGCCTACACTCTACCTTCGGAGCTAGCAAGATCGAAGAAAGATTGTTGAAGTGATGACCTTCGACACACACAAACCAACTTCGAAACGAAGTCTGCAGGTGTTGTCACACAAGAAATCGAAGGCCACAAACACACTTCGAATGACAAGCTTTGAACTCACAAACTGAGACCTTCGGAAAAGACCACAACAGAAATACCTCAGAGAGCATACTCCGAACGAAGTCTACTAGAAAGACATGCTTCGAATCTCACTTCGAAGCTTGTCAAAGTATTGACTACCGCTCGAGTCGGAGTATACCTTCGCAAGAACTGTCGAGGTATGCTAACAGAACAAAAACGAAGCACAGGGCATACTTCGAAGCTAGGTTCACAGTTCTAAATCAGAGCCGAAAACTCTAGCAAAGCCATCGAAGTAATATGATCGAAGCCTACCTCACGGAGCTGAGGGACTTCGAAGAGTGAAGACGGCTTCGCCAGAAATAGCTAGAAAGTGACAAGGTCCTGTCTACTCGATCAAAAAGGCTACGCAGGAAAAGCAAGTCTAGAAGAACGAGCACACTGTTTCCACAGAGAGTAGGTACTACTTGTTGCTACAGGAACCAGCAAGTAGTACTAGTCCTCAGTTCGTAGAACCCGAAGCAAACAGAGAGAGGAAAAACGTTCTAGAATAAAATCAGCCACACGCAAGACGAAGCTGTAAATAGCTACAAAATCACTGCAACCCAAATGGCAAGAGAAGAGAACAAAATCTCACGGAAACGTAAAGAACAGGAAGAATGTAGTGGCGGCGTGCGCACAGGGGAATGAGCAGGGAACCAGGAATAAAAAGTGACCTAATTGATTGAAAAGTGAATTCTAGAAGGGGTGACCTAACCCTAGAGATTGGGGCACTATTTATAGGATGCCCAATAGCTAGGAATATTCCACCAGCCCCTTAGGGTTTTTTACAGACGTTGAAATAATAGGAAAAGACTAAACTGCCCTTAAGATTTTTTTACAGACTCGATTGACTTACTGTGGGCCTAGGGACAAAATAGAAAACTCCTGTTTACAGATGACTTATCCGGAAGCTAAGCTTTCATAGCGACTACGGCTTCTCTTCTGGACAGTCCGATACAAGATCAGCGGTCATCAGTTTTGCACCGAAACTGATAAAGCCTCCACCGACTTTGCACCAGGTACCCGGATTGGGCTGGCCCGATTCCGCAGCTCTCTCAGCCCGGCAATCACTCACCGCCCGTGTACCTGAGTCAATCCTGGTCAACAGCTCAGTGGGTCTTCTGCTGCTCCTAGCCCATGTACCCGGATTGGGCCAACCCGTCTTCGCAGCTCTTTCAGCCCGACAGTCGCTCGCTGCCTGTGTACCTAAGTCACACGCGGCCCATGAAGCAGTTGATCTTCTCTCTTCTTCTGTCCTCTTTGACTATCGTTGACAATGACTCATCACATCTGGAGCCATGAGGCCCACGCTATTCAGCATGGCTCCTCACTCTCTAGGTAGCCAAATAGTTGCATGATTAAACAACAGTTTCAAGTCTTCATTGCGATGGCCCCACATGTCATAATGGTGTGGAAACTAAAACGAAGCAATCCAAACTTTGCCTCGTAGCGTACGACACAAGGGACCCCACAAACTATAAAAGGAGAGAGAAACAATGGTTTTGAGGCACGTAACCAATTGATCTCCATAATTTCACTTTCCCGTTCTCTAGTTCCCATTCTCAACCCTTTCAATCTCCACTGATGGTGAGAACTAGTTCTAGGGTGCTTGTGGCAGCCTCGACGTACATTGGCTCAGTAGCAGGCCATGGCGGAAGCGGAGGCGGCAGCGATAGGAACCTCGAAGAACCCTCGGCCCGCCGGTCGTCGGGATCTTCAAAAGCCTCCATCAAATACATGGATCAATCATACTCACTACAACAAAATAGGGAACTTCCGTCGGCCAAAGCCGATGGAAGTTAGCCCTTTCCCGACGGAAGAAGCTAACTTCCGTCGGCAAAAGGCTAACTTCCATCGGCCTTTGGCCAACGGAAGCGAGAAGACGGAAGTAATCTAACTTCCGTCGGTGGCCGACGAAAGTTAGCTAACTTCTGTCGGCTTGACGTGGCCGACGGAAGTTAGCGTCGAACTCTGCCACATCAGCAGAGGGGCGCTAACTTCTGTCGGCCAGCCTGGCTGATGGAAGTTAGGGGCAGCTAACTTCCGTCGGCTTTGGCCCTAGCCGATGGAAGTTAGGGGCAGCTAACTTCCGTCGGCTTTGGCCCTAGCCGACGGAAGTTAGCCTTTCTGCCCATGTGGCCGAAACTAGCTAACTTCTGTCGGCTATGGTAAAAGCCGACGGAAGTTAGCTGGTATTTTTTTTGTTTTTACCTGGTTCCCCTACTCACACTCACATCCAACCACAATTTCAATCACATTCACAATACACATCCAAATTCACATTTCACATCCAAAATCACATTCAAACTTCACATATAACATCCAAAATCACATCTCACATCCAAATTCACATCCACACTTCACACATCACATCCAAATCACATAATATAACTGAATTCACATCCAAAGTCACAGTACACATCTGAATTCACATATATCATCCAAAATCACATACAAATTCACAAAACACAGCGAGAGCCACATACAAAGTCATATTTGTCCATATACTCACTGATCACCCACATTTGGGTCGTGGGTGCCGCCGCTGCCTCCCGCTTCATCCACATTTGCCCTGGAGGCTCCATCCTGACCAGGCGTACGGAAACTCTGAAGAAATAGACAAAATTAGAGAACGAACTCAACTACCCTTCTAAACGCTAACTTAAGTATCTAGGAGGTACCTCAGGTGATGTAGGAGATAGTGGTGGCTGGGGAGGTAGTGGTTGGAACATGGACATGTCAAATCCACTATTTTGCTGGGCTAGTTGCTACACATGTTGTAATGTAATCAGTTAGTTCTATACCTATTTCTGAATACTTTTGAACTGCAACACTCTAAACTAACTTACTTGGATCATCGCCTGTTGTTGTGCTAAGCAGGCGGTATAGTACTCTTGTTGTTTCCTGTTGTGCTCGTTTATCCGCCTCATTTCCTCCCTCATCCGAACCATCTCTGGGGTTTCTTCTGAGCGACGATGGCTAGAGCCAACTCTAACAGAGCTCTGCGACGACTGAGCTGACTTCTGAGCTCTCACCGCTCTCGAGTCAATAACTCCATTGAACATGGAGTACCTGCAACATTAACAGGGGTTAGTTACCATCACAATACCATACACAAAACATTAATAAAAACACTGTCTCACCATCCATGGCTTTTGCCACCTCCCCTGGAGTACACGGACATTTGGTCGACAGGTTCTCTCCGCCAATCATAGTCCTCTCCATGGAGTCGAACCATGTGTTCACCATACTGCGCCTGCAAAAAACATGTCCGATTAGCTAGACGCAGAAAAATGAAATTACGTAAACTCTTAATAACATCTCACCAAATGGTCCGTGGCTGTCTGGGTACACAAGACATCTGGCTGTGTAGGATCGCTTCCTTTGTGACCAGAGGTATACACCTCTATGTCACTTGGCACGTTGCCAGATTTAGCTTCCTGTACATTAGAAATGAGTTAGTCGCATTACAATGTATCTATAGCTAGAGAGTGACAGAAGGAGGTCTTACCAAGCGTTTAGCGTGGCGAATATGTCCATCGGCACAATATCTGTGCTTCGGATCCGTCCCGCGGCATTGTCTTTTCTGCTCGGAAGTCTTCTTAAATGCGGCTGAAGACCAAATCTTGCAGAATTCGAAATATGCGTCCTCGCGGTTTGCAAACCACGGAATCCTCACCTGAACAGAGATGCTATTTGTATTATATGACAACAAATCTCAACAATCGAAGATTTAAAAAGTTAGAATTGTTTACCGAACGGTATTCTTCTTCAGTCAAATAGATTGACGATGAGTCCGTCACCTTGCTCATTCGTTTCCCTAGCTTCTCCTTGTATTAAGCATTGTTCGCTTGAATGCGGGCATACGAAATGGCGTCCTTCACCACCTTATGTGCATTGTTGTTGAAGACTTGAAGGGCATGGTTATGGTGATTGCCGACCTCTGGCAAGCAAAAGCGTAACTGCAAAAGTAATGATTAGTAAAGTGTTGTAACTCGAAAAGCCTAAAAGAAGATTGAAAAAACACATGCATACCCAGAAGTCATGAGACACCGCCCCCTGAGCAGTTCTGTGGCGCCCGTTAGGAGCAAACCGGTACTGGTCCTATGTCTGGCATAGAACCCGCTCACCGGTCGGCATTGTCAGCACCCCTGGGTAGTGCAGACGACACAGGTTACCCAATATCTGGTTAACCTGCCTGACCCTCGAAGTGTCGTCAAACCGAGAGTCAATCCAATATCTAGAAATACATAATAAATAAAGTCAGTTTAGTGAAAGAAATTTTTTGAAAAAAAAAAAGCAAAACAACAGAAGAGTATTACACTTACCCGTCACCTACAGGCGTAATCTCGATCTTGGCTCCACCGGAAGAGACTACTGGTGGGGCGACCAGGTGGCTCATCCTGAAAGGTACTGAGGACCCACCGGCAGCCTCAGCCCCTTCCTCCTGACCCGCACCCTCCGGGAGATCCCCCAGCCCCGCACCCTCCGGGTCATCCCCCAGCCCCGCACCCTCCGGGTCATCCCCCTGCCCCACACCCTCTAGGTCATCCCTCTGTGCCGCACACTCTACGACATCCCCCTCCTGCCCCCCACCCACCGGATGATCCTCGTGACCCACGCTCTCCAAGTGTTCTTCCTCCTACAAAACAGTATTGAAACAATTAGTAATAGTTTATAACTGGCATAAAAAACAATCTGAAAGTTACCTCCTCATCTAGTTGAAATGCAATAGGCTGACCAATTAATGTCGGATCTATGCATCTCAGGAGCTGCTCTTGACGACGTCTGTTTGAAGAAGAGGAACTACCCTGGAATAGGGTGTCCTCCTGACTCATCGGAGTACTCACCGGAGTACTCGCCGATGAACTCCCCGAGCGGCAGAGCTTCCTCGTGACACTCCTCACCTTTTTCGACATCCTGTTCAAAATAAGCACAAACAAGCATTTATTAGTAAAGAAGGTTTGTACATATGAAAAAACATGTAATATGAAGTATATTGCATAAAACCACGCTCTGTCGCTCACTCTGAGGATGTCCAAAAAGGGACAATTCCGGACCTACACATCTCACACGCATGACACGTGTGAGACATGTTGGTCCGAAACGGGTGACGCATAGGTTTCGTTACACTATCTACGTTGTTGTCAAATAAAAAATTGCATACAAAAAGAAATATATATAATAAAGTATATATAATATACTAATCACCGTAACGAAATCATCAACAAACCACAAATTAACACAAGAATATAATTAATAGCGTATGTAATAGCACATCGCAAACAATGAATAATGAATGTAACTTCACTAACATGCACTTGATTAAAACTGATTCAGATTGCAAGTTTCAACTTCAATGTATTTTCAGAACAGCACAAATCAATTCAGAATATGTCAAACATTTCAGATCCTGAGATTTCACAATTTTAATCAATCAAAATCAGATTTCAGCTTTTCGTACCATGAATAGTAAACTAATTTCAGATTTCAGATTTCAGCAATGTTTCAATGACACTTCTAATTTCATAATGCAAGACTTGACTTCAGTTTCACTTTAGGTAAGCAAATACTCAATCAGAACATGATTATCAATGTGGATTCATATAAATCACAACTATACTTAAATAAATACAATTCACACCAAATATTCACAATTCACAAATACAATTCACAAAGTAAATAAACTATTCAATGACAATGCAAGTGAGGGGTAAAAATTACTTGGCGGACGGCGACGGTCGGTGGTGACGGTCAGCGGGCGATGATGGATGGGCAGCGACGACGACGACGGGCCGGTCGGAGGGGGTGCAGTGGCGGCTGTCGGCCGGTGGCGGAGGACGGCGTGGGCAGCGGCGGGCGGCGGCGGCAGGACGCGCGCGACGGCCGGAGGTGGGCGGTTGTCGGCGGCCGGGAGCACGGCGGCGGACCGGCGAGGGCGGCCTGCGGTGGTGGGCAGGGGCCGACGGCGGTGGGGGTGGGCGGTGGCGGGGGCCGGAGGTGGGCGGGGGCTGGGCGGCGGCGCGGGCCGGAGGTGCGTGGGCGGTGGCCGGCGGCCGGGAGCACGGCGGCTGACCGGCGGGCGTGGGCCGACGACGGCGGGGCCGGCATTGGCGGGGGGCGGGCGGTAAGGCCGGGCGGCAGCCTGCGGCGGCGGGCGGCTGCGGCGGCGGCGGCAGAGGGATTTTGGGCCGGCGGGGCGTGCGCGTGTACAGGATTAGGTTTCCTGTACGCGCGTGCGCGGTTGGTGATACCTATTCCCTTAACTTCCGTCAGCCACCATTAAAGCCGACGGAAGTTAAATATCGTCCGTCGGCTTTAATGGTGGCCGACAGAAGTTAAGGCTTCTGTATCGGCCGGGAAAAAATCCCCTTTAACTTTCGTCGGCCACTGCAAATAGCCGACGGAAGTTAACTTAACTTCCGACGGAAGTGATTTAACTTCCATCGGCTTTTCGAAAAGCCGATGGAAGTTAAATTAGCCGACGAAAACTTCCTGGATTGTTGTAGTGACTGCTTAGGGGCATCAACCTGCACACAGAAATCCATAGCCAAAGAAGTGTCTAGGCGATTGGGACCCAAAGTGAAAGTACGAGCCCATGGGAAGGAGGTCATTCCAGTACCGCAAGCGGGCGAGGTCATGGTCTTCGAAGCTTTTTCCGAAGCTGGGCTCGGGCTCCCCGTTGTAGATTTCCTGGCAAAGGAGCTTGACTTATTCCACGTGAAGCTCCCTCAGCTTTCCCCGAATGCCATCACTCAATTGGCCATATTCGAATGGGCCTTGCAGGCTGAAGGGTGCACGGGGAGAGCGGAGATCTTCGCGGTGCTACACAAGGCTTCCTGCCAGCCGAAGACACATTCCGAACCTAGTGGAGAGAAGATGCTGGTGGCCTTCAAAAGCATTAATTTTCAGCTTCGGGAGAAGTTCCAGGACAAGTTCCCAACGAAGGCTATCAACGACCGATGGTACTCGGACTGGATCCTCCGCTGGTTTTATGCAGAGATGGGTGGGAGCTCTGTCTTTGTAGGGCCCCTACAGGAAATCTTATACCGGAGGGAGGTAGACATTAATCCAGACCCGAGCCAATTTCACGTATGCCTCTGACTGCTGGACACCATATGTCGGCGCATGAACATGCACGATTTGGCGGAGGAATTCATAGACCTTCGGATTCCTCCTCTAATGGCCAACTGGCCTATCATCTTCAAAGAGAATGGGGGGGGACTTCGGGAAATCCTATCAAACTCCGTAGGTAAGCTTCCCATGTACCCTGCATCAAATTATTTTGCATAGACATTGGTTTAATCCCATTAAACTAATGGACGATACCTTATCCTTTTAGCTCCGCGGATGATGCTTAATCTGGAGAAAATAGTCTGAGCAGCGGAGAAGGTCCTCAGAGCTCCTTCACTCGTGGAGAAGGAGCGAAGGGTGAAGCTGGTTGGGGTCTGGGAGTGGTTCAACCGATTGTGGAGTGCACTCGGAATTGAGCTCCACGCCCTTCCAGACTAGTCCACGGCATACCCGGTACCGAGGAAATGGAAAGCTGAGGTCGGGGTCTCCGGACCGATGAATTCTCCAGCTTCGTTGCCAGAGTGGTCTGAAGAGGAGGAGGACACAGAGGCACATATGGTGGAAAAGTTTGAGTATTTGCTTGCGGGGATGACGAAGGGGGCTCTCGGACGGGGACTGGGGCTCTTGTTCTAGATGGCGGTGAAGTGGCGCTGAATGAAGAGGGAGGCGATATCAGACAAGTGGATGCTGGAGATGCTTCCTTGATCCGGGCGGTTGTCTTGGTTCACGACAAAGGTGGAGCTAAGGCTAAAGGGGTTCAGACCCAGGATCTGGAGGGTCCCACCTCAGATGACGTGGTGGTTACAGCGGTCAGGGGGATCCTTACAATTTCTGCTCTGGTACAATCTCCCAAAGAGTCCGACAAGGACTTCACTCAGATGTTTCAACATCCGAGTAGTCCGGTACTCGTTCGACAACAAGGTGGTGGAGGTACATTTTTACCAACCAAACTTTGACTTCATTTTTTACCTGCAACATTTAAACAATGGTACATACCTTCATGTTTAAAGATGCTCCGACAACATAGTCAACTCCAATGAAGGAGGCGGCTCTTGAGCGGGAGACGGCTCCGGCGAAGGGGGTGACTCCGGCACGAGATATGGCTTCGGCGCGTGTGACGACTCCTGGAAGGGGAAAAGGCAAGTCTTGGCCAATGCCTGCTCCCACAACGGGGTTGATACAATTGGAGTCAACCGATGGGGGGCAGTCTACGGAGCCCTCGGAGGATGCTTCCCTTCGCTCGGGGCCTTCCCCTGTAGATGACGACTGGAGTGCCCTGGCAAGGCTCCCCCTCTTGGCTCCTTTTCTCGAGGGGAGGACAGGGCTTCAGCCTTTATTAGATCCCCTGGCTCGGGTTAGCCGAGAGGTGGGTGAGACCAAGTTTTTCTCCGTAATAAGTGAGGCCAAAGGGTCGGAGCTAGGCACCGCCCTTGAACGGGCCGCCTATCAGGTACAGTACACCTGCATATGTTAATTTATTTAAACTACGTACAAAACTCACCTTGCTTTTTTGACAGAACATTGTTCTTGCTCATGCGGTTGCGACCTCCAATGAACGCGAGTGCAACCATCTTAAAGAGAAGGTGACGACCCTCCAAGAGAGCCTTGCCAACTTTGAGGACAGGAACATAGATTTGGAGGAGATGGTCCGCGAGGAGCGGGAGACGAAGGCAATACTGGAGGCTATGAATGAAGAGCTCCTAGCTGAGCGGGTGGTACTTTGGGCCGAAGTCGAAAGTTTTCGAGAAGTGCAGGCGGCTTCCGGAGCTGAAGTCGTACGACTACGGGAAGAACGTCAGCAGTCAGCTAACGATGTATGACAACAGCTTGCTCAGAAGACCATCCTCATGATGAAGACAGCCAAGCTCAACACTCTAGTCCGTGACTTATGTGTTTCGTTAGAGGCCTTGGTTGCGGAACGGGCAAAGTGCAGCAGTACGACCTCCGAGACTATGGACGTCATTCGGGGCATCTTGGAATACTTCGGAACGTCTTGCTCTTCTTCCTCGTCGGCGAACGAACCCTTGGCCTCTTGGCCTGGAATATGAAGATGATCCAAGTGGCGGCGAAGACTATGAAGACTTCGGGGACTCGGTACGGATAAATCTTCAGACAAGTAGACGCACTCAGAGTTCTTTGCCACTTCGAGGACATCAGAATCTCTATTGCGCCAGACGTGGGGATAGCACCCGCTGTAGGACCGAAAGTAGCGACCAGAGGGGGGGTGAATGGGCGCCTAAAAAATTTCTTGCTAAACTATATTTTAATCCCAACACCCAAATGAACTTAACCAGACAATAATATTTGCAAAACAAATTTCAGAAATTAAAATTGTCTAGCTTAAAAATGACCGGTGTCCTAATTAAAAAGATATTTAAAATAATATAAATAAAAATACTGCAGTAAATATAAACACCTAGAAAAATCACAAAATATTTATATTTCAGTCTAGGAATAAAATACTAATCAAATTAATAAGATATGGATCATTAAAAATTAATTCAGAAATAGACCGAAATATATGACTGCGACTAATATATTTTTCTTTTCTTTTATATGAACAGATTAAACAGATATATTTAAATAATACAAGATAAAAATTTAACAGATAAAATTTACTACGAATTTATTAATTTCACGCTAATTAAAATAGATAACCAACATATTTATTCTAACAAGAAAATAGGAGATAGATAACCAACCTGCATCTCGCCTGATGTCACCGTGCACAAAGAATCTGGCCGGACTCAGCTGTGCGTCGCCGTGCGAAAGCAGAGCCAAAGAAAAAATTGCGCAAGGCCTTGCCGTGCGTCCCGCAGCCCACTGCTTTTCTCTGCTGTCCACCGCGCCACCTGACACAACTCCATTCTGGCCAGAGAACGTGGGGCCCGCGTAATTGTTTGCCTGGAGGCTGCTTCCGCATGCGTTGTATGTAATTTCCTTGAGTTGCCTCGGCTGCCATTGCGGGGCCTGCACAGACGCCTGGGGAAGACTTCCGCCACAGAGCTCCAGGTCTTGGCTCGGGAATCTGAGCTTGTGCAGACGATGCGCTTGTAGCTTGCCCGCACCGAAGGTTGTGCCGCCGCTCTGCTGCGCCCGCCGGCCGGAGAGGAGAAAAACACAAAAAAAACTTTCGCAGGAGATGAAGATAAAATCGAAATAATAGTAGATTAAAGATTAATCGATGGACTGTAGATTGATTTTCAAAAATAACAGTCATCTATCCCCAGGGGATAGGGGCCTATTTATAGGCGACTCCTAATACATGAAAAGACTAATTTACCCCTAGGGTAAATTAACACTGACTCTAAAATAAATTCTAAAAATTACTAAAATATTCTTAGAAAAATCTCCTGACTCAAATAAAAATATTCTAAACTTAAAAACTAAATATTAATATCATAAAAATAATATAATCATAGGTTGTCAGTTTTGCGCCGAAACTGACAAAGCGTCCATCGTCTTTACACCGCGTACCCGGATTGGGCCGACCCGACCTCGCAGCTTCCTTAGCCCGGCAATCGCTCGCCACCCGTGTACCTGAGTCAAACCCAGTCAACAGACCGGTGGATCATCTGCCGCTGCTAGCCATGTACCCGGATTGGGCCAGCCCGACTCCGCGGCTCCTCTGACTCGGTAGGTCTTTATTTCTCTTCCTTCTTTGACTTCCGTTGACAATCACTCATCACATCTGGAGTATCAAACCCATGTTCTTCAACATGGTTTCTCAATCTCCCCCTTGATGAGTGCATTGTCAACGCCCTCTTCAGCTCATCTTTAGAACCTGCAAAAACATGTGGAAACAGGAAAACAAAGACAAAAGAAAATAGAAGAAATAAAATAAAATAAAAGTTTAACACTAATGACCAAAAGCCAAACAGAGCAAGAAAAGAAAAATGGTCATTATGGTTAACCAGAAATAAAGACTCAAAAGCAAGTGCAATCTCAAAATTAACAACAAGGAACTCCCCCTGAAATAAATCCCAGAGAAAGCTAAAAAATGTTCTTTAAACTCCAAAATTTCTCCCCCTTGTTGGCAATTGGACTCATCAAGTAAGACTAAATTCACTCTAAAGAGACATAGACACAAACTCCCCCTGAAATGCAGCTCCCCCTCAAAATATGCCATGAATGCAGATGGGGTGCATGTGGAGTGTGAAAAGCATGCTTCTTAGATATGATTGACTGCAATTACAACATCTAACAGGTATAGCAAAAGATATACTGTCTAAGATACATGACATGATCAGTGCAACCGATGATATCCAAAGGGAGTCATTAGCACGCATTTTTCGATTTTTGCAAAAACAAAAGCATCACCACATTTTCTAGTTGACAAGCAAAGTAAAGCATGATATGAAAAAGCTAACTCATATCTACCAAGATAAGCATTGTCCATAGCAAAGTGCTTCAGCAAACTTGTCCTTTTTTTAATATTTCAGACTTTTTCTTTTTCCTTTTATTTTTCATTTCTGCCAGGGGTTATTTGCATGTCAAACCTTATGCTAACCGACCAAGTCAAGACTAGGCCAGAACTGGACCATCAAAAGCTTAAGACATTGGTCTTGGCATACATTACACTGTCCTAGTTCATACCAAAGTTCTATGGTAAGCAGTCCAGAACAATGCAATGCGACAAAGCAAACCCACTTGGATATTTTCTAATAATCATAAAAATGCAAAATTTTTTCATTTTTCTGAATTTTTTTATCATTTTTATAACATATTTTTCATATTTAAATCATATAGATGTCCAAGTTGCATATCTGCATCTAAGTAAGGATCTAGCTACAAGGCATGTAAAAGATAGCGAAAGCATTCAGCCTACACATGCTAGTTACCAGAAGCAATGGTGATCATTTTTCAATTTTAAAGCATAAAAGCCATGCTGATGACAAATATCAGATATATCATGTGAACTGAAACAAAACATGATCATCGACAAGTAATCAAAAACATATACTAGCTAGAGAAAGTATAGCAGATTAATCATATAACAGAAGCAAGCTCAAAATGTGATTGATGATTATGCATGATATGAACGCACACGAAAAGACTCAATAAAAAGATAAAGAAGAAAAGAAAAAACTTACACAAAGTATCCTAAAAAGGATACACAACTCCCAAACCCCCTCGTAAACGCTCAAAAGTAGACTGATCTAGGGGTTTAGTAAAAATATCAGTCAACTGCTGATGGGTATCAACATGAATAAGATCTATGACTCCTTTCTCATATTGATCCCTTAGAAAGTGAAAGCGCACATCAATATGTTTGGTTTTTGAATGAAGATATGGGTTTTTCCCTACACTAATTGCACTGGTGCTATCACAAAACAAAGGAACTCTCGAAGTGAAGAACAACCCAAAATCCCGCAAAGTAGAAATCATCCAAACCAACTGAGAACAGCACCTAGCAGTAGCTACATACTCAGCCTCAGTTGTAGAAAGCGCAACTCCAGATTGTTTTCGAGAAGACCATGAAACAAGTGAAGAACCAAGAAGCTGGCAAGTACCGGAAGTAGACTTGCGATCCAGCCGGCACCCACCAAAATCAGTGTCCGAAAAACCAGCTAAGTCAAGAGACGATGATGCAGAATAATAAAGACCTAAATCAGGAGCATAAGTAAGATACCTAAAAATACGCTTCACAGCCTGCCGGTGAGATGCGCGTGGCGAAGACTGAAAACGCGCACACACACCTACGACAAACTGAATATCCGGTCTAGTCACAGTCAAGTATAGCAGCAATCCGATCATCCCTCGATACTCTCTCTCGTTTACCCATTGGGGTCATCTGTGGCTTTAGCTCTCCACCAAAGTCAAATTTCTTTAGCATATCTCGTGTGTACTTACCCTGGTGGATGAAAATGCCGTCCTTGGTCTGCTTGATCTGGAGTCCTAAAAGTACTTGAGTTCTCCCATGAGACTCATCTCAAACTCGCTATGCATCTGCTCAGAAAACTTGGATACAAGCTCATTAGTAGAACCACCAAAAATAATATCGTCCATATAAATTTGAGCGACCAATAAGTACGCGCCATCTCTAAGCAAGAAAAGAGACTTGTCCATAGAACCCATCACAAAACCTTTCTGCAACAAGAACTGCTTCAGGGGATCATACCAAGCCCCGGGGGCCTGCTTCAGACCGTATAAAGCCTTCTGCAACTTGTAAACATGTCGTGGAAATTAAGGGTTCTCAAAACTGGGGGGTTGCTTAACATAGACCTCCTCCTCTATATACCCGTTTAGAAAAGCACTCTTGACATCCATTTGATGAAGCTTAAAACCTCTAGAAGCAACAAAGGCCAAAAGAATACGAATGGACTCAAGGTGAGCAACAGGGGCGAAGGACTCTTCAAAGTCAATACCTTCTTTTTGACAGAAACCCTGTGACACTAATCGAGCTTTGTTGCGCACCACAACACCATCTTCTCCCTGTTTGTTCTTAAACACCCACTTGGTGCCTATGGTGTTGCATCCAGGTGGCAGCTCAACTAGTGTCCAAACCCGATTGCGAACAAAGTTTTCAAGCTCTTATTGCATGGCGTTTATCCAATTTGAATCAGAAAGAGCATGAGAAATGCCTCGGGGCTGAAAACTAGCAACAAAGGCAGACTCAGCAAACATAGCAAGTGAACCAGCTGAGGAACGTAACGATCTCTCAGTAAGGTCACCTATGATGAGCTCTGAAGGGTGATCACGCTGAAGTGCTCATGATCCTAAGTGATCTGAAGTCACCTCACCAGAGTCAACAACTAGCACCTCTGGACTCGGCTGAGAAGTCATCTCACCGGAGTCAACAACTGGCACCTCTGGACTCGGCTGAAGAGGCTCGATCGAAGTAGAAGGAGTAATTAGTGGTCCGTCCTCATCCTCGGTCGAAGTCTCAGAAGGTGTGGGGTCTGTAGGTGGTGCAGAGGGCCCACCCTCATCATCAGCAGGAGGTCATCATCTTCCTCGAAGATGGACTCTCCAAGCTCATCATCTTTAGAAAGCTCAAAAGAAGGAGTCGGCGAGGGCAAAGATTCATCAAAGGAAACCTCACAAGTCTCGACAAGCATTTGAGAGTCTAGGTTCCAAACACGAAAGCCTCGTGAGTGCAAAGCATAACCAAGAAAGACTCCATCCCAACAACGAGACTCAAACTTATCCAAATGCCCTCCCTTCTTAAGCACAAAGCACATGCATCCAAAAGCTCACAAGTGACTCACCTTGGGCTGTCTACCAAAGCGCAACTCATATGACGTCTTACCTAAGTAAGCTCTAAGAAAAATGCGGTTTGCAAGATAGCAAGTTGTATTCATTGCTTCAGCCCAAAAACGCCTAGGAGTCCTATGCTCATCAAGCATCGTCCTGGCTATCTTGACAAGCGTGCGGTTCTTTCGTTCCACAACGCCGTTCTGTGGGGGAGTGTAAGGAGCAGAGAACTGATGATCAAGACCCTGATCACTACAAAAGCAGACGAACTGAGAGTTCTTAAACTCAGATCCATTGTATGAACGAATTGCTCACATCAGACCATTGTTCTCATTCTTCAGCTTCAAAATTAGGTCATGAACATACTGAAAAGTCTCATCCTTAGACTCTAGAAAGTAAACCCACGAGAATCGAGAAAAATCATACTATTACAATGGCATACCACTTCCCACCGACTGAGCATACTCGAGCTGGACCTATTGTGTCCATGTGCAACAGCGCTCCCGGGTATGAAGTCATCACCTGAGTCACAGGTGCGTGAGAAGCGGCAATCATCTTCTCATGACGACAAGGATGGCAAACTAGATCCTTCTCCATCTTAAGCTTAGGCAATCCTCGGATAAGATCCATAGAACTCAATCTAACAAGTAGATCAAAGCTCAAATGGCCTAACCTTCTATGCCACTTCCATAGCTCAGAGGAGGATCCGGCCATCAGACAGCGAGAAGGGCCTGAAGAACTACAGAAATCAATACGAAAAACCTTACCGAAAGGTAAGATCCGACAAACTAAAGATCCTCTAGAATCAACAACAGAAGACATACCCTTCTTAAAACGCACTTCTAAACCATCCTCAAGCAGTTGCGAAACAGAAATTAGATTAAAGTTCAGATTTCCAACTAAAGCAACATTCTTTAAAGAGAAATAATCAGAAATATGAATCGACCCAATACCTTGTACCTTCCCTTGACCACTGTTCCCGAAAGTGATGTATTCCTTGGAGCTAAGGGGAGTGAGGCTAGAGAACCATCTGTGGTGTCCCTTCATATGGCGAGAACATCCTGAATTCATGATCCATACGTCCTCCAGTCCTCGATCCTACAAGATCAATGGTCATGAGTGGGAGCAAATGGTTGACCACCAGGTCTAGCAAAAGTACTAAACCAGTGTCGAGCCATCTGCTCGTATGTAGGAAAGCAGAAGGAATCATATGAGTCTGGACCAACACATTGTTCAAAGCGTGGTCCTCTGTTCTACCTAAAATCACGGTCACGAGGTCCAAAACTGTATCCATAACGATCTGGAACTCTACTAGAATGGAAACCACCCTCCGGAGCATGATCATAAAAATCGTCTCCTCTACCACCACCTACACGACGTGGCCTAGCCTCTAGCCTCTCTCTACGTCGAGGAACTCTCTGTCTACCACCCTACTGGTAGAACTGCTCCTGCCCACCTCGAGCTCTCTCTGCTCGCTCAACCCGCTTCCTCCTGAAGCAAAACTCCTCAAGGTGCCCGTCTCTCTAACAAAACTCACAGTGATAGGTAGGCTTCTTGGGATGTTGTTGTGGCTTATGGTTCTTAGGCTTGGTGGTGTTGGGTGTAGCATCTTTGGTGTGAGAGGGTCCAGGTAAAGAATCAAGAGATGTGTGGAGAGTTTTAGGATTTGGAACCCAGATCTTCTTCTTAGGTGGAGCTTTAGGTTGTTCTTGGATCACTCCATCCTTGGGCTGACTATCCTTAAAGGACTCAGTGGAGTGAGTCTTGGGATATCTCTGTTCGGTAGTCATCTTACTCCACTCCACAGCACGGCTAATAGCACTCTCAAAATCAGCCTTGGTATAGGTGTAACCTACCTCAAACCCATCCTGTCTCTTGAACTGCTGTATCATCATGCCGTGCTGTGGCTCTCTAGCACTAATCCAACTCAGGATCTGACGGAGGTAAAAGTTCTCGTTCTAAACATCAGCTAGCTCCTCTCTGAAGGAAGCTAACACCTCCACATGAGACAAGCAGATCTCACACTCTTTATCAACTACGACAGACTTCTCAGCTTTTAGTTTGATCAACTCCATTCTAATGGACAGGCAGTTCTCACAAACAGTGGGTGGAACTGACAAGGTCTCATGCTTTATCTTAGTCTGCTCCAACTCAGCTCTCGCTCTAGCTAACTCGCTCAACTGCTCATCACTCTTGGCTCTCAGCTCAGCTATACTAGCTAAATGAGATGGGCAGTCTACACAAGGTACGATGACAGTGGCATGAGCATCTTTCAGCTCCTGCTGAGCGCTCTCAAGCTCAGTGGCCAATGTGTCTCTCTCATCTACTCTCTCTGTGTACCTGGACTTAAGAGTCATCAGGTCACACAACAGCACCTCACAGTTAGGGCACTCACCACTATCACCCAAGAAAGGGGAAGAAGACAGACTCTCAATCTTGCCATTTGCCGTGGCAAGCTCACTCTCAAGCTCATCTATCCTCTTCTTAGCCCCTCTAAGCAGTTTCTCCCTATACTTCAACTCCTGATGGTTCTGTTCTAATAAATTAACAACTTCTTGTTCATAGGATGATACCTTCTCATCATCGTCATCATCGGAGTCATCGGAGGAGTCCTCTTCTTTCTTCTCCCCAAGAGCCATTGAGCAGAAGATCTTGTGGGGTCTTCGGCTGTCACGTAAGCGTCTCTTCGGCTTGTCCCCGAAGGCCATGAAATAGAGGCCCGCCGGATCATCCCTGTCCTTCCCCTTCCTGATCACGATCTCTTCATCACTTGAGCTCGAAGATGAGGAGGAAGACGAGGATCTCTTGGAGTAGCTTTTCTCCATCTCAGTGAAGAAAGCCTTGTCTCATTTCTTGTTCTCACTCCTATAGTCCTTCAAAGGCTTTCAAAAGAATCTCGTCTTGGGCTTGCCCTTCGTGGAGTTGTCGTATTTGTCGGAGTCGTAGGAGTTGCCACCAGTTCCCTTCTTGTAATTCTTCCACATGGGGCAGTCGGCAATGAAATAACCTGTATCACCACACTCAAAGCATCCGGATTTTGTGCCGTGTCTCTTAAACATTCGCTTATCATAGACACATCGCACCCGGTTGTTAAAAAAGCACAGATCATCATCTCCTAGAGTATCAAGTTGTTCCTTGGAGATAGACATCAAGGAAAACGCAGTACAACTCATGGCATTAGGATCAACAGATGGTGTCACAAGCGCAAGAGTCTTTGACCCAGAACCAGTGAGATTTGATCTCAACTGGATATCGACCTCTGAGGCCTTGAGCTTACTAAAAAGCTCTGCGATGGTCAAGGTATCATAAGACGTGCTCTCAACAATAGAAGAGACCTTGATCTCCCAGATCTTAGGGTCCAAGGTATGTAGTACCTTAAGCGCATGTTCATGATCCGAGATCAGCTGATCACCCTCGGCCTTGTTTATGCGAAGCTTGTTAATGATTGATTGAAAACGACCAAACAAAGCCTCAACAGTCTCACCCGGCTTCTGTGAGAAATTTTCATACTCACGCCAGTAGGTCTGGTAGAGCCTAGCCTTGACCTGAGCTGTCCCCTCATGGTGTGCCTGGAGGGTAGCCCAGATCTCTCGAGCAGTGGTGAGATGGCTAACACGCTCAAACTCACTAGGACCTAGACCAGAAAATAAAATGTTCTCCGCTTTACTATTATTTTGATGTTGTGTAACTACATCTGCAGCAGTATCCGTAGCAATAGTCCTTATGGTGAAAGTAGGATGAACACAGATCTCCAATATGTCCGAGCTCTAGCTCATAAGGTATGCTCGCATGCGAGTCTTCCAATAAGTGTAGCCAAAAGCCTCTAGGGACGGGATTTTGCCAGGAGACGTCATGGTCACTACCTAGGTTTAGAATCAGTTAAGATATGAGAAAACCCTAACCTCGCTCTGATACCACTTGTAGGACCTCGGTCTGGATAATGAGTGATTGACAAGGATGAGCGTCTGAGCGGTTGAGTGGTTGAGGTTGGTTTGAGTGCATCGAGCGATTCGATGTGAAATGGAGTGGCTGCCGAGGGTTTCGGTGGTGTGTCGCGTTCTTGTTTTGGCTTGTCTTGTTTGTGCAGGGAGGAGATGCTGACCAACTATCGACGGCGGGTGATCGAGGGTCGAGCGGGGAGCTTGATGCCGGAGGATCAGGGAGGCCAGGCGAAGTTGGAGAAGATCTCAAGAGTGCACGAAGAGACAGAGTGAGACTTGGAGGGATGGCTGATTGTGATGGCGTGACGACCGGGTTTGCGAGAGGGAGGCCAGGACAAACATTCTGGCGGCTCGAGGGGATCGAGAGCAGAAGTGGCTTACTAGCGCTCGGATTCGCGAAGCGGTGTGACGAGTCGAAGGGTTGAGAGGTTTTGTCAGTTTTTGCTGAAAAACGTGGAAACTATAAATGTTTTTACTAATTCAATAAATGTGTGTCAAGTTTTAGTTTAAATTTGTTAGTTTCTTAGTGTATCCTTTTGGTATATTTTTTTGAGTAGGTTTACTCTAAAAATATATTAAAAGAAGAGGTCATTTGTAATTTTTCCTTTAAGCTTTAATAGGGTATTTTCAGAATTATATTTTCAGTTTTCTCTAGAGGCAAAGTGTAAAACTGGGCCTTCTAGAAACATGGGAAGGTGGGATATTTATCCCCAACCTGCTGGCTGATCAAATTGAAGGGGAAAACAAAAAATTATAGCAGCACTTTTGAGTTAAACACAAATATTCTCTTCCTGCGATGAATTCATGACCATGAACAGAGATTGAGAACTGGTGTCGGATCCGCTACATCCATTTATCGATAGAACTATTCAGTGTCAGATGGCTTTTGTACTCAGCACTTTATTTAGTGAGTTTTTCCTTTGGTTTCTCTGAAAAGTTTTGATTATTTGGTGTGTTTTGTGTGAAATTTCATCTGAATATTTTTGTCATACATGCTAAATGGTTTGGATTCTAGAATCGGTTCACTTTTCACATGAACTTCATGATTTGAACACTGAATATAGTTGATCTAAGTTCATCCTGTTTCTTTGTATTCAGTTCTGATTCTGGTACACGGGAATTACAAGTTATGTCTGGATAAAATCGGAGATAGATTGGTTGAAAGGCTGCTGAATTGGAAGTGCATCTAGTTTTTAGTTCTAATCTGGTTTGTTCAACGTTTCATCGTAATTTTTGTTCAAGCTGTGTAGTTTACTTCTTCTTTTAGAACCGGTCTATTTTTTTTTAATGTGTGTGTTAGTCTGAGTTGAGCACTTTAGATCTACTTTGAATGAGTGTTCAGGTTATGTCATTAGCTCTTTAAATTGATGATTAATGATCTGTTTCAAGGTTGTTTGAATAGAGTCTGATCTCTGAATTGCATTTCTTTTTACTCAATCTGTAAAAGTATGAAGATAGGAGCTGTGCTATTTACTGTTTTTTGAATTTTTCAGAGTATTTTCATCTGATAGCTATTGAGTCATGAGATTCTGAATTGAGAATGTTTTTGTGCTATATTCTGGAAATAGATTACTGATATTGTTTTGTGATTTGACAAACTCAAGTTAGTTCATCTTTGCGTGGTATTTTTCCAATAGAAATCAGAGATCAATCTTTGAGTATAGTATTCCTGACCGTGAACAGTATGTGTGCTGGAGTGTTTCATTTTTGCTACAAGATGTTGTGCCGAAACATTTGATCATCATAAGTTTCAGTATGCAGTCAAGCAAGTAAACTAAAAATTCAGTACTGTTTTTAGTGTTTCAATCCTTGAATCTGCTCTCTCATTGTTTCTAATAAAGTAACAAAACTGTTTGTGATCTGCTAGTTGCTATCCAGTGTATTCCTTTTAGTATTTGTTTTGATACAGCTTTAGATTTCATCCAGTTTTGGCTGTTTGAGCTACTTGTCGTCTGTGTTAGTAAAATCTGATTCAGATTAGTTCTGATCGTTACCAGTACTTGTGTTGAGGATCAAAGTTTGTTTTGATTAGCCTTTCTAATCAAAACCCTTGAGATATATTCTGTGAGGTGTTTTTCTTGTTCTGAAACAGTAGGCACTGAAGTTTGTAAAACCTTTTACACTGTTGCCGTGTCAGGTGCTATACAGGATTTCTGAAATTGCTGTTCAGCATTTTGAAAACTCTGAGTCTAGCAAGTTATTTAGTTCAGCTTACTTGAATCTATTCCAGCTTTGGTGATTAAGATAGAACTTGTACTCATTACTATTCAAATCTGAAATTTATTAGGTTTGACAAGTTTAAATCTTGTGTGCTAAAATCAATCTTGTTCTGAATTTGAAGTATACAATTTGATTCAAAACATGAATGCTGAATTTTATTGAAAATTGTTGTCACTATTCACTGTCAAGAATGTTTGAGAGGTATTGAATTTTCATTTGAAACTCTATTGAAACAAGCTGATTCTCTCTTACATTTTTGACTTGAAATCTTGTATGAGTAGTTTTGACAGTTGTTGATCATTCAATACTCAAAGTACGCTGAATTGTGGTTTTCAATCTAGTGGAGCATAAATTTGTACTGATTGGTTTAAAACTTGAAATTGAGTGTTTAGAGGTGCGTTGGGTGATTTGACTAGGCCATCACATTCGAAAGAAAGTGTTGAGGCGCCTATTCACCCCTTCTATACTAGTCACCATTCTGATCCCACACAATACTTCTGAAACTCCTCTGAAAAACCCTCTCTAAAGAAAACACAAGATATACAGAATTAGCTAGAATATGGAACAAGATTCAGATAATGTTGTTACAGGAAAAACTCTTCAACAATCAATCAGTTTAATCAAGGCCTTCAGATCTAAATAATCAATAGCAAAGGTATATTCCTAGAGCAGATCAAATTCATTCATATAAACTTTACTCAATCAGAATCATGATTCATTTATATTTCAGTACATACATAAGAATGAACCAGCTATCTCCTCAATCAACTCAAAAGGGACTCAACACTACTCAAAAATGAATCAACTCAGCTCTAGAACAGAAAAATCACCTGATGAAGCTTCAGCACCTCTTTCTTGATCTCTGAATATTGTCTTGATCAGATCCTTCTCTTTCACGGATGAATCCTTGACTGAATGACTTGATGCTGAATCATTCACAAAACCAGTACAAGACTACAAGAAAAATTAGATCAAAAATACTGCTAATGGATTTCCAGAGAAAAGTGTTCCTGGCGGCACAGCTGCAAGTTTCAGCAAAGACCCTAGATGATGAACAGTGTTGTCGAAACAACATAGTAAATCACAGAAAAAGCAAACTAAAGATGAACTTCAAAATCTCCAAAACCGTTGTGAAGAAATAAAGATTGAAGGAACAAAATTCATCAGAGAAAGTCTTGGCAGCGCAGTAGAAAATACCCTGAAGATTCTAGATGAGAAACAGTGTTGTCAGGACAGGAACAGTGATTGCAGAAAGAGTAATCCCATGAAGAATAGCAAATTAACAAAATAGATGAGCTGAAGATGAAATTTCAGAAATCAAAGATCACAAAATAATCAGAACATTAAGCAAAGAAAATTCTGGTTCTATTTCTCTCAAAAAAGCAGCCAACCCCTTGGGTATGAGGCCAATTTTAGGGCCATACCCTAACAGGCAACTTTACACATGGATCCTCCAACTTTTCAGATTTACACATAAGAACATGAAACATTTTCAGAATTAGAAATTCTCAAAACTACTCTCCTAGACCTCTATTACTCTTTATTACAAATTCACTCAACTTTTTAATATATTTTCAGAATTGGAAAATCCTGAAAAAAATACTAAAAGTTTACACATTACTCTAAATTACTCAAAATAAAAATACTCCTAATAATTGAATTTAAAACATTTAGAGATATGACGGTTTTCAGCAAAAACCGACAAAGCCTCCTCGATCGTTGACGATCGTTGTCAGTCCATGAACTTGACTGCCAGCAAGTCTCTCCCGCTCTTGATCCCTCGAGCCGCCTTGTCACTTTAATTGGCTTCCCTTTCACTGACTCAACCGACACTTCGTCTTTATCAACCTCCATCTCATGTCCTGCTTGATCTCCATGCGTACATCTAAGTTCACTCTCAACTTCGACTGACACCCTCGACAATCTAGCATTAGACTCCCCGTATAACCCTGATCTCTTGCCATCGACAGTTGACAAGTATCTCAAGCCTACACACATGCGACAAACACAGACACACACACGTATCCAAACATCCACACACAAACTCATGATAAAGCCCCTATCATTCACTCATCATAACCTTGAACCATAGTGACGATCTGCTCTGGGTTCCTCACGATGAAACATTGCTCTTCTAACTTGTTGTTTGCGGATCCGCTGTCAGTGCAGTACTTTTTCGAGAGGTTGACTTCGATGGAAAGCTAGTGTAGAACCCAATTTATTTTGTGTCGGAGGCATTATCTGGATCTAAGATAAGATACTCCGAGCTTGAGAAGTTTACATATGCTCTCGTAATGGCCTCGCGCAAGCTGTGGAATTACTTCTTGGCACATAATGTAATTGTACCCACTTCATATCCACTCGGAGATATGCTCCATAATAAAGATTCCACAGGAAGAATAGGGAAGTGGGCTGTCGAGCTAGCCCCTTTCGGCGTTTCGTTTACTGCTAGAACTGATATTAAATCACAGGTGTGGCTGACTTCATAGCAGAATGGACTCCACCCACGGTATGGGCTCTAGAAAAATCGAGCGAAGGAGTTTGGACAATATATTCTGATGGAGCATACCATGCGTTCAGAGCCGGGGCGGGAGCTGTAATAATCTTACCGTCGGGGAAAAAGCAATGTACTCTACAAGGCACAACTTTAAGACCACCAATAATATTGCATAGTATGAAGGTATTTTGCTTGGACTTCGCAAGGCGTGCACTAAGAAGAAATCCGCAAGACCGAAGCTGCATTTAAAGGGATTTCTTTTCGGAGTATACCAAGAATAGATAACCAACAAGCTGACGTTCTAGCAAAAGCTGCAGCTGGAGGCCTAGATATACAGGAGGGGGCCTTCTTCGAAGAACTCTTGGTACCTTCGGTAGCACAAATTCCTCCCACAGAAGTGTGTTGTATTCCTAGCAGTGATTGGAGAGCTCTGATCAAGGCCATGTTACAAGACGAAGGTAATTTGCTCGAAGGTCAAGAATTGTCAAGACTGTAGTCAAGGATCCAGAATTATCATATAATCAACGGTATTTTATACAAAGTCAGAGTTTGCTCTCCCCTACTGCGGTGTATCACCCAGACCGAAGGCAGAGATATACTTTGAAACATTCACGAAGGCTTGTGTGGCAGCCACCTTGCCTAATGGGGGGATTGGTCCCGATCTTCCGCTAGGTAAAGGATAACTTGGGTTGGTGGAGAATCTCGACGTTGGCGATCCAAGGCTCTCGTCCGGCGGATCAAAACCTTGCAATCGTTACACCACTGTCTCTGTTGGTTATCAACCACGCAGGACGCGATTGACCTCGCCACGAAGGCTAATTCCTGCAAGCGAACCCAAGAATACAAGCAAGAACAGGAAGGATACAAGTCGAATGCCAACTCACAGACAAACGATGAAAAGGTGAGGTTTCACAAACGCCTATGCAGCAGCCAATCGGTCCGGTGCAAGGGGTGGGATCTAAACACACAAGTGTAGATGCAAACAAAGCAAAACCTCACCCTAAAGGCGGCTGGCGTGAGTATATAAGGCGTGGAGAGCCTGTAGAAGGCGTACAGACTCGGGCTATGGGCTAGAAGGCGTACAAACTTGGACTATGGGCCAATACGGCCCAATTCTGTAACGCAGGACTGTTTTAAACACATAGGACGGCTCGAGACTCCAAATGAGGCGAAACCAACGCCAAAATATCCATCTTCTCATTAGCTTTCCAAAAAGTCCAAGAACGCGCCAATCGGACTTCGTATGAGGAAGTTATGCCCATTTTGGTGCATGGTGGTCGATGTAGTCCGAACCAGCGAATTCTTGACTTCAAATCATCCGTGCGACTCTGTCTTCAACTCCAACTCTTCTATTCCATCTCCCATGTTCCTAAGCAACAAAATATCACTAGTATTCAGTAGCATCCCGTCCAAACAAATATTAACATAGTTGCTAAAGAAAGAATTAACCTCATGGTTCAAGCGACGGGCATGGGCGCGTGTGATTGGTCCTTGTAATTGAATTGTAGGTGGAGGCTCCATGTGTGTATCATGTGAAGTGATGTCCTCATCATCCTCCCCCTCTTGAATTGGAGTCATCCTCGACTCAAGCTCATCGTCATCTCCCAAATAGGGCTTTAAATCTGAAATGTTAAATGTGGGACTAACCCCAAAAGCTGCAGGCAACTCAACTTTATATGCATTATCATTTATCTTCTCAAGCACACGGAAAAGACCATCAGCATGGGGCACCAATTTAGACTTACTACCATAAGTGCAACCAAACAAGATCACCCGGTTCAAATGTTATCTCTTTTCTACCCTTACTACCATAAGCACGATATTTCTCATTCATTTTCTCTATGTTTGCTTTAGTAGTTTCATGCATTTTAAGCAATAATTCAGCACGTGTAGTAGCATCCAAATTCAATTTTTCAGATGGTGGCAATGGTAGCAAATCAATAGGCGCACGCGAATTAAAGCCATAGACAACTTGAAACGGACTTACCTTAGTAGTGGAGTGTACTGACCTATTATATGCAAACTCAATATGAGGTAGACACTCTTCCCAGAGCTTCAAGTTGGTCTTCAAAACAGCCCTCAGCATGGTGGACAATGTACGGTTGACGACCTCCGTTTGCCCATCCGTTTGGGGGTGACAAGTAGTAGAAAACAGCAGCTTCGTCCCAAACTTATGCCACAACGTCCTCCAAAAATGACTTAAGAATTTAGCATCACGATCTGAAATGATGGTATTGGGAACTCCATGCAAGCGTACGACCTCTCTGAAAAACAAATCAGCAACATTTGTAGCGTCGTCGCTCTTGTGACAAGGTATAAAATGCGCCATTTTAGAGAATCGATCTACCACCACAAAAATACTATCCCTCCCCCTCCTAGTTCTAGGTAATCCTAACACAAAATCCATAGAAATATCCTCCCAAGGTACACTAGGAACGGGCAGAGGCATATAAAGACCATGTGGGTTTAGACGGGACTTAGCTTTATTGCAAGTAGTGCATCGTGCCACATAGCGCTCAACATCTCGTCTCATCCTAAGCCAATAGAAGTGTGTGGACAGCACATCTTCAGTTTTCTTTGATCCAAAATGACCCATCAAACCACCACCATGTGCTTCCTGCAATAACAACAAGCGAAGAGAGCTAGCCGGCACACATAACTTGTTAGCACGAAAAAGATATCCATTATTCAGCACATATTTAGTCCAAGCACGGTCATCTATACAATTTGCAAAAGCATCTTTGAAGTCCAAATCAGTAGCATACATGTCCTTCAATGTTTCTAAACCAAAGATCTTATAATCAAGTTGAGAAAGCAATGTATAACGTCTAGATAAAGCATCGGCAATCACATTATCTTTCCCTTTCTTATGCTTAATGATATATGGAAAAGTCTCAATAAATTCTACCCATTTAGCATGTCGTTTATTCATATTTGCTTGACTACGTATATGCTTCAATGCTTCATGATCCGAATGAATAATAAACTCCTTAGGCAAAAGGTAATGTTGCCAAGTTTCAAGCACACGCACTAAGGCATATAATTCCTTATCATAGGTAGAATAATTCAACTGTGGACCATGTAATTTCTCACTAAAATAGGCCACGGGTTTACCTCCTTGTAGCAGCACACCTCCTATTCCAAAACCACAAGCATCACATTCTAACTCAAAAGGCTTACTGAAGTCGGGTAGCTGAAGTAGAGGTGCATGTGTAAGGTGATCCTTGAGTGTGGCAAAAGCTTGTTCTTGTGCTGGTTCCCAAGTAAAAGTAACTCCCTTCTTGGTCAACTCATGCAAAGGACCGACTATGGTGCTGAAATCTTTCACAAAACGCCGGTAGAAACCTGCAAGACCAAGAAAACTACGTACATGTGTGATAGTTTGGGGTTGCGGCCAGCTGTTGATTGCTTCTACCTTTGCCACGTCAACCTCAATACCCTGTGAAGTGACAACATATCCAAGAAACACAACTCGATCCGTGCAAAATGTGCACTTCTCAATGTTACCAAACATTCTAGCCTCACGGAGGACAGAAAAAACAGCACGTAGGTGTTCAACATGTTCAGTGAGAGACTTGCTATAAACCAAGATATCATCAAAGTATACAACCACAAAGCGTCCTATGAAGTGCCGTAGGACTTCATTCATCAAGCGCATGAAGGTACTAGGTGCATTAGTAAGTCCAAAAGGCATGACAAGCCACTCATATAATCCAAACTTTGTTTTAAAAGCAGTTTTCCATTCATCACCTAGTTTCATGCAAATTTGGTGGTAGCCACTACGGAGATCGATCTTAGTAAAGATAATGGCACCACTAAGCTCACCAAGCATGTCATCCAATCTAGGAATAGGGTGTCGATATCGAATGGTGCTATTATTAATAGCATGACAATCAACACACATGCGCCAACTACCATCTTTCTTAGGCACCAAAAGAACGGGTACTGCACAAGGACTAAGGCTTTCACAGACGTACCCACGATCAAGAAGGTCATGTACTTGGCGCTCAATTTCTTTTGTCTCCTCTGGATTGGTATGGTACGCTGCACGATTAGGAAGAGATGCTCCTGGGATCAAATCAATTTGGTGCTCGATGCCGCGTATCGGTGGCAGCCCGGGTGGTATCTCAGCAGGAAAAACATCGTTAAACTCCTGCAAAAGGTCAGTGACTGCAACAGGAACAGAGCTAGGAATGTTCGCAAGTGAAAACAGCACGTTCATGCAAATCAAGCCATATATCATGGGAGTATCATGACAAATTTCAGCAAGGTCAGTTTTAGTTGCAAGCATGACACGTCCTTTCAGATTAATAACTTGTGATGAAGAAGGAGAAGCAAGTTTATCTTTCTGTTGCCTCGAAAGCATTTTGGCTACTTGCTGATTTTTAGAAGGTTGTTTGCTCTTTTTTGCGTCCCTAGCATGTTTTTCTTGTTCAAATTTCACAATTTCAGCAGGAGTCATAGGAAGCAATGTAACTTTCTTTCCTTCATACATAAATGTGTACTTATTGCTCCTACCATGGTGTGTAGCATCAGTATCATACTCCCAAGGTCTACCAAGTAACAGAGAACATGCTTGCATTGGTACTACATCAAAATCAGCAACTCCGAAGTATGTACCAATGGAAAATTTGATGTGAGCAGTTTGTGTTACCTAGCCCTCACCAGAATCGCCAAAAAAAATCAGGAAGATAAAGAAAAAAATTGGTCAAAGTATGTACCAATGATTCGACGTATGTACCCAGGCTAGGTCTATAGGTTTCACTCCTTTCTGTTTGCTGCTCGGAGACGAGGCAATGACACCGACGGAGCTGAAGGGTGGAACCCTCTACACTACGGAGCCAGGAAATGAAGATGAAAGATCTCAGTTGACCTCTGTAACACCCCAAATTTTCAAAACAATAAAAATATTATTAAATTCAATTTCTTGGAATTATTATTTCAGAAAATACTTTTAATACTCTTTTATACCCTTTTGAACTACAACATAGAGTAGATGACCAAATCAGGAGGTGAAACTTTTTGTATATGATCCTAAGACCAAAATATAATTTTGGGAATTTTTATAAATTTTTATCAACCTTGGAAGTAGCCCTAATATTTTAATCTATTTTCTGGAATTATTTTTATTCAGAAAAGGATTGGAACAGTAATGGGCTCCTCCCCTCCCTTCCCTCTCTCCCGGCCGGCCCAGCCCGTTACCCCGCGCGTCCCTGGCTGACAAGCCGACCCCACATGTCGGCGCCGATCCCCTTCCCTCGCGCGCGCACCCGACAACCCGGCCCCACCTGTCAGCCCCCCTCTCCCGCGCACTCGCTCCCGCTGACCACTTTGGCCCACCTGTCGGATTCGTCGTCTCCGCGAGATCCGCCCCCAAATCCCCCCCCCCTCGCCGGCCGACGCAATAACGCGCCTCGGATCCGTTGCTCCCGACCCCCTCCCCTCAAATTGAGCCCGGCATTCAATCCCCCGCGCTCCGGCGACCGTTTCCCCCATTAAACCCCGCCCGATTGCGTCCCGGTTCGATGAACCTGCATGTCGCCCGAACCTCGCCGGCGTTTAAACGCGTTAACTCCCGGCCACCGTAGACTACGCCCTCTCTGCCCCCGCCGATGGCCCTATTTAAACCCCCTGGCCACCCGCATTTCACCCCCACGCCTACACGTCGCGAGAACGCACAGAACGCCCTCACTCCAAGCTTTAGCACATTCCCTCTGGTTCGCCTCCGGCCACCGCTCGCCGTCGCACCGGACCACCTCCGCCCGTGCCTCCGCCACCAACGTGACCGCCGGGACCTCACCAACCTCGGCCACCACTCCATCGACGACGAACCTCGCCGGATCGCCGTCGCCGCCAAGGACCCGAACGCCTCCGCCGCCTTCACTCGTCGCCGGCCACGCTCCGTCGACCTTTCTTCGCCGCAAGGGTACCCTCGTGATCCCCGTAGCACCCTCGTCCCATTTTAGGCCTTAGACTAGGTCGCCGTCGCTCGCCGTGGCCGCTGGCCCGCTCGCCGTCGTCGGAGAAGACGACCGGCACGGGTCGAGTACCCGTGCCGTGTCGGATTCACGCACGACCGTGCGATCTGGATCCGACGGTGATAGTTAATCCCCGCGTGCGGATTAATCTGATCCGTTAGATCTCGGCGAAGGGGTACGTTTTAATCTCGTGCGTCCATCTGTATTTAAAACCCGCGTTTAATCCTGTGCGTCCACGTGGTACCGGTTCGCACGTTTTAATCCTGGCCGTCCATCGCGACTTACGCGTCCCGCCTCGCCCTCGCGCGTCGGATCTGGATCCGACGGTCCAGATCGACCCGGCGCACGCGCACAGTGCGCGGGTTCACCGTGGGCCTGGCTCACCGTGGACCCGAGAGGTTTAAAATTTGAAAATAAATTCCAGAAATGCTTTTAAACTTGTAAAATTCATATCTAATGCATTTGAACTCTAAAAATTGCCATTCCAATTTTAGAAAATTCATAAAATTATTCTCTACATGTTTATGCAATAAAAACAGTAGGTTTATTTGGACATTTTCATGTTTATTTAAATAAGTATTCAAATGTCCTTAGGATTTAAATGTAAATTTAAATCTTTAAATTCCAGAAAATTTATATAATTGTCCCTTACTGTTTAAAACACTAAAACCACTGGGTTTTCTCTAAATCATTTAAATTAAATTGATTAGAAAACTTAATGTAGTATTATACCCACTTAAAAACCCTTTTATGAAAAACAATGATTCATTTAGATTCACTTTAAATTAATGGAGGAATAAATTTCAGAACTTTAATATCTGAATTTATTTTATTTATAATCAAACCAACTTTAACTTATGTGTTTATAATGTAATGTTATACTGTTTGATTAGATGTTATGTTCTTTTATTTTACTTTATATTAAAAAGACTACGACGTCGCCGAGGAGCCGGAGTACTTCCCCGAAGTCCCTCCCTCTCCCTTTGCTGAACAAGGCAAGTCGCCAAACCATTCTTTTGAGCATATTGAACCCATGTCTGAATCGACTATCGCTAAAACACATAGGTTATGTATATGCATTAGTCAAATGAACCCTTACATTATATTTATTTAGGATCCCCCGACCTTGATGTGCAACCCAAGCCATGCTATCTCGCCTAACCTCCTTGTCACCATATGATCAATGATATTAGCTAGTGTCCAATGTATTGGCACAGCCGCTATAGGATAAAAACGAGTCGTAGAAAAATGGTTCTATTATATGATCCCCGTTGCTTCTTATCCTTGGAAATTCTGTTGGTGATGAGTCATGGTTGTGAGTGTATGCATGGTGGGTTCCGGGTGCAAGCTAGGGCATTGGTCAGTCGCACCCGGGGCACTATAAGGACCGGTCTGAGGGATCCGTTGCAATACACTTACGTACTAACCACAAGTCTAGTGGGTAAGTCCTAACTAAGGTATGGGTTGTTCCAAACCGAGGCCACCACTTGGAGATGGGTCAAGTTGCACCTGCGGGTGACTTGTACCAATGTGGCGCAAAAGGGGGTGCGACGTTAGCCGGGATGCGGCCCGGCGCGCCGGCGAAACCTAGAGCGGGTGGTTATCGCTTGGAACATCTCATATTGAGGTTTTGGCACGAGTTCCCGTGAAATGGGTCATCTCGTTGAGATGAGTGCGTGCCTGGTGGGTACAGTAGTACATCTCTGATCAGAGTCTTAAATCTTTTCGAAAAGCCGAGCCCACGGTCAAGGGCGGGTTGCGTGACATCCCCCAGTTAGTTTACTTTGAATATGATTGTGCATGATGGATTGACATGTAAGGACCGTTGTGCGAGGAGGTAAAACGTACTCCTCGAGTTAGTTGATGTTGATGATGTTCATATTTACTTTCCGCATGATTAAAATATGATTACACTAAATGCCATAACTGCAACTGCTTTATTCCGCATTGTTAGCCTTTATCCTTCCTTGTTTATTATCCTGCATTATTATTTGCATTTGCGGTGGCTTGTTGAGTACTTTTTGTACTCATACCCGTTGGACCCCACAGAGGATGCATATCTTGAAGACGGTCTGGAGTAGCAACCCAGTCAAGAAGAAAAATCCTGGAGAAGAAGTTCGTCATGCCGTTTTCTAATTATTTTACTCTACTGTTTTATTAAAACAATGATGTAATAAATATGGTCTGCGTACCATGAACAATGTCGTATGTACGGTTGTCGCATGATGAACCTCTTGTATTATTGTTTTTCTTATGAAATTCAATAATGTCTCGATTTGTTAAATCGGGGCGCTACAAGATGGTATCAGAGCCGACTTGACTGTAGGAAGCCAAACAGACCCGCCTAGTCATCAACCATAGGAAATTATTTCTTGAAAATCTACTTCGTAAACTTTGTTCCTCTCCTCACTTTTATTCAACTTGCTGTTTTGTAGATGCCAGTCTACCAAGTCCACAGTTACTGCCGCCACTATGAGGGCTTCGTCCGGGAGCTCCGCATGATGCTTACCTTCCTCGGGTTCCTCTTCGAACCCGAATTTCAAGGAGTCTACCCCGACGAGTTCGCCGGGCCTTGCGACGTCTCCCTCACCGTCCATGGCTCCGGAGAGCATCTGCCGCCCTACACCACCGCACTTGGAGGCCCGTCTTTCGACGTCGCGTGCCAACGAGTCGCCCTCCAGGCCCTCATGGAGCTGAGGATGATCTACGACGATCGTCTTCAGAACTCATCCTTCCGGCTTGTGCCGAAGCGTACTCCCGGAGCCCACCGTAGTATCTACCTCGGAGTTCACTCCGTGCGTGATCCGGTCATGGCTCGGCAGTCACGTCTTCTGCAGGCCATGGATGATCTCCACACCGAGGCGGTGCTCGACGCCGACGAGCACCATGAGGCGGTTGCGTTTCTTCGTGAAGAAACGAAGAACCTGATCCAGCAGAACGGCGAGCTGCAGCGCAAGATCATGGAGCTGCAGAAGGACATCGCGGAGATGGTTCCTCTTCTTCCAAGGAAGAAGAAGCCTATCCGTGAGCCCCTCCCTCGCCCAAGAGGATCCCGCCACGACCCTCCCCCGCCAGGCCTTCCACCAGCGCCCCTACACCACGCCCCGGCCTCGTCTCCGACTCCATCATCGAGAATTTTCTCGAGCCCACCATCTCTCTGGAGCCGCGCGCTCGTGGTTCCGAGAGCACAGAGACCGCCTCCGGTGGCGAGTAGACGTTAGGAGACGCTAGCTAAATAAGAATCAAACTTTTGTATGTGGTGCTGCCCACGACGAGTGTGTCATGGGTAGAATAAAAACTTGATTGTAACAAACACTTTATGCCACTATATATAAATATGTGCTTGAATCTCATATGATTGTATTATCATCTCGTCACTCTTTGCTTTATCGCTTTGTATATTCAGAAGATGGCTGACCACCAGAACACCGGCTCCAACAACGGAGCAGGAGGAAGCCGAGATGCGCCCGAGGGCGTTGTGCCCAACTGGGGTGCGACAGGCCCGCGCCAATCCGGGTCGCCTTCCGCCAACCACCCCACCTTGGCGGAAATGATGGTGAATCAGAATCATCTGATCACCGCCCTCCTCACCCAAATGCAGCACCAACAGGCTCAGTTGGACCGTCTGCAGAACGGGGAGCCCGTCCCTCGCGCACCAGCACCCGCGGCCGCTCCGCAACTCTCCGAGTTCTTGCGCGTGCGCCCGCCCATCTTCTCGAGCACAACCAACCCGATGGAGGCCGGAGATTGGCTTCGCACCATCGAGAAGAAGCTCGACCTCCTCCCCTGCACAGACCGGGAGCGAGTGGCCTTCGCCACTCATCAGCTCCAGGGTCCCGCCGCCGAGTGGTGGGACAACTATCGCGCGTCCCAGCCAGAGGGCCACATGGTGACTTGGGCAGAGTTCACCATCGCCTTTCGTGCCGCCCACGTCCCCGCCGGTGTCATCGCGGTCAAGCAGCAGGAGTTCCGCGACCTGCAGCAGGGCAACAGGACTGTCATGGAGTACCTCCATGAGTTCAACCGCCTTGCCCGCTACGCACCGGAGGAAGTGCGCACCGACGCCCTCCGCCAAGCCAAGTTCCTCAGGGGACTTAAGGATGAGCTGTCCATCCAGCTCGTCGCCGCCGACTTCGCCGACTTCCAGCGGCTGGTCAACAAAGCGCTCATCCAAGAGACTGAGCAGAACAGGCTGGACCTCAAGAAGAGGAAGATGATCGCCTTCAAGCACCAGCAGGCGAACACTCAGAGGCCCCGCTTCGTCCCTCCGCCACCAGCGCCCACCTACCATCCTCGGCCCGCATACAGGCCACCTCAAGCAGCCGGTGGATCCAACGCCGGACATCCTCGCCCCGCTCCACCAGCTCCGGCCTCTCAGCCGGCACCGGCCGCCAAGGCCCCGATCTTGAGGGATCGCCAAGGAAGGCCGGTCGTCTGCTTCAACTGCCGCAAGGAAGGGCACTACTCACACCAGTGTCCTCACCCCAAGCAGAACCAAGGCGCAGCACCCCACCAGGCCGTTCGCGCCCGCGTCAACCACATCAGCGCGGAGGAAGCTCAGGAGGCTCCTGAAGTCGTACTCGGTACGTTTACTATGAATTCCGTACCGGCCGTCATATTATTTGACTCTGGAGCAACCCACTCCTTTGTCTCTGAAGATTTTGCAAAAACAAACCATCTGGACGTGCTCCCTCTACCAATTCCCATGGTGATTGCCACCCCCGGTAATAGGACCTCAGCTCGCTTCTACAGCCCTAAGGTTCAACTTGACATCCAAGGAGTGCTGTTTCGGGCCGAGCCTGTCCTCATCCAATGCACCGGACTCGACCTTATACTAGGGATGGATTGGCTGATGAAACACAAGGGAGTGATCGACTGTGCCAACAAGTCCGTCACGGTGACCAACCCTGAAGGCGTAACCGTCACCTTCCGGATGGTCAGTCGCAAACCACTCGGAGCGTCCCTTCGCTCAGTAGCTCTTGAAGAGGTGCCAATAGTCAAGGAGTTTGCAGACGTTTTCCCTGAAGATCTGCCCGGAATGCCTCCCAAGCGGGACATCGAATTCAGAATCGAGCTTGTCCCGGGGACCACTCCAATCTCCAAGCGCCCATACCGAATGGCCGCCAATGAACTAGCCGAAGTCAAGAGCAACATCGAAGACCTTGAGCAGAAAGGTTACATCCGACCGAGTACCTCACCCTGGGGTGCACCGGTCATATTTGCCATGAAGAAGGACAAGACCAAGAGGATGTGCGTGGACTATAGAGCCTTGAACGACGTAACCATCAAGAACAAATACCCATTGCCTCGGATCGACGACCTGTTCGATCAGCTGAAAGGATCCTCGGTGTTTGCCAAGATTGACCTCAGGTCAGGTTATCACCAGTTGAGGATCAGGGAGGAAGATATACCCAAGACTGCTTTCACCTCCCGCTATGGACTCTACGAGTACACTGTGATGTCGTTCGGACTCACGAATGCCCCGGCCTTCTTCATGAACATGATGAACAATGTATTCATGGAGTTCTTGGACAAGTTCATCGTGGTATTCATCGACGATATCCTCGTTTACTCCAAGACCAAGGAAGAACACGAGACTCACCTCCGTCTGACCCTCGGAAAGCTAAGGGAGCAGCAACTGTACGCCAAATACAGCAAATGCGAATTTTGGTCATCTGAGGTGAAGTTCCTCGGCCATGTCATATCTGCCGGAGGAATAGCAGTAGACCCAACCACCGTTGAAGCGGTAACCAACTGGCTACAGCCAACGACCGTGACCGAGATCCGGAGTTTTCTCGGATTGGCCGGATACTACCGCCGGTTCATCGAGAATTTTTCCAAGATCGCCAAGCCCATGACCAGACTTCTGCAGAAAGAGGTGAAGTTTGATTGGACCCCCGACTGCGAAGAAAGCTTCCAGACTCTCAAGAAGAAGCTTGTGTCAGCTCCCATTCTGACTCTGCCAGACATCCGGAAAGACTTCCACGTCTACTGTGATGCCTCTCGTCAAGGATTGGGATGTGTCTTAATGCAAGAAGGGAAAGTGATATCCTACGCCTCCCGGCAATTGAGACCGCATGAGCTGAACTACCCAACCCACGACCTGGAACTAGCAGCCGTGGTTCATGCCTTGAAGATATGGAGACATTACCTTGTGGGAAACCGGTGTGAGGTCTTCACCGACCACAAGAGCCTCAAGTACATATTCACCCAACCAGATCTGAATCTCAGGCAAAGGAGATGGTTGGAACTGATCAAGGATTACGACTTGGGCATCCATTATCATCCGGGCAAAGCGAACGTGGTGGCAGACGCCCTTAGTCGAAAAGGGTACTGCAATGCCATCATGATTCAAGACCAGGCTCCTCTACTTTATAAAGAGATGGAAAGGCTAAACCTGGGGATCACCACTCGAGCGTACCTCGCTGCTTTGGAGTCACGGCCTGTCTTAATAGACCAGATCCGAGAGAAGCAGAAGGAAGACCCAGACATCCTGGAGATCCAGCAAAACATGAGGAAGGGTAAAGCCCCCGGATTCTCCGAGGATGAACATGGTACCATCTGGTTCGGAAACCGAGTATGCGTACCCAACATACCTGAGTTGAAGACTCTCATCCTTCAAGAAGCTCACGATACTCTTTACTCCATTCATCCCGGGAGTACGAAGATGTACCAAGACCTGAAGGAGAAATATTGGTGGGTCAGCATGAAGAGAGAAATAGCTGAGTATGTGGCCAAGTGCGACACATGCCGGCGAGTCAAGGCAGAGCATCAGAGACCTGCCGGACTTCTTCAACCCCTCAAAGTCCCTGAATGGAAGTGGGAAGAAATAGGAATGGACTTCATCACGGGACTGCCCAGGACCCAAGCTGGTCATGATTCTATCTGGGTGATCGTTGATCGACTCACCAAGGTAGCCCACTTCGTTCCGGTCAAGACAACTTACACCGTCGCCAAGTTGGTTGAGTTGTATATGACCCGGATCGTGTGCCTCCACGGAGTTCCCAAGAAGATTGTATCTGACCGCGGGAGTCAGTTCACCTCCAAGTTTTGGAAGAACCTTCAAGAGGAACTCGGCACCCGGCTGAACTTTAGCACCGCCTATCATCCACAGACCGACGGTCAAACCGAAAGGGTCAACCAGATATTGGAGGATATGCTTAGAGCTTGTGCTCTAGACTTTGGCGGAATGTGGGACAAGAACTTGCCTTATGCGGAGTTCTCCTACAACAACAGCTATCAAGCCAGCCTGCAAATGTCCCCGTTCGAAGCACTCTATGGGCGTAAGTGCAGAACGCCGTTGCTCTGGGATCAAACCGGAGAATCACAACTGTTTGGGACAGATTTATTGAGAGAAGCCGAAGAGAAAGTTAAGATCATAAGAGACCGACTGAAGGCAGCCCAATCCAGGCAAAAGAGCTACGCCGATAACCGTCGAAGAGATCTAGCCTTTGAGGGGGGGCGATTATGTCTACCTCCGAGTCACTCCCCTCCGTGGCACTCAAAGGTTCAACATGAAAGGCAAACTAGCACCCCGCTACGTCGGACCTTTCCAGATCCTCCGTCGACAAGGAGAAGTGGCATATCAACTTGAACTGCCTCCATCCTTGGCAGGAGTTCATGATGTGTTCCATGTCTCGCAGCTGAAGAGGTGTCTCCGTGTGCCCACCGAGCAAGCCGACCTTCAGCAGCTCAACGTCCAAGAAGACTTGACCTACATAGAGAGACCCGTCAAGATCTTGGAAACCAAGGAAAGAGTAACCAGAAGTCGCGTCGTCCGCTTCTGCAAAGTCCAATGGAACAACCATCCCGCAGAAGAAGCCACTTGGGAAAAAGAAGACGAGCTGAAAGCCCAATACCCCGAGCTATTCGAGTAGCGTTCCAATCTCGAGGACGAGATTCTTGTAAGGGGGATAGGTTTGTAACACCCCAAATTTTCAAAACAATAAAAATATTATTAAATTCAATTTCTTGGAATTATTATTTCAGAAAATACTTTTAATACTCTTTTATACCCTTTTGAACTACAACATAGAGTAGATGACCAAATCAGGAGGTGAAACTTTTTGTATATGATCCTAAGACCAAAATATAATTTTGGGAATTTTTATAAATTTTTATCAACCTTGGAAGTAGCCCTAATATTTTAATCTATTTTCTGGAATTATTTTTATTCAGAAAAGGATTGGAACAGTAATGGGCTCCTCCCCTCCCTTCCCTCTCTCCCGGCCGGCCCAGCCCGTTACCCCGCGCGTCCCTGGCTGACAAGCCGACCCCACATGTCGGCGCCGATCCCCTTCCCTCGCGCGCGCACCCGACAACCCGGCCCCACCTGTCAGCCCCCCTCTCCCGCGCACTCGCTCCCGCTGACCGCTTTGGCCCACCTATCGGATTCGTCGTCTCCGCGAGATCCGCCCCCAAATCTCCCCCCCTCGCCGGCCGACGCAATAACGCGCCTCGGATCCGTTGCTCCCGACCCCCTCCCCTCAAATTGAGCCCGGCATTCAATCCCCCGCGCTCCGGCGACCGTTTCCCCCATTAAACCCCGCCCGATTGCGTCCCGGTTCGATGAACCTGCATGTCGCCCGAACCTCGCCGGCGTTTAAACGCGTTAACTCCCGGCCACCGTAGACTACGCCCTCTCTGCCCCCGCCGATGGCCCTATTTAAACCCCCTGGCCACCCGCATTTCACCCCCACGCCTACACGTCGCGAGAACGCACAGAACGCCCTCACTCCAAGCTTTAGCACATTCCCTCTGGTTCGCCTCCGGCCACCGCTCGCCGTCGCACCGGACCACCTCCGCCCGTGCCTCCGCCACCAACGTGACCGCCGGGACCTCACCAACCTCGGCCACCACTCCATCGACGACGAACCTCGCCGGATCGCCGTCGCCGCCAAGGACCCGAACGCCTCCGCCGCCTTCACTCGTCGCCGGCCACGCTCCGTCGACCTTTCTTCGCCACAAGGGTACCCTCGTGATCCCCGTAGCACCCTCGTCCCATTTTAGGCCTTAGACTAGGTCGCCGTCGCTCGCCGTGGCCGCTGGCCCGCTCGCCGTCGTCGGAGAAGACGACCGGCACGGGTCGAGTACCCGTGCCGTGTCGGATTCACGCACGACCGTGCGATCTGGATCCGACGGTGATAGTTAATCCCCGCGTGCGGATTAATCTGATCCGTTAGATCTCGGCGAAGGGGTACGTTTTAATCTCGTGCGTCCATCTGTATTTAAAACCCGCGTTTAATCCTGTGCGTCCACGTGGTACCGGTTCGCACGTTTTAATCCTGGCCGTCCATCGCGACTTACGCGTCCCGCCTCGCCCTCGCGCGTCGGATCTGGATCCGACGGTCCAGATCGACCCGGCGCACGCGCACAGTGCGCGGGTTCACCGTGGGCCTGGCTCACCGTGGACCCGAGAGGTTTAAAATTTGAAAATAAATTCCAGAAATGCTTTTAAACATGTAAAATTCATATCTAATGCATTTGAACTCTAAAAATTGCCATTCCAATTTTAGAAAATTCATAAAATTATTCTCTACATGTTTATGCAATAAAAACAGTAGGTTTATTTGGACATTTTCATGTTTATTTAAATAAGTATTCAAATGCCCTTAGGATTTAAATGTAAATTTAAATCTTTAAATTCCAGAAAATTTATATAATTGTCCCTTACTGTTTAAAACACTAAAACCACTGGGTTTTCTCTAAATCATTTAAATTAAATTGATTAGAAAACTTAATGTAGTATTATACCCACTTAAAAACCCTTTTATGAAAAACAATGATTCATTTAGATTCACTTTAAATTAATGGAGGAATAAATTTCAGAACTTTAATATCTGAATTTATTTTATTTATAATCAAACCAACTTTAACTTATGTGTTTATAATGTAATGTTATACTGTTTGATTAGATGTTATGTTCTTTTATTTTACTTTATATTAAAAAGACTACGACGTCGCCGAGGAGCCGGAGTACTTCCCCGAAGTCCCTCCCTCTCCCTTTGCTGAACAAGGCAAGTCGCCAAACCATTCTTTTGAGCATATTGAACCCATGTCTGAATCGACTATCGCTAAAACACATAGGTTATGTATATGCATTAGTCAAATGAACCCTTACATTATATTTATTTAGGATCCCCCGACCTTGATGTGCAACCCAAGCCATGCTATCTCGCCTAACCTCCTTGTCACCATATGATCAATGATATTAGCTAGTGTCCAATGTATTGGCACAGCCGCTATAGGATAAAAACGAGTCGTAGAAAAATGGTTCTATTATATGATCCCCGTTGCTTCTTATCCTTGGAAATTCTGTTGGTGATGAGTCATGGTTGTGAGTGTATGCATGGTGGGTTCCGGGTGCAAGCTAGGGCATTGGTCAGTCGCACCCGGGGCACTATAAGGACCGGTCTGAGGGATCCGTTGCAATACACTTACGTACTAACCACAAGTCTAGTGGGTAAGTCCTAACTAAGGTATGGGTTGTTCCAAACCGAGGCCACCACTTGGAGATGGGTCAAGTTGCACCTGCGGGTGACTTGTACCAATGTGGCGCAAAAGGGGGTGCGACGTTAGCCGGGATGCGGCCCGGCGCGCCGGCGAAACCTAGAGCGGGTGGTTATCGCTTGGAACATCTCATATTGAGGGTTTGGCACGAGTTCCCGTGAAATGGGTCATCTCGTTGAGATGAGTGCGTGCCTGGTGGGTACAGTAGTACATCTCTGATCAGAGTCTTAAATCTTTTCGAAAAGCCGAGCCCACGGTCAAGGGCGGGTTGCGTGACATCCCCCAGTTAGTTTACTTTGAATATGATTGTGCATGATGGATTGACATGTAAGGACCGTTGTGCGAGGAGGTAAAACGTACTCCTCGAGTTAGTTGATGTTGATGATGTTCATATTTACTTTCCGCATGATTAAAATATGATTACACTAAATGCCATAACTGCAACTGCTTTATTCCGCATTGTTAGCCTTTATCCTTCCTTGTTTATTATCCTGCATTATTATTTGCATTTGCGGTGGCTTGTTGAGTACTTTTTGTACTCATACCCGTTGGACCCCACAGAGGATGCATATCTTGAAGACGGTCTGGAGTAGCAACCCAGTCAAGAAGAAAAATCCTGGAGAAGAAGTTCGTCATGCCGTTTTCTAATTATTTTACTCTACTGTTTTATTAAAACAATGATGTAATAAATATGGTCTGCGTACCATGAACAATGTCGTATGTACGGTTGTCGCATGATGAACCTCTTGTATTATTGTTTTTCTTATGAAATTCAATAATGTCTCGATTTGTTAAATCGGGGCGCTACAACCTCATGGAAGAGACAAGGCTAAGAGTTCTTGCCAATTTAATGAAGTATCAGGTCCAGACAAAGGCATGGTACGACCCGAAGGTCAAGCTTAACGAACATAGGCTATGGCATTTGGTACTCCGAAGCGTAATCGCTCCTGAAAAACTGGGGAACAAATGGGAAGGACCACATATCATACTTCGCTCAGGGCGCCCAGGATCTTTCAAGTTAGCTAACTTTCAAGGGGAAGAGTTAAAGCATGTATGGCATGCGGAGCACCTTAAACGATAATTCGCTTAGGGGCTCCTTGTAATAGTTTCTAACCCCAAATTTTTAAGAAATAAAGACTAAGGTCTGAATCATGCATGCCCCTCAAAATAAATCCTATCCCTGGTGGACGCACCCGAGCTCGGACGAGTTGTGGAGGTAGCATCATTCATAAGTGACCCATTAACGGTCTTCGATCCACTGGTTCGGAGCATCCGTAAAAGAGCCGAAGAAGGCCAAATTACCTATGGATTCCAAGCCACAGGCTTGTAGCATCCACAGAGGAGTCTTGCGTGACTATAAAATAACATGGTCCAAACAACTGGTTCAGAGCATCTTTAAAAGAGCCGAAGGTGGCCAAATTACCTATGGATTCTAAGCCACGGGCTTGATAGCATCCACAGAGGAGTCATGCGTGACTATAAAATAATGTGGTCCGAACCACTGGTTCGGAGCATCCATGAAAGAGCCGAAGGTGGACAAATTACCTATGGATTCCAAGCACAGGTTTATAGCATCCATAGAGGAGTCTTGCATGACTATAAACTAATAGATTACGAACCTTTATGTTTGAAACATTTGTAAAAGAGTCGAATGTGACCAAAATTATCGGATGTCGAGTCATCGTCTTGAAGCATCCAAAAAAGAGTAATAAGCTACCAAATATGGATTCTGAGCCACAAGGTTCGAAGAATCTTACGAGGTCCATAACGACCATTACTTCAGAATTCTAACCACGGTTTCAAATCATCTATTCAATGCAATAGGGGCTCCGACCATATAGTTTCGAACAACACTACAAAAATATTTTTTTCATGTTCATTAAGCATAAACAACTGAAGTGAAGTTAAAATGTGCTAGGCATTATACACGACCGACCTCACTTGATAAGTAAGGACACCCGACCACAAAGAGGGGCTAGGAGGTAAGGCGTGATTTGAACGCATTTCAACAATTTATATTACTCAATCAATTGTATTACACTATGAGAAATTGGACTATAAACCAATAAGGAAATGAATGCCCCTTCGATACCTAAGGTTAGCTTTGGGGTTCGCCTGGCCTCGAGGGCCTACACGACTCGTTCCTGATCCTGGAGTTTTCATAACTTTTCGTTTAATCCGTTTCTCTCTTTGCAAAGAACTGAAGTCAGTCTGCTCTTGCTGGAGTTCGGCCTAGGTCCGAAGTCTTTCGGAGCTAGCCTCCACTGGATCTTCGTCAGACCACTTCTCTTTAGACCAGTCGTTGTCCTCCGAAGATGAGGATGTTAGAACTACTACTTTCTCTTTTTCTTCTTCCTTAATAAAAGAAAGCACTTCGCTAAAAATATCAGGCGTGACTTCCCCTTGACTACCCCGAGGAATGGAAATTCGAGGGCGTCTGTGAGGCCTTAAATCTTCCAATGTATCCCAGTGCTGGCGGAGCCCTTCTCTAGCCTCTAGTACTTCGAGGTCATCATCCAGGGTGCACAGTAGATCCTAAACACAAACATTCCAATAAAGTCTTTTTCATTCATTAAAAGCAAGACAAGAGTAAAATTTTTTACATAGTGAGGTCCTAAGGATGGCTAGACCATAGGGTCTGGAGGAGGTGCACTTGTCGAAAGCATTGTCGAAGGCACCGTCCATGCCTGCTTCTGATGATGAGCTTCGTCGATCCATGCCTTCGCTGTCGTCCGGCCTTCAGCTTTCTAGGATGCTTGAAAAGCCTCCCAGGCTGTGGCGACATCAGGCGAAGGGGCCAACAGCCGATAGCCTGTAAAGCTGGCGGGTGAGAAACAATGTTGAAGAACATGGGTTTGATACTCCAGATGTGATGAGTGATTGTCAACGGAAGTCAAAGAAGGAAGAAAAATAAAGACTTGCCGAGTCTAAGGAGCCGTGGAGTCGGGCTGGCCCAATCCGGGTACATGGCTAGGAGCGGCAGATGATCCACCGGTCTGTTGACTGGGTTTGACTCAGGTACACGGGTGGCGAGCGATTGCCGGGCTGAGGAAGCTGCGGGGTCGGGTTGGCCTAATCCGAGTACCCGGTGCAAAGACGGTGGACGCTTTGTCAGAAAACTGACAACCTTTGTTTATATTATTTTTAGAATATTAATATTTAGTTTTTAAGTTTAGAATATTTTTATTTGAGTCGGGAGATTTTTCTAAGAATATTTTAGTAATTTTTGGAATTTATTTTAGAGTTAGTGTTAATTTACCCTAGGGGTAAATTAGTCTTTTCATGTATTAGGAGTCACCTATAAATAGGCCCCTATCCCCCTAGGATAGATGACTGTTATTTTTGAAGATCAATCTACAGTCCATCGATTAATCTTTAATCTACGATTATTTCGAGTTTATCTTCATCTCCGGTGAAAGTTTTTTTGTGTTTTTCTCCTCTCCGGCCGGCGGGCGCAGTAGAGCGGCGGCAAAACCTTCGGTGCGGGCAGGCTACAAGCGCGGCGTCTGCACAAGCTCAGATTCCCGAGCCAAGACCTGGAGCTCTGTGGCGGAAGTCTTGCCTAGGCGTCTGCGCGGGCCCTTCCGTGGCAGCCGAGGCAACTCAAGGAAATTAAATACAGCGCATGCGGAAGCAGCCTCCAGGCAAACAATTGTGCGGGCCCCATGTTCTCTGGCCAGAACGGAGTTGTGTCAGGCAGCGCGGTTGACAGCAGAGAAAAGCAGTGGGCTGCGGGACCCACGGCAAGGCCTTGCGCAATTTTTTCTTTGGCTCTGCTTTCGCACGGCGGCGCACGGCTGAGTCCAGCCATATTCTTTGTGCACTGCGACGTCAGGCGAGATGCAGGTTGGTTATCTATCTTCTATTTTCTGGTTAGAATAAATCTATTGGTTATCTATTTCAATTAGCCTGAAATTAATAAATTCGTAGTAAATTTTATCTATTAAATTTTTATCTCGTATTATTTAAATATATCTGTTTAATTTGTTCATATAAAAAGAAAAGAAAAATTTAAAAGTCACAGTCATATATTTCGGTCTATTTCTGAATTAATTTTTAATCATCCATATCTTATTCATTTGATTAGTATTTTATTCCTAGACTGAAATATAAATTTTTCGTGATTTTTCTAGGTGTTTGTATTCACTGTAGTATTTTTATTTAGATTATTTTTAATATCTTTTTAATTAGGACATCGGTCATTTTTAAGCTAGACAATTTTAATTTCTGAAATTTGTTTTGCAAATATTATTTGTCTGGTTAAGTTCATTTGAGTGTTGGGATTAAAATATAGTTTAGCAAGAAATTTTTTAGGCGCCCATTCACCCCCCTCTGGTCGCTACTTTCGGTCCTGCTCAGACGCTCATCCTTGTCAATCACTCATTATCCAGACCGAAACCACCCTTGGTTTCTCAATCACCCCCTTGATGAGTGCATTGACAACCCCAAAGCAGAGACATGATGAGGATTGCAAGTACGCGCACAAGTGACCATAAAAACTCATAAAAGAGCAAAACATGTCACTTGGTAAAAGATCTCCCTACTTGGGCAAAAACCTTTATGCAAGGCAAAAGGAAAAACATCAAGATCATGCAAAAGCATCAAGAGCATGCAAAAGTCAGTATCTCATCCTCAAAGCATGATGAAAACTCCCCCTTAACCAAGCAATCCAAAAGCTAAAGCATCATGTAGACCATTTCTCCCCTTTGATAATGCTGGCATCAAGGAGATAAAAGATGCAAAGAGGGGAATGAGTGTAAAGCAGAGATGTGAGCTTCTAAAACATGAGCAACTGCAATTACAGTACAAACAAGCATTTGCCTTGAATATCATCTAAAAGTATTGTATGACAATCTCAAATGAATACCATCTAAACAAAAGGCATGAGCAAGTATTTTCAGATTTTAGCAAATAAAAGCATCACCACTTAGACTAGTATACTAGGCATGTCAATGCATGAGATGCAAAAGCTACTCAAATACTAACCAGATAAGCATATCCCACTTCAAGGTGCTTCAGCAAGCATGATATGCAATGAATTTTAACTTTTCATTTTTGTGCCAGGAGTTATTTGCATGTCAAACTTATGCTAACCGACCATGCAAAGCCTAGGTTGAAACCATCAGAAGCTTAAAGCAATGGTCTCGGCAAATACTACAACGTCCCGGTTCTTACCAAAGTGCTATGGTAAGCAGTCCAGAACAAAATAGTGCGACAAAACAAACCCACCTGGATCTTTTCAATTTTGGCACACAATAGCATGAATATCATCCATTTTCATTTTCATTTTCATTCATTTTTGATGAAATCAAGTTGCGTATTAGCATCCAAGTAAAAAGGACCTAACTATTAGGTGTGTAAAAGATAGCAAAAGCACTCAACCCATTCAAGCTAGTTTCTAGACTAAGCAGATATCGTTTTCAGATTTTCACAAATAAAAGCCATGCTCATGACAAGTATCAGATGAAGACATGCCAAGTAGTCAATAGTATTAAAGACAATAGTTCAAAGGCATTACAAAGCATGTACTTGTAAAAGCAATTAATCATATGACAGAAGCTCATGCAATGCTACACAACTCCCCCTCAAAACATGCTAGTATCTCTCGGATGCTCAGTGAGAGGGTGAGCTAAAAATTGTTTTGGAATCCAGCAGCGCAAAACTCAAGATCCAGGCAAAGTAGTAGACTGACCATGCACAGGAGATAAACCATGATAAAAATGCGTGGTCTAGCAATAAAGCACGAAACTGGAAATCGACGAGATCTCCCAACCTATCGAGCATCAAAGTCTCTTACACGTGATCTATCACCATATGAAGCATGGTGTACACCATGAGGGTCAAAATCACTCTCAAAACCATGTGGGGCCTCAAAATCAGGAAAAGAGCGGAAAGCATACTCATGCAAATCAAGTGAAGAATAATCATGAAAGTCCAAACCATGAGCACGATGTTCATCTTTCATGCGTTGATAGCAAAAACCAATCAAATGACCTACACGATGAAAATAAGCACAATGAAAACTTTCTTCGGTGTAGGTGTATATGTTTCTGGCGCGAACCTCACAGTTTTCCTAGGTTTTTGCTTGGAGTCTGTCTTGAGTGGTGGAATGATTATATTTCTGGGTTGGATACGATTTTTGGATTTTTGAGGTGTGTCTAACTGGGCTCTCTCTTTCTTAAGGGTGGTAGGTAGAGTGAACACAGTTTGGCTTGGGGTATTAGATGAGGTCCTCTCATAACCTAACCCAAGAGTTAACCCTGTCCTGTTAGCGCACATTTTAGTTTTATCCAAAAGCAAATCCATTTTCCCTTTCCCTTCAGTGCATGTGTCTACCATGGAAAGCAGATAATAATTCTCACAGTTCAGCTTTTATACTTGCTCTCTAGCAAAGCTGAGTTGGTCCTTAAGGGTGATGCAGGTGGGACACGCCGACTGCACATCCTTACAACACTCAGCACTCTCCAATCTAGCCTTAAGCTCATCGATATGCTTATCTCTCAGACTAATGCTTTCAATCAGTAAAGAGCAGTTTGAGCATTCATCGATGGCACAAGGACTAGACTCCACCGCCAAAAGTTGCTTCTGAACATTTTCAAGTTTTCAACGTTTTGAGCATGTATCAGACGCAACTGAGCAAGTTCATTCATAACGATAAGACAAGACTCACAATCAGCAATTTCAGACTGAGACTTCAACAAAGCAAGTTCAATAGAAATTGATTCAATTTTAAGCTTTAGTTCCTTTCGTTCTTTAGCAGCAAGTTTAAGCAGTCTATCTTGTGAAATAATTGCATCATGTAATTCATCGTTTTGAACAAGTAATTGGTCATGTGATAGACTAACCTCAGATGAATTAGGCTCATCGCTGTTGTACTTGTCATTGGTCACGAAGCAAAGCCCGTTGAACTCCTTTGTCTTTTCTTTCTTTTCTTCACTCTTGTAAAATTCTTCTTCATCAGAGCTTGGCTCTTCACTCGAGGTGTTGTCGATGTCGCTGAGTGCCGACACGAAATCTCTAGCCATCCTTTTTGCCACTTTTCCTCTTTTGCTTGTGAAGAAGGATTTTTTGTCTCTTTTCTGGTGTTTGAGTTCATGATCATTCTTTGAGTTCAGTTTGGGAAATTTTCTTTAATATGATCAAGATCACCGCACTCAAAACACCCTTGAAAACCTCCTCTTCTTTTATCTCTTCTACCATTACAGAACCGAGTGAACTTTTTGATTATAAGAGCAAGCTCTTCATCGTCCAATGTGTCCACATGTTCTTTTGTGATGGTGTAGGACCGAAAGTAGCGACCAGAGGGGGGGGTGAATGGGCGCCTTAAAAATTCTTTCGAATATATGGCCTGTTCCCAACACCCAACGCACCTCAAAAGACTAAGCAGCAGAAAATGAACAGATAGCCTAAGTCTAAAGGTATCTAGCCTAGAAGCAACTGATGTTAAACAGAGAACTACCAAAGCAGTGCAACTAGGCAGATAAACAAAGTATACTAGACATGTCAGGCCAAACTTCTCAAGGAAATGATCTAAGTATATATATAAAGTGAGATGAGAAGTTACTGTTCAGAAATCTGTCTCCTGTTCGAAACTCGGCGAAGCCTGCTCCACTGTGTCGAAGCCTGCTTCGCTGTGTCGAAGACTGCTTCGAAGGTCAGTGACGAAGCCTGCTTCGGAGGTCAGTGTCGAAGTCTGTCGAAGGCTGTTGTGAAAATGCCGAAGGTGTGTTTGGTCTAGCCTAGTTCGAAGTGGCAGGGAGCGAAGTATGCTTCGAAGCGAAGTATGAGAATATCGAAGCTTGCTTCGAACAAAGTACTTCGAAGCCTAGACTTCGAACAGAGGTTCGAACACGCTCACAGAAAAACAACCTTCGAAGGATAAGCGAAGCCCGACACACGGCAGCAAGATAAAATCGAAGCCTACACTCTACCTTCGAACAAACACATCAAGGACCGTCGGAGAAGACGGATGCAAACACTGAGCGAAGTCTATCAGTGAGATTAGCTTCGAAGCTAACTTCGAAGCCTGACGAGGTATTGACTTCGAACAGCTCGAGACTGAGAACACCTTCGCTAAAACGACAAAGTGCAAAACGTACTGTGAAGGTAGAGACACAGCACGCAAATGAAGCCGAAGTTCGAGCGAAGCCTTCGAGGATGTCAGATCGAAGCCTGCCTCACGGAGCTGAGGGGCTTCGAACAGAGAAGTGGCTTCGCCAGAGAACAGCCAGAAAAGGGACTTTAGTCCTGTCAACTCGATCAAAAAGCTATGCAGTAAAAGCAAAGCTAGAGTACTAGTGTATTGTTGCTATAGAGTAGTAGTACTACTTGCAACCAGTATGAACTAGTACTACTTCCGTGAAGAACAGTAGCATCCGAGGCACAAATCCTCAGGAAAAACAGCTATGCACGTGAAACGAAGCAATGAAAACTGCTACAAAAATGCTGCGCACGATCAGAGAATAGAAGCTTCACTGCATCAAAGAAAAAAACTGAATAAATGCAAGGCACAAAATCAAGAACAGCAGCCTGGCGGTGCACAAACGAAGAGAGAGAGAACAGGAGACAAAAATGACCCAAAGGAGTATGTATTGATTTTAGCCAAAAGGGTGACCTAACCCTAGGGATTGGGGCCCTATTTATAGGCTGCCCAACACTAGGAATATTCCACCAGCCCCTTAGGGTTTTTTACAGACACAGGAATAAAGGAAAAGACTAAACTTCCCTTAGGAATTTTTACAGACATGACTGATTGACTGTGGGCCTAGAGATACAGATGACTTATACGGAAGCTAAGCTTTCGTAGCGACTACGGCTTCTCTTCTGGACAGTCGGATACAAGATCAACGGTTGTCAGTTTTACGGCGAAACTGACAAAGCCTCCACCGACTTTGCACCAGGTACCCGGATTGGGCTGGCCTGATTCCGCAGCTCTCTCAGCCCGACAATCACTCACTGCCCGTGTACCTGAGTCAACCCTGGTCAACAGCCCAGTGGGTCTTCTGCTGCTCCTGGCCCATGTACCCGGATTGGGCCAGCCCGACTTCGCAGCCTCCTCTGCCCGAGAGTCGCTCGCTGCCCGTGTACCTGAGTCACACGCGGCCCATGAAACAGCAGATCTCTTCTTCTTCTATCCACTTTGACTTTCGTTGACAATGACTCATCACATCTGGAGCCATGAGGCCCACGCTATTCAGCATGGCTCCTCAATCTCCCCTTTGATGAGTGCATTGTCAACACTCCTCTTTTTCAGCTCTTCAGTACCTACGAACAACTGTGGAAACACGAAAACAAAGCACAAGAAAACAAAGAAGAAGAAAAATAAGGTAAAAGTTTAACTCTAATGACCAAAAGCTAAACAAAAGCAAGAAGCGGTCATTATGGTTAACCAAAGGTAAAAGCTCAAAACGAGTGCAATCTCAGAAATAGTAACAAGGATATCAAAAGAGTAAGCGAGACAAAAACTCCCCCTTAAACTCTGATCCCAAATTTTCTCCCCCTTGTTGACAAGTGAACTCATCAAGCACTCAAAAGAGACATAGTCTCCCCCTGAAATGCAACTCCCCCTCAAAATATGCAATGAATGTAACTGGAGTGCAGGTGGAGTGAATTAAGCATGCTTCTCAGATATGATTGACTGCAATTACAACATCTAACAAATACAGCAAAAGACATACTGTTAACGATACATGGCATGATCAGTGCAACAGATGATATCTAAAGAAAGTCATTAGCACGCATTTTTCAGTTTTTGCAAACAAAAACATCACCACATTTTCCAGTAAACACGCAAGGTAAAGCATGAGATGCAAAAGCTAACTGATATCTACCAAGATAAGCATTGTCCAAATCAAAGTGCTTCAGCAAACTTGTTAAATTTCAATGTTCAAGCTTTTTCTTTTCTCTTTTTCAATTTTTCCAGGGGTTATTTGCATGTCAAGCCTTATGCTAACCGACCAAGTCAAGCCTAGGCCAGAACTGGACCATCAGGAGCTTAAGACATTGGTCTTGGCATACATTATACTGTCCTAGTTCATACCAAAGTGCTATGGTACGCAGTCTAGAGCAATGCAATGCGACAAAACAAACCCACCTGGATCTTTTCAAGTTATGCATAAAGAGCATGGAATTTTCATTTTTTTTTATTTTTCATCATTTTTACAGCACATTTCCATGTTTTAAAGCAGAAAGATGTCCAAGTTGCTTGTTTGCATCTAAGTCAGGAACTAGCTACAAGGCATGTAACAGATAGCAAAAACATTCAGCCTACACATGCTAGTTACCAGAAGCAATGGTGATCATTTTTCAAGTTTTAAAGCATAAAAGCCATGCATATGACAGATATCAGATATATTAAGTGAACTGAACCAAAGCATGATCAATGACAAGTATCCAAAAGCATGTACCAGCTAGAATAAGTAAAGCAGTTCAATCATATAACAGAAGCAGCTCTAAAGTGTGATATGTGAATATGTAAGATATGAACACACACAAAAAGACTCAAGAAAAGAGTAAAGAAGAAAGAAAACTGACGCAAAATATCCTAGAAAGGATACACAACACCCAAATCCCCTCGTAAACGTTCAAAAGTAGACTGATCTAGGGGTTTGGTGAAAATGTCAGCCAACTAATGATGGGTATCAACATGAACAAGGTCAATGACACCTTTCTCATATTGATCCCACAGAAAGTGAAAATGCACATCAATGTGTTTGGTTTTTGAATGGAGACATGGGTTTTTCCCTACACTAATTGCACTAGTGCTGTCGCAAAACAAAGGAACTCTGGTAGGAAAGAACAACCCAAAATCTCGCAGAGTGGAAATCATCCAAACCAACTGTGAGAAGCAGCTAGCAGCAGCTACGTACTCAGCCTCTGTGGTCGAAAGAGCAACTCCAGATTGCTTTCGAGAAGACCAAGAGACAAGAGAAGAACCAAGAAACTCGCAAGTACCGGAAGTCGACTTGCGATCCAACCGGCACCCACAAAAATCGGCATCCGAAAAGCCAGATAAATCGAGAGATGATGAAGCTGAATAGAAAAGACCAAGATCGGGCGCATAAGTGAGATACCTAAAGATGCGCTTGATAGCCTGTCAGTGAGACGCGCGTGGTGAAGACTGAAAACGCGCGCAAAGTCCCACGGCGAACTGAATGTCCGGTCTGGTCGCCGTCAAGTACAACAGCGAACCGATCATCCCTCGAAACTCTCTCTCATTGACCTTGACGCCGCTCTCGTCCTTGTCCAATCCTCCAGACGTGCCCATTGGGGTCATCTGCGGCTTCAATTTACCACAAAAGTCAAATTTTTTCAACATGTCACGAGTGTACTTACCTTGGTGGATGAAGGTGCCGTCCTTGGTCTGCTAGATCTGGAGCCCTAAGAAGTACTTGAGCTCACCCATGAGGCTCATCTCAAACTCACTGTGCATCTGCTCAGAAAACTTGGACACAAGAGAATCAGTAGTACCGCCAAAAATAATATCGTCCACATAAATCTGAGCAACTAAGAAGTCTGAAGCAACTTTGAGCAAAAAGAGAGTCTTATCCACCGAACCCATCACAAAGCCCTTCCCTAACAAAAATTGCTTCAACCGGTCATACCAAGCCCTGAGGGCTTGCTTCAACCCGTATAAAGCCTTTTGCAGCTTAAAAACATGTCGAGGAAACTTAGGGTTCTCAAAACCAGGGGACTGCCTAACATAAACTTCCTCCTCTATGAACCCGTTCAGAAAAGCACTCTTAACGTCCATTTGAAAAAGCTTAAAACCCTTCGAAGTGGCAAAAGCTAAGAGAATACGAATGGACTCAAGACGGGCAACAGGGGCGAAAGTTTCTTCAAAATCAATACCCTCTTTCTGGCAAAAACCCTGGGCAACTAGTCGAGCTTTGTTGCGCACCACAACCCCATCTTCACCTTGTTTGTTCTTGAACAACCATTTGGTGCCTATGGGGTTGCATCCTGGTGGCGGCTCAACTAGTGTCCAAACCCGATTACGGACAAAGTTCTCAAGCTCTTCTTGCATAGCATTAATCCAATTAGAATCAGAAAGAGCATGAGAAACATCTCTGGGCTCAAAAGATGCAACAAAAGCAGATTCTGCAAACACAGCAAGAGAATTACCAGATGAACGCAAGGTTCTCTCAGTCAAATCACCGATGATGAGCTCCGAGGGGTGATCACGCTGAATTGCTCGGGATCCTTGGTGATCTGAAGTCACCTCACCGGAGTCAGCAGCTGGCACCTCTGGACTCGACTAAGGGGGCTCGATCGTAGTGGAAGAAGTGATCAGAGGTCCGCCCTCATCCTCAATCGAAGTCTCAGAAGGTGTCGGCTCTGCAGGGGGTGCAGAAGGCCCACCCTCATCAGCAGCTGGAGTATCCTCATCTTCCTCGAAGATGGACTCTCCGAGCTCATCGTCACCAGAAGGCTCAAAAGAAGGAGTCAAAGAAGGCAAGGACTCATCAAATGAAACTTCGCAAGTTTCGACAAGCTGCTGGGATTCGAGTTTCCAAACACAGAAACCTCGAGAATGCAATGCATAACCAAGAAAAACACCGTCCCAGCAACGAGACTCAAACTTGTCCAAATGCCCTCCCTTCTTGAGCACAAAGCACTTGCAGCCAAACGCTCGCAAGTGGCTCACCTTGGGCTGTCTGCCAAACCGCAACTCATATGAGGTCTTACCTAGGTAAGCTCTAAGAAAAATGCGATTGGCCAGATAGCAAGCTGTGTTCATAGCTTCAGCCCAAAAACGCCTAGGAGTCCTGTGCTCATCGAGCATCGTCCTGGCCATCTCGACTAGCGTGCGGTTCTTTCGTTCCACAATGCCATTCTGTGGGGGAGTGTAAGGAGAAGAAAACTGATGGTCAAGACCTTGATCACTACAGAAGCTGACGAACTAAGAGTTCTTGAACTCAGAGCCGTTGTCGGAGCGAATTGCTCGCATCCGACCATTGTTCTCATTCTTCAGCTTCAAAATCAGGTCATGAACAAATTGAAAAGTTTCATCCTTAGACTCCAAAAATAAAACCCACGAGAATCGAGAGAAGTCGTCAACAATCACAAGTGCGTACCACTTCCCACCGACTGAACGTACCTGAGCTGGACCAATAGTGTCCAAGTGTAAAAGCTCGCCTGGATACGAAGTCATCACCTGAGTCACAAGTGAGTGAGAAGCGGCAACCATTTTCCCATGACGACAGGGATGACAAACTAGATCCTTCTCCATCTTAAGCTTGGGCAATCCTTGGATGAGGTCCATAGAGCTCAACCTGACTAGCAGATCAAAACTCAAATGACCTAACCTCCTATGCCACTTCCAGAGCTCAAAGGAGGATCCAGCAATCAAACAGCGAGAAGGGCCAAAAGAACTAGAGAAGTCAATTCGAAAAACTTTACCGAATGGTAAGATCTGGCAAATCAAAGACCCTCTAGAGTCAAGCACAGAAGAATTGCCCTTCTTAAAACGCACTTCCAAACCATCCTCAAGAAGTTGCGAAACAGAAATCAAATTGAAGTTCAAATTCTTAACCAAAGCAACATTCTTCAAAGAGAAATGATCTGAAATGCGAATAGAGCCTATGTCACTTACCTTTCCTTGACCACTGTTCCCGAACGTGATGTACTCTTTGGAGCTCGGGGGAGTGAGACTGGAGAACCATCTGCGATGTCCCGTCATGTGGCGAGAGCATCCTGAGTCCATGATCCAAACATCCTCCAGTCCCCGATCCTGCACAATCAGTGGCTGTAAGTGGGAGCAAATGGTCTGGCACCAGGTTTAGCAAAAGAGCTAAACCAGTGTCGAGCCATCTGCTCAAAAGACGGAAAGCAAAAATCATCATGAGAGTTTGGACCAAAACGCAGCTCAAAGCGCGGTCCTCGGTTCTGCCTAAACCTGCGGCCACGAGGTCTAGGACCGTAGCCAACATGGCCTGGAACTCTGCCGGAACGAACACCACCAACTGGAGCACGGGCAAGAAAGTCGTCTCCTCTACCACCACCTACACGACGCGGCCTGGCCTCCAGCCTCTCCCCGCGTCGAGGAACACGCAGTCTACCACCCTGCTGGTAGAACTGCTCCTGACCACCATAATCTCTCTCAGCTCTCTCAATCCGCTTCCTCCTGAAGCAAAACTCCGCAAGATGCCCGTCTCTCTGACAGTACTCATAATGATAGGTGGGCTTCTTGGGATGTGGTTGAGGCTTGGGGTTCTTGGGCTTAGTGGTGTTAGCTGTTGTCTTCTTGGGCTGAGAGGGTCCAGGAAGAGAGTCTAGAGGAGTGTGGAGGTGTTTGGGCTTTGGAACCCAGATAGGGTTCTTGGGTGGAGCTTTTGGTGGTTCATTGATCACTCCATCCTTGGGCTGACAAGCCTGGGAGGACTCAGTGGAGTGAGTCTTAGGATATCTCTGCTCAGGAGTCATTTTACTCCACTCCACTGCCCGGCTAATGGCACTCTCAAAGTCAGCCTTGGTGTAGGTGTAACCTACCCCAAACCCATCCTGCCTCTTGAACTGCTGGATCATCATGCCGAGCTGTGGCTCTTTGGCACTGATCCAACTCAGAATAGACCGGAGGTAAAAGTTCTCATTCTGAGAATCAACTAGCTCCTCTCTCAAGGAAGCTAGAACCTCCACCTGAGACAAGCAGGTCTCACACTCGCTATCTATCTGGACAGACTTCTCGGCTTTTAGCTTAATCAACTTAAGTCTAAGAGACAGACAGTTCTCACAGACAGTGGGTGGAACTGACGGTGTCTCAAGCTCTAGCCTAGTCTGCGCAAGCTCAGCTCTCAACCTCTCCAAATCACCCAAATGCTCATCGCCCTTGGATTTCAGCTCAGCTAAAGCAGCTAGATGAGATGGGCAATGAACACACGGTGCGACGACAGTGGCTTGAGCATCTTTCAGCTCCAGCTAAGCGCTTTCAAGCTCAGTGGCCAAAGCGTCCCTCTCATCAACCCTTTCTGTGTACTTGGACTTCAGAGTCGACAAGTCACACAGAAGCACCTCACACTTCGGGCACTCACTGCTATCACCCAAGCAAGGGGAAGAAGATAGACTCTCAATTCTGCCATTGGCTATGACAAGCTCACTCTCTAACTCATCTATCCTCTTCTTGGCCCCCCTAAGCAATTTTCCCGATATTTCAACTCCCGACGATTGCTTTCAAGTAAATCAACGATTTCGCGTTCATAGGATGATACCTTTTCGTTGTCATCGTCGGAGTCGTCGGAGGAGCTCTTTTCTTCCTTATCCCCAAGAGCCATTGAGCAGAAGCTCTTGCGGGATCTTCGGCACTGGTGTGAGTGGCTCTTCGGTCTGTCCCCGAAAGCCATGAAGCAGAGGCCCGCCGGATCATCCTTGTCCTTCCCCTTCCTGATGGCGATCTCCTCATCGCTTGAGCTCGATGAAGAGGAAGAAGACGTGGACTGCTTGGAGTAGCTCTTCACCATTTCAGCGAAGAAGGCCTTGTCGCGCTTCTTGTTCTCTCGCCGGTAGTCTTTCAGGGCCTTCTTGAAGAATCTGGTCTTCGGCTTGCCCTTGTTGAAGGATGAGCTCTCATGCTTGCCAGAGTCGTGGAAGCCACCATCGGTGCCCTTCTTGTGACCATTGCGCTTGGGGCAGTCGGCGATGAAGTGTCCTGGATCACCACACTCAAAGCACCCGGATTTTGTACCGTGTCTTTTGAACATTCTCTTGTCATAGACACGACGCACCCGGTTGTTAAAGAGACACAAATCATCATCTCCCAAAGACTCAAGCTGGTCCTCAGTGATAGACATCAAGGAGAACCCAGCACAGCTCACAGGAGAGGGATTAACACAAGGTGTAGCAAGGGCCAGGGATTTTGATCCAGAACTAGTGAGATTTGATCTCAGCTGGAGATCAACCTCAGTAGCCTTCAGCTTGCTAAACAACTCATAAATGGTCAAGGTATCATAAGAAGTACTCTCAATGATAGAAGATACCTTGATCTCCCAGATCTTTGGGTCCAAGGTATGGAGAACCTTGGGCGCCTGCTCTTGATCTGAGACTAACTGAGCACCCTCAGCCTTGTTGTCCCAAAGCTTGTTTATGATCGACTGAAAACGACCAAACAAAGCCTCAACAGATTCACCCGGCTTCTGTGTGAAATTCTCATATTCACGCCGGTAGGTCTGATAGAGCTGAGCCTTGACCTGTGCTGTTCCCTCATGGTGTGCCTTGAGGGTAGCCCAGATCTCTCTCGTAGTGGAGAGATGGCTCACACGCTCAAACTCAGTGGGACCTAAACCAGAGAAAATAATGTTCACAGCCTTACTGTTGCACAGATGCTGAGCAATGATACCAGCAGTACCATACTCAGCGACTGGCAATATGACAAACGTGGTGTGAACGTAAATGTCCCAAATGTCCGAACCCTGGCTCATGAGATAGGCTCGCATGCGAGTCTTCCAATAGTTATAGCCATAGGCTTCCAAGGACGGGACCTTGCCAGGAGACGTCATGGTCACTACTGGGGTTTAGAACCGGTTAAGGTATGAAAAAAAACCTAACCTCGCTCTGATACCACTTGTAGGACTGAAAGTAGCGACCAGAGGGGGGGTGAATGGGCGCCTTAAAAATTCTTTCGAATATATGGCCTGTTCCCAACACCCAACGCACCTCAAAAGACTAAGTAGCAGAAAATGAACAGATAGCCTAAGTCTAAAGGTATCTAGCCTAGAAGCAACTGATGTTAAACAGAGAACTACCAAAGCAGTGCAACTAGGCAGATAAACAAAGTATACTAGACATGTTAGGCCAAACTTCTCAAGGAAATGATCTAAGTATATATATAAAGTGAGATGAGAAGTTACTGTTCAGAAATCTGTCTCCTGTTTGAAACTCGGTGAAGCCTGCTCCACTGTGTCGAAGCCTGCTTCGCTGTGTCAAAGCCTGCTTCGGAGGTCAGTGACGAAGCCTGCTTCGGAGGTCAGTGACGAAGCCTGCTTCGGAGGTTAGTGATGAAGCCTGCTTCGGAGGTCAGTGTCGAAGTCTGTCGAAGGCTGTTGTGAAAATGCCGAAGGTGTGTTTGGTCTAGCCTAGTTCGAAGTGGCAGGAAGCGAAGTATGCTTCAATGCGAAGTATGAGAATATCGAAGCTTGCTTCGAACAAAGTACTTCGAAGCCTAGACTTCGAACAGAGGTTCGAACACGCTCACAGAAAAAAAACCTTTGAAGGATAAGCGAAGCCCGACACACGACAGCAAGATAAAATCGAAGCCTACACTCTACCTTCGAACAAACACATCAAGGACCTTCAGAGAAGACGGATGCAAACACTGAGCGAAGTCTATCAGTGAGATTAGCTTCGAAGCTAACTCCGAAGCCTGACGAAGTATTGACTTCGAACAGCTCGAGACTGAGAACACCTTCGCTAAAACGATAGAGTGCAAAATGTTCTGCGAAGGTAGAGACACAGCACGCAAATGAAGCCGAAGTTCGAGCGGAGCCTTCGAGGATGTCAGATCGAAGCCTGCCTCATGGAGCTGAGGGGCTTCGAACAGAGAAGTGGCTTCGCCAGAGAACAGCCGGAAAAGGGACTTTAGTCCTGTCAACTCGATCAAAAAGTTGTGCAGTAAAAGCAAAGCTAGAGTACTAGTGTACTGTTGCTACAGAGTAGTAGTACTATTTGCAACCAGTATGAACTAGTACTACTTCCGTGAAGAACAGTAGCAACCGAGGCACAAATCCTCAGGAAAAACAGCTATGCACGTGAAACGAAGCCATGAAAACTGCTACAAAAATGCTGCGCACGATCAGAGAATAGAAGCTTCACTGCATCAAAGAAAAAAAACTGAATAAATGCAAGGCACAAAATCAAGAACAGCAGCCTGGCGGCGCACAACCGAAGAGAGAGAGAACAGGAGACGAAAATGACCCAAAGGAGTATGTATTGATTTTAGCCAAAAGGGTGACCTAACCCTAGGGATTGGGGCCCTATTTATAGGCTGCCCAGCACTAGGAATATTCCACCAGCCCCTTAGGTTTTTTTACAGACGCAGGAATAAAGGAAAAGACTAAACTGCCCTTAGGAATTTTTACAGACACGACTGACTGACTGTGGGCCTAGAGATACAGATGACTTATCCGGAAGCTAAGCTTTTGTAGCGACTACGGCTTCTCTTCTGGACAGTCGGATACAAGATCAATGGTTGTTAGTTTTACGCCGAAACTGACAAAGCCTCCACCGACTTTGCACCAGGTACCCGGATTGGGCCGTCCTGATTCCGCAGCTCTCTCAGCCCGGCAATCACTCACCGCCCGTGTACCTGAGTCAACCCTGGTCAACAGCCCAGTGGGTCTTCTGCTGCTCCTGGCCCATGTACCCGGATTGGGCCATCCCGACTTCGCAGCCTCCTCTGCCCGAGAGTCGCTTGCTGCCCGTGTACCTGAGTCACACGCGGCCCATGAAACAGCAGATCTCTTCTTCTTCTGTCCACTTTGACTTTCGTTGACAATGACTCATCACATCTGGAGCCATGAGGCCCACACTATTCAGCATGGCTCCTCAGATGGAGACCAATGAATACAAAGCAAAGCCCCCAGATAAAGCGCAAACTCCAGACACACTACCTCCAGGTGAGGTGCCACTGCCAGGACTGGAAATCAAAGCAATCGAAGGCAACAAAGCTTTTCCATCTCCTGGTCGAGATGCCTTGGCAATCTCGGTGGACTTAAGCTTACTAAAGAGTTCGTCGCAAGTCAAAGTGTCAAAGCTTGCCGACTCTTCAATACTGGAGATCTTCACCTCCCATATGCTACGATAAAGAACATAGAGAAGTTTGATTGCCCTATCATGGTCAGAGTAAGCCAAAGTCCCAGTGGCGCGCAAATTACTGGCAATTCCATCAAAACATGCAATCATGGCATCTACCAATTCGCCAAGGCCTTCCACGAACATTTGGTATTCTTGATTATACGTGCTCTATCTCCTAGCCTTAATCTGGGTAGTGCCCTCATGAAAAGTACTCAAGGTCATCTAGATTTCTCATGCAGTCCGAAGGTGCTGGACCCTGTCAAACTCGTTGCGACTCAGACTGATAAAAAGAATATTTCTAGCCTTGCTATTACATTCATATTGTGTCTTCTCAGTCTCTGAGGTACGAGTATCAGGAATCACATACTGGGATGCAACAATGTCCCAAATCGCACTTCCTCGGCTAAGAAAATAAGCCTCCATGCGCACCTTCCAATAAGCATAATCTCGACCATCAAACATTGGGATCTTGGTGTTCCTTTCCATGTCGCCAAAACAAGGATCACAAACCGATTAAGGTCAATTGGTGATCTAACCGGCTCTGATACTAACTGTGGGATCAGAATGGCGACTAGAGGGGGGTGAATAGGCGCCTCGACACTTTCTTTCGAATGTGATGGCCTAGTCAAATCACCCAACACACCTCTAAACACTCAATTTCAAGTTTTAAACCAATCAGTACAAATTTAAGCTCCACTAGATTGAAAACCACAATTCAGCGTAGTTTGAGTATTGAATGATCAACAACTGTCAAAACTACTCACACAAGATTTCAAGTCAAAAATGTAAGAGAGAATCAGTTTGTTTCAATAGAGTTTCAAATGAAAATTCAATACCTCTGAAACATTCTTGATAGTGAATAGTGACAACAATTTTCAATAAACTTCAGCATTCATGTTTTGAATCAAATTGTATACTTCAAATTCAGAACAAGATTGATTTCAGCACACAAGATTTAAACTTGTCAAACCTAATCAATTTCAGATTTGAATAGTAATGAGTACAAGTTTTAGCTTAATCACCAAAGCTGGAACAACTTCAAGTAAGCTGAACTAAATAACTTGCTAGACTCAGAGTTTTCAAAATGCTGAACAACAATTTCAGAAATCCTGTATAGCACCTGACACAGCAATACTGTAGCAGGTTTAACAAACTTCAGTGCCTACTATTTCAGAACAAGAAAAACACCTCACAGAATATATCTCAAGGGTTTTGATTAGAAAGGCTAATCAAAACAAACTTTGATCCTCAACACAAGTACTGGTAATGATCAGAACTAATCTGAATCAGAGTTTACTAACACAGACTACAAGTAGCTCAAACAGCCAAAACTGGATGAATTCTAAAGTTGTATCAAAACAAATACTAAAAGGAATACACTAGATAGCAACCAGCAGATCAGACACAGTTACTTTATTGGAAACAATCAGAGAGCAGATTCAAGGATTGAAACAATAAAAACAATACTGAATTTTTAGTTTACTTGCTTGACTGCATACTGAAACTTATGATGATCAAATGTTTCGGCATAGCATCCTTTAGCAAAAATGAAACACTCCAGCACACATACTGTTCACGGTCAGGAATACTATATTCAAAGATTGATCTCTGATTTCATTTGGAAAAATACCACGCAAAGATGAACTAACTTGAGTTTGTCAAATCACAAAACAATATTAGTAATCTATTTCCAGAATATAGCACAAAAACATTCTCAATTCAGAATCTCATGACTCAATAGCTATCAGATGAAAATACTATGAAAAAATTCAGAAAACAGTAAACATCATAGCTCCTATCTTCATACTTTTACATATTGAGTAAACAGAAAAGCAATTCAGAGATCAGACTCTATTCAAACAACGTTGAAACGGATCATTAATCATCAGTTTAAAGAGCTGATCACATAACCTGAACACTCATTCAAAGTAGATCTAAAGTGCTCAACTCAGACTAACACACACATTCAAAAAAAAACATACCAGTTCTAAAAGAAGAAGTAAACTACACAGCTTGAACCAAAATCAGGATGAAATGTTGAACAAACCAGATTAGAAATAAAAACTAGATGCACTTCCAATTCAGCAGCCTTTCAACCAATCTATCTCCGATTTTATCCACACATAACCAGTAATTCACGTGTACACGAATCAGAACTGAATACAAAGAAACAAGATGAACTTAGATCAACTATATTCAGTGTTCAAATCATGAAGTTCATGTGAAAAGTGAACTGATTCTATAATCCAAACCATTTAGCATGTATGAAAAAAATATTCAGATGAAATTTCACACAGAAACACACCAAATAATCAAAACTTTTCAGAGAAACCAAAGGAAAAACTCACTGAATAAAGTGCTGAGTACAGAAGCCATCTGACGCTGAATAGTTCTGCCGATAAATGGCTGTAGTGGATCTGACACCAGTTCTCAATCTCTGTTTATGGTCATGAATTCATCGTAGGAAGAGAATATTTGTGTTTAACTCAAAAGTGCTGCTACAATTTTTTGTTCTCCCCTTCAATTTGATCAGCCAGCAGGTTGGGGATAAATATCCCACCAGCTGCCCATGTTTCTAGAAGGCCCAGTTTTACACTTTGCCCCCTAGAGAAAACTGAAAATACAATTATGAAAATACCCTATTAAAGCTGAAAGGAAAAATTACAAATGACCTCTTCTTTTAATATATTTTTAGAGTAAACCTACTCAAAAAAATATACCAAAAGGATACACCAAGAAACTAACAAATTTAAACTAAAACTTGACACACATTTATTGAATTAGTAAAAACATTTAAAGTTTCCATGGTTTTCAGCAAAAACCGACAAAGCCTCTCAACTCTTCAACTCGTGACAACGCTTCGCAACTCCGAGCGCCAGCAAGCCACTTCCGCTCTCGATCCCCTCGAGCCACACGAATGCTTGTCCTGGCCTCCATCTCACAAACCCGGTCATCATGCCATCACAGTCTGTTGTCCGTCCAAGTCTTGCTCTGTCTCTTCGTGCACTCTTGAGATCTTCTCCAACTTTGCCCGTCCTCCCTTATCCACTAGCATCAAGCTCCCCGCTTGACCCTCGATCACTCGTCGTCGATAGTTGGTCAGCATCTCCTCCTTGCCCAAACAAGACAAGTCAAAACAAGAACGTGACGCACCGCCAAAACCCTCGACAACCACTCCTCCATTTCACATCGAATCCCTCGATGCACTCAAACCAACCTCAACCACTCAACCACTCAGACGCTCATCCTTGTCAATCACTCATCATCCAGACCGAAACCACCCTTGGTTTCTCATATTGTAATTGGTTCCAAAATTTTCATACACTGTTCCAAACTTTGTTTGAATCTGAATTGAATGATAATAACAGTATAGATTATACTCTTTGATTCACTGAGTAGATTTCTATCTCTGAATTTGAGTTAGTTCCAGTTCTGTTCTAAGTTTTACTGTGAGTATAGAAATTTAGTTACCCTCTCTGAAAAAGTCTTTTTGTTTTCAGATTTGTGTCAAGATAATGCAACCTAAATATTGACCGTTAATAACTAGATCAATCAATACATATTAAGTTTTCTAAGCCTGTTTGAGGACTTTAATTTCATAGGATTGATCTGATTGATGTGCTGTGTTTCAGTTTTGTGTCTTAGAACTAAAGTTATCAATCCAAGTTTTCCGTATCAACACTCTGTTTACAGTTTCATCATCTGTGAATTGATTCTAGAACTAAAGTTATCAATCCAAGTTTTCCCTTTCAACACTCTGTTTACAGTTTCATCATCTGTGAATTGATTCAGGCTTCTTTTCTGAACTGTTGAACTGATTGTTTAAACCATCTTTCAACTGGTCATGCATTTGATTAACACAGAATTGCTATAGTGAGTAAACTGTTTATATTCCAGACACTGTTAATCCTGTGATTACTGCTGTCTGCACTGTACCACTTTTGTCTGCAGAAAGATTTTAATTGTTGTTGGTTAGTAAGCAAGCCTTAACTGAACAAATGAATTCAAACTTTTGATAGTTCTTGATTTCAATTTCTTCATCAGTAAATTGATTCAATCAAAAATTTTCTGAAATATGAACTAGAATTTTTGTTGGTCTGAATAGTTGTTTGGTACAAAATTTAATTGATTTCAGATTCAGTGATTGAGCCTCTAGTGAGTTCTGTCAGATTTTATTTTCTGAAATAAGAGATTTATGATTCTGCCAATTCTGAGTTGTGTTTTATGAAATTGATTTTTCTATGCTATGATATATCTTCTGCTAAACTGGATTAATGTCAATAGTAGAGCTTCAATCTGTGTTTTGACATGAGTTTAGTTGACACTATTTATCATCCAGCCATTTTCAGAACCAATGTGTGTTTTCATCTGAAATGTATTTGAATAGTGTCTGGTTGATGAAATTTATTGATTTGAAGAGTTTTTGACTAATCTGATCAGTGTATAGTGTCAATTTTAGCTTAAAGTGTCAAGTACATGTGTTAACAAAGGTTTCTGAATTTTTGGGCTATCTCAGAGTTTCAGTCATCGATATAACTCTATCGTTCATCCAGTTGTCAATCTACTCACTGTAGTTCGGAATATCAATTATCGACAAAGTGCTTCGACACTTCAAACTCTGAACAAGACTGAATTATGAATTTGAAAATATTTTGTTGCTCTGTTTCATGCTGATTGGTTTAAATTTGAATCTAAAATTTTTGGAGGTGCGTTGGGTGATTTGAATAGGCCATCTAATTCATGAGAATTTGTTAAGGCGTCTATTTACCCCCTCTAGTCGTCATTCTGATCCCACAATTGTTATCAGAGCCGGTTAGATCACCAATTGACCTTAACCGGTTTGTGATCCTTGTGGCGACATGGACAAGAACTCTATGATTCAGATGTTCGATGGTCGAGACTACACTTATTGGAAGGTGCGCATCGAGGCTTATTTACTGAGCCAAGGAAGTGCGATTTGGGAAATTGTTGATTGCCAATATGTGATCCCTGACACTCGCACCTCAGAGACTGAGAAATCACAATAAGATTGTAATAGCAAAGCTAGAAACATATTGTTCATCAGTCTGAGTCGCAATGAGTTTGACAGGGTCCAGCACCTTAGAACCGCACGTGAGATCTGGATGACTTTGAGAACATTTCAAGAGGGAACTTCTCAGATTAAGGCCAGGAGGCAAAACACTTATAACCAACAATACCAAATGTTTGTGCAAGGCCCTCGCGAATCTGTAGATACCATGTTTGCATGGTTTGATGAAATTGTTAGTAACTTGCGCTCCGCTGAGATGTTAGCTTACTCAGATCATGACAGGGCGATCAAACTTCTCTATGCTCTTGATCGTAGCATATGGGAGGTAAATATCTCAAGCATTGAAGATTCCATGAGCTTTGACACTTTGACTTGCGATGAAATTTTTAGTAAGCTTAAGTCCACCGAGATTGCCGAGGCTCTCGTTCTGGAATTGGGAACTCTTTGCCACAATTTATGGCTCTAGTTTCTGGTTCTAGCAGTGGCACCTCATTTGGAGGTAACTTGTCTAGAGTTTGTGCTTTGTCTAGAGGTTTTGCCTTGTCTTTTTTGGTCTCTATCACAAAAGAACAAGTGTACACATTGGACGATGAAGAGCTTGCTCTTATAGTCAAAAAGTTCACTAGATTCTATAATGATAGAAGAGATCAAAGAAGAGGAGGCTCTCGAGGGTGTTTTGAGTGCGGTGATCTTAATCATATTAAAGAAAATTGCCCAAAACTGAAAGCAAAGAATGAACATGAACACAAACACCAGAAAAGAGACAAAAAACCGTTCTTCAAAGGCAAGAGAGGAAAAGTGGCAAAAAGAGTGACTAGAGCTTTCGTGGCTGCACTTAGTGACATCGACAACACCTCAAGTGAAGAACCAAGCTCTGATGAAGAAGAACCATGCAAGAGTGAATAAAAGAAGGAAAAGACGAAGGAATTCAATGGCCTCTGCTTCATGGCAAATGATAAGCATTGCAGCGATGAGCTGGACTCATATGAGGTTAGTCTATCATATGACCAGTTACTTGTTCAAAATGATGAATTACATGATGCAATTATTTCACAAGATAGACTGCTCAAACTTGCTGCTAAAGAACGAAAGGAACTAAAACTCAAAACTGAAATTGCTGAATGTGAGTCATGCCTTGTTATTATGGATGAACTTGCTCAATCTCGTCTAATTCATGCACAAAACCTTGAAAAACTTGAAAATGTTCAGAAGAAACTCTTGGAGGTGGATTCTTGTCCTTTTGTCATCAATGCATGCTTGAATTGTTCTTTACTTGTTGAAAGCATTAATCTGAGAGATAAGCATGTTGATAAGCTTAAGGCTAGATTGGAGAGTGCTGAGTGTTCTTAGGATGTGCAGCCATCATGTTCCACCTGCATCATTCTAAAGGACCAACTCAACTTCGCTAGAGAGCAAGTAGAAAAACTCAAGTGTGAGAATGATTACCTTCTTTCCATTGTAGACAAATGCACTGAAGGGAAGGGTAAAATGGATTTTCTTTTGGATAAAACAAAAATGTGTGCTGACAGGGCAGGGTTAGCTCTTGGGTTAGGATATGAGAGAACTTCATCAAATACGCTAAGCCAAATAGTATTCACTCTACCTACTACCCTTGAGAAAGAGAGAGCCCAGTTAGACTTACCTAAAAAAGCCAAAAATCCTACCCAACCTAAAAGGATAATCATTCCACCACCCAAGATAGACTCCAAGCAAAAACCTAGAAAAATTGTGAGATTTGCACCAGAAATCTATGAACCTACACACAAGAAAGTTTTTCATTGCTCTTATTGTCATCGTATGAAAGACGAACATCGTGCTCATGCTTTAAACTTTCATGATCATTCTTCACTTGATTTGCATAGTTATGGCTATCATAATTATTCTAATTATGAGGTTCCATATAGTTATATGAGTGGCTATGCCCATCGTGGTTTATATCATGCTTCGTATGATGATAGACCACGTAGGAATTTTGGTCCAAACCATTTTAGGAGACCTCAACACTTTGCAAGAAGACCTCATGTTCAGTATGACTCTCATCCTACACAGCCTCTGTTTTACCTAACCCTCAAGTAGTTCAGTGTTATATACCTAGGCACTTTATTTTGAAACCCAACACTGAGTACTCGAGATCTTCCGTCTCTACTTAGGAGAGGCATGGAAGGCTGGAGGACAAGTGGATCATTGATTCCGACTGTTCGCGCCACATGACCGGAAAGTCATCATGGTTCTCCAGCTTCACCTCAGCCAAGCATCGAGAAAACATCACGTTTGGAAACAATCGCAAAAGAAGAGTGAAAGGCCAAGGTATGATCAAAATTAATAAAAAATTTTCTCTCTCTAATGTTGCTTTGGTTGAGGAGTTTGGGTACAATTTAATTTCTGTCTCACAATTGCTTGATGAGGGCTTTGAGGTTCACTTTGGTCGTGATGGCTCTCATGTGCTTGATTCTTCTAGAGCTTTCATTTGCAAAATCTTGAGAGTAGGGAGAGTTTTTGGAGCTGATTTCTCTGAGTCTTTGGATCTTCTCGTTGCCTTTTAGCTGAACCTTCTTCTGAGCTTTGGATGTGGCATAGGAGACTAGGGCACATGAGCTTTGATCTTCTTACGAGATTGAGTGCCCTAGGTCTCATTCGAGGATTGCCCAAGCTAAAATTTGAGAAGAACCTGATTTGTGCTCCATGTTGTCTTGGAAAAATGATTGCCTCCTCGCATTCCCCCCTAAACATGGTAATGACTGAGCGACCCAGTGAGCTTCTTCACATGGATACTGTTGGTCCATCCCGCGTTAGCTCATTAGGCGGAAAGTGGTGTGTTCTTGTTGTTGTTGATGACTACTCTCGTTACTCTTGGGTTTTCTTTCTTGTGAGCAAGGATGAAGTGTTCATACACTTTCGGAGCTTAGCATTGAGGCTATTCAATGAACTCCCCAGTGCAATGAAAGCTATTCGAAGCGACAACAACACCGAGTTCAAGAATTTTGTCTTGAACATGGAATTGAAAATCAATTTTCTGCACCTAGAGTGTCATGCCCCGATTTAATAAATCAGGACTTTTATTGAAATTCCATAGAAAATCAATAAAAACAAGACGTTCATCATCCGACCACGTACAATACGAGCAATCATTCACGGTTCGTAGACCACATTAATACAAAAGTGAATAAAGGTGAAGAGAAACTAATAAAATAAAGGGTCCTAGATGAACGCCTCCTTCCAGTCTCGCCTTGACTGGGTCGCTACTCCAGACCTTCATCCTCCTCGTAGTAGACGGGCTCTGGTGGTGTAAGTCAACGGGGGTGAGTACAAACGTACTCAGCAAGCCACCGAATGCAAATATAATGCAAGATAATAACAAGGGAGATAGTGGCTAATTTTGCGGAAGAAGCATAATTGTAAAGCATTAAATGTGATCAATTTATTAGTACTGAAATATAAACACGTGTATGCATCATCATCTTCTAACTCGAGGAGTACGTTTTACCTCCTCGCACAACAGTCCTTACATGCCATGAATAACTCAACCATTCAAACATTAGTAAACTAACTGCAAGTAGTCACACAACCCGCATTTGACCGTGGGCTCGGCTTTTCGAAAAGATTAAATTACTCTGATCAGAAAGGTACCACTGTACCCACAAGGCACGCACTCATCACCTACACCAAAGTGTAACGAGATGACCCATTTCATGGGAACTCGTGCCAAAACCTTCCATATGGTCCTTCCCGACTCAACAGCACCCTCTTATAGGTTTCATATGGTGTCCCGACGCGTCAGAGCCCCACCATACCCCCCCTTAAGCCTCGTCGGTACAAGTCGCCCGCAGGCTTGCCCCTTGCCCCCTCCACTATGGTGCATCGAGTCGGAGTATTCCATACTTCCAGTTAGGACTTACCCATTAGACTTGTGGTTGGTACGGAAGTGCTTTGCAACAAATCCCGCAGACCGGTCCTTATAGTGCCCCGGGTGCAACAAACCAATGCCCGAGCTTGCACCCGGAACCCACCATACTTATAACCTAGCCAACTCCAATAGAGTCCAGAGACGAGAATAACGGGGAAATTCATATACAGAATCCAGCTATCTACGACTCATTCTTTTTATCCTATAACAGTTGTGCCGGTACATTGGGCACTAGCTAATAATTTTATAGTAGAGTGACAAGGAGTTAAGGCTCAATAAGCATGGCTTGGGTTTGCACACAAGGACGGGGATCTAATAAATATAAGTGTAAGGCTTGATATTTGACTAATGCAATATTAACCTATGAGTTATAGCAATAATTTATTAAAACATGGGCTCAATAATGATCAACTGTTTCCACAGGGGTGGTCGATGACTTGCCTTTCTCAGCAAAGGGTGAAGGTGGAACCTCGGGATAGAACTCCGGATCTTTGACGAAGTTGTAGTCTTCTCGATACGGAAGAGTAAATAAAGCATTCAATAAACAATCCAAAACAAATCAACCATACTAACATACATATTTTTGTTGGATTAAGTAAGGGAGATAGAGTCTTAAAGTTGAGGGAATTGTTACTTAAATATTTAGGATTGATTTCTAATGAGAGTTCTGAATTTTATGACTTGATGTAATTATTTTTCCTAGGGGTTTTTATTTTCCCTTTTTAGAGATGAACTAAAAAGGTATATAATAACATTATTATTGTATTAAAAATAGTGAACTCAAGTTGTTAGGTTTTCTGAAGTTATAAGTTGTCATGACATTTTTATAAGGTGTTTAACTTTTATTATATGAATTACTTAATTATCCTACAAGGGCTTTTGCAATATTAATTAATAGATTAAAGTGGGCAAAGTGAACATGCTATTTTTGTTGCATTAAAACAGTAGAATAAAGTTATTAAGTCCTCTGAATTTATTATATAATTTTTCATGATATTTTTGTAAAGTGTTGTATTTCCATTATATGAATTAATTACTCATCCTAAAGGGTCTTGGGAATGTTATTTAATAAAATGTCATGGACAAAATGGATAAATCTATTTTTATTGGCTTATAAACAGTGTAATGGAGTCACTATGTCCCCAAAAATTAATATATATATATTTTAAGGGTTTTTCTGGATTATTTAAATGAAATATGATTTTAATCCTAAAGGGGACTTTTATTTATTTTTTAATAAGATTATTATGTGCCAAATAAACATATTGTTTTTATTGCATGAAAGTGTAGAGATTAAAAAGACAAATTTTCCAGAATTGAAATGGTCAAATTTGGAGTTAATTTGAGCAAGATATGAATTTTTAAAGTTTAAAGCTATTTTCTGAATTTTATTTAAACCAGAAAACAGGCTTGGGTCCACGGTGAGCTAGGTCCACCATGGACCCGCGCACTGTGCGCGTGGGCCGATCGGATCTGGACCGTTGGATCCAGATCCAACGGTCGGTGGCGGGGCAGGGGCACTTAAGTGGCGATCGACGACCCTTAACGCCTAATACCCCTTCGGCTAAGATCAAGGGCCAGGATTAAATCTGTGGCTGATCTAATCTCAGCCGTCCATCCGCGATCGCACGGCGGAGCGCACGTCCGGCACGTACGCGGCACGGGGAAGACAGACGTCTTCGTCTCCGGCTCCGGCCGAGCGGCGACGAGCGATGGTTGACGGCGGCGAAGGCCTACGGCCCTAGGCGACGACTGAAATGGATAGAGGATAGGGAGGGGAACATGATGGTACCAGTGGCGGTGGGGGATGATGACCGGCGGTGATCGATGTTGAGGAGAGGGCGGCGGAGCTCCTCGGGGTCCACGGCGGCGGCATGTTTCGTCGGTCTTCACGGCCAATCAAAACGAGGCCAGGGTGGAGGGCGTGGAGGCGGTTCTAGCGATGGTGACGGCGAGGGCAAATTCGTCTTGAGTCACCGGCGAGGGGTGGATGGAGTGGGAGCAGGGGAAATGCCAAAAATGAAGAAGGCGGCGGCTCGGGATGGGGAGGGCTTGAGGGGTTTCGGTGTGGGTGGATTGCGGCGAGCACCGGGGTTCTTATAGCGTCGCCGGCGGTGAAGTTTGGAAGGGTAAATGGGGGAAACCCGAGGGCTTCCAAAATTGGCGCCGGCGAGGTTTCCATCCGCCCGACATCCTTCCAAATGTGCCGGAACCACGTTGCTTTTAAGCTGAATGGGATCGCCGGCGAATAGGGAAGGGGGTCTCAGGCTCAATCTGGCGGTTGGCGGCTGCCGGCGGCGGTTATGGCAAGGGGGCCATCGGGATGGAAGGGGGAGATCCCCTTCCATTGGAGAAGAAAGACCTGACAGGTGGCCCCCACCTGTCAGTGGCTGCGAGCGAAAAGAGAAAGGCCGATGAGCGGGCCATGTTTGGCAGCGACTGAGGGGGATGCGGGAGAGGCTGGCGAGGGGGACCGGCCAGGCGCGAGTGGGCGGGGAGCGGGGGAGGGCGTGCCGACAGGTGGGTCCCGCCTATCGGTGGGCGCGGCCGGACTGGGTTGGGCCGAAAGGCCTTGGGAGGGGGATTCAGGGTTGTGGCCCAAAGGTATTTTAAAATTCATTTTTCAGTTAAAATAATTCCTGAATATTAATTATTTGATTAAGGCTTGAAGCACTGTTGCTAAAATTTTGTAAAAATTCTCAAAAATATTTCTTGGCCTCTCGTTTATCCCATAAAATTTGTAAGTCCAAATTTTGAATATTTATCTCCGTTTGACTTTAATAGGGCTCTTTTAGGAGTTTTCTTTAATAATAAAATTCAGAAATTCCTTTATTAATATATTTCCTTTATTTTATATTATTTTAATTCTGTGGCTGTTACAATCATATCCCCCTTACAAAGAATCTCGTTCTCGAGATTCGAAGTGAACCTCGGGGAAACTAGGGAACGGGGTTCTACGGGTGCTCCGGTTTAGGAGAAGGAGTTACATCAGAAATAGGCAAAGAGACCTCCGGTTCTGGGTTGGCTGGGATCAAAGTGGGAGTGTCTTCGGTTGTATCTAGGTTCTCTTTGTGGTGAACTAGGGTATGTCCCTCTGGGTTTGGAACGGAGGATGGCACCCGCTTGGGGTAGGAGCACTTGCAGGCGTAGTGGCCTTCTTGGCGACAGTTGAAGCACACTATTGGCTTGCCGTTCCTGTCCCTCTTGTATCCGGTAGCTTGCGCTGGTGTCCTTCTGGCTGGCGGTGCTTGGGGTGTGATACCTGTGCTTGGTCCTCCCAGGGTGGTCCGTGGCTTGGCAGGGGTTGGGGCTTGAGGTGGAATCGCTCTTGTTTCCGGCATAATTGCTTTGTTCACCATTCTCTGAAAGTTGGCGAAGTCCCCGTAGATTAACTGAAGGGAGAGCTCGTGTTGGTGTTGTTGGAGACAGAACAACTGTGCATGCTGCTCTTGCATCTGTTTTTGCTGTTGTTGCATCTGGGTAAGCAGCGTGGCGATCAGTTGGTTTTGTTTTGCCATCATCTCCGCTAGTGTGGGATGATAGGCAACGGGTGTCTGCTGTTGTCCAGCTGCACCCCACTGAGGCAGATTGCCTGAGGTGTTTCTGTCGCGTGGGGCTTCTGATCCTTGGTCGTTGGCCATCCTGAAGTTGAAGGGTGCCAATAGTTAAGGGGAAATTGTTACTGATTTTATTGCCTATGATGAATAATTTGACCTAGATGCTTACATATTTTATTTTAGTCCCTTATTAACATTCACACTTATGCCTTGTATTATTTTTAACATAAGTGATTTATCATGTATTTTATTTACACAACATTCATGTTGTAATACATTTTATTAATTAGTGTTAGAGGTTTAAGATGAAATGATGTTGATTATATCTTATTGAATTCCTTAGTACCAAAAATTCCGGGAAAATTTTTGGAACGCAATTTAATGCTTAAGGGAATTTTTAGGAAAATACTCTAACTAATTGTTATTTTTAAATGAAATTTCTAGGCTTGTATTTTAGCTTTCCTCTTTCTTGACTTATACTGAATCCTTTTCTTGAAATTTATTTATTAATTATTTTATTTTATTTTTTTTGACGCCTTACGAAAATCAAGGTGTTACAATCCTAACTTCCTTAACAAGAATCTCGTCCTGAGATTCGGAAAGGCTAGAAATAGAAAGCCATGGATATGTTTTAGCTATGAATCACTTCTTTGCACTAGAGGCTTTATGTCTACATCTTCATAGATTGAGCTTGGCTAAGTTAGGGCTTTCTTGACAACTTTTCTTGACTTTATGAATGGAGTTGATCTTGCAGAATGGCGACGAACGAATTATGTTGAGTTGAAACTAGAGGTAGATTCTCTCCTTTAGATTGGGATTATGACCTAATAGGTATAGGAGGAAGAGGGGAATGATATTAAGCTTTATTTCAAAATGTATCGTTCTTGCGATTACATTTATTGTCTTTTATTCAATTCTTCACTCATGTCTTTTATTTGACATGAGTGGCATTACAAACAAGGAAAAGAAAACAATCAATCGTAAATACTACGTCTATGGCAGCTCAGGGGATGGCTCGATCGCGGGCTCGATGGAGACGGTCGGGGTAGTCGAACTGGAGGGTCCGACGGGAGGTGCACTACGGGAAATCCTCTTGGGCTTCACTGTGGGAAACCGAAGCGATTTTCGCTTGCAAGGCGGAAAAGGGGCGATCTCCTCGAGATCCTTCTTTAGTTCCTTAAGCTGCTGACGGAGCTAGGTGTTGAATATGGCGCCTAGGCGTAGAAGCTCGTTCTGACGCCTCAACTCTTCTACCTCGAGAGTCATCTGGGGGTTCTGCTGGACTTGTCGATGGAGCTCAGCATTCTCGCGGTTCAAGTTCTCCGAGGTATGGCGGTAGAAGTCGATGGTGTCGTGTTGGCTGTCTGCGTCGAGTACGTCCTCTGTGTGTAGGTTGTCCATGGCCTCCAAAAGTCTCATGGTGCGGGCGATGGTGGAGTTGCTCTGGGTGAGGGGGCTGATGTAGGTGCTGCAGTGGCTCCCTGGTGTGCGCATGGGCATGAAGCGGTAGACGGTGTCGCGGAGGTGGCAATCGTAGACCAGACGAAGCTCGGCGAGGGCCTGAAGAGCGGCGCGCTGGCTGGCCAGCCACGAAGGAAGGTCCTCCGACTCCATGGGTGTAGAAGGGTGGCTGCGTGGAGGAGGGGCGGATAACAACCGTGACCTCGCAGAAGCTCTCGCTCGCATCGGGAAAGATCCCGTGGAACACGGGCTCCTGGGGAAATCCCAAGAAGTCGACAAGCATGCGAAGCTCTCGGATGAATCCGGCCTCGTCACAAAGAGTCCCGCTCATGGTATGGACCGGCATCTACAAAAGAGAGAGAGCTTTTGTGAAAATCTCGGAAGATGAGAGGATAAGTAATTTTGTAAGAAAATATGGTAAATATATAAGTCCTAGGGTCAGGTCTGTTTGGCTTCCTACAGTCAAGTCGGCTCTGATACCATCTTGTCGCGCCCCGATTTAATAAATCAGGACTTTTATTGAAATTCCATAGAAAATCAATAAAAACAAGACGTTCATCATGCGACCACGTACAATACAAGCAATCATTCACGGTTCGTAGACCACATTAATACAAAAGTGAATAAAGGTGAAGAGAAACTAATAAAATAAAGGGTCCTAGATGAACGCCTCCTTCCAGTCTCGCCTTGACTGGGTCGCTACTCCAGACCTTCATCCTCCTCGTAGTAGACGGGCTCTGGTGGTGTAAGTCAACAGGGGTGAGTACAAACGTACTCAGCAAGCCACCGAATGCAAATATAATGCAAGATAATAACAAGGGAAATAGTGGCTAATTTTGCAGAAGAAGCATAATTGTAAAGCATTAAATGTGATCAATTTATTAGTACTGAAATGTAAACACGTGTATGCATCATCATCTTCTAACTCGAGGAGTACGTTTTACCTCCTCGCACAACAGTCCTTACATGCCATGAATAACTCAACCATTCAAACATTAGTAAACTAACTGCAAGTAGTCACACAACCCGCATTTGACCGTGGGCTCGTCTTTTCGAAAAGATTAAATTACTCTGATCAGAGAGGTACCACTGTACCCACAAGGCACGCACTCATCACCTACACCAAAGTGTAACGAGATGACCCATTTCATGGGAACTCGTGCCAAAACCTTCCATATGGTCCTTCCCGACTCAACAGCACCCTCTTATAGGTTTCATATGGTGTCCCGACGCGTCAGAGCCCCACCATACCCCCCCCTTAAGCCTCGTCGGTACAAGTCGCCCGCAGGCTTGCCCCTTGCCCCCTCCACTATGGTGCATCGAGTCGGAGTATTCCATACTTCCAGTTAGGACTTACCCATTAGACTTGTGGTTGGTACGGAAGTGCTTTGCAACAAATCCCGCAGACCGGTCCTTATAGTGCCCCGGGTGCAACAAACCAATGCCCGAGCTTGCACCCGGAACCCACCATACTTATAACCTAGCCAACTCCAATAGAGTCCAGAGACGAGAATAACGGGGAAATTCATATACAGAATCCAGCTATCTACGACTCATTCTTTTTATCCTATAGCAGTTGTGCCGGTACATTGGGCACTAGCTAATAATTTTATAGTAGAGTGACAAGGAGTTAAGGCTCAATAAGCATGGCTTGGGTTTGCACACAAGGACGGGGATCTAATAAATATATGTGTAAGGCTTGATATTTGACTAATGCAATATTAACCTATGAGTTATAGCGATAATTTATTAAAACATGGGCTCAATAATGATCAACTGTTTCCACAGGGGTGGTCGATGACTTGCCTTTCTCAGCAAAGGGTGAAGGTGGAACCTCGGGATAGAACTCCGGATCTTTGACGAAGTTGTAGTCTTCTCGATACGGAAGAGTAAATAAAGCATTCAATAAACAATCCAAAACAAATCAACCATACTAACATACATATTTTTGTTGGATTAAGTAAGGGAGATAGAGTCTTAAAGTTGAGGGAATTGTTACTTAAATATTTAGGATTGATTTCTAATGAGAGTTCTGAATTTTATGACTTGATGTAATTATTTTTCCTAGGGGTTTTTATTTTCCCTTTTTAGAGATGAACTAAAAAGGTATATAATAACATTATTATTGTATTAAAAATAGTGAACTCAAGTTGTTAGGTTTTCTGAAGTTATAAGTTGTCATGACATTTTTATAAGGTGTTTAACTTTTATTATATGAATTACTTAATTATCCTACAAGGGCTTTTGCAATATTAATTAATAGATTAAAGTGGGCAAAGTGAACATGCTATTTTTGTTGCATTAAAACAGTAGAATAAAGTCATTAAGTCCTCTGAATTTATTATATAATTTTTCATGATATTTTTGTAAAGTGTTGTATTTCCATTATATGAATTAATTACTCATCCTAAAGGGTCTTGGGAATGTTATTTAATAAAATGTCATGGACAAAATGGATCAATATATTTTTATTGGCTTATAAACAGTGTAATGGAGTCACTATGTCCCCAGAAATTAATATATATATTTTTAAGGGTTTTTCTGGATTATTTAAATGAAATATGATTTTAATCCTAAAGGGGACTTTTCTTTATTTTTTAATAAGATTATTATGTTCCAAATAAACATATTGTTTTTATTGCATGAAAGTGTAGAGATTAAAAAGACAAATTTTCTAGAATTGAAATGGTCAAATTTGGAGTTAATTTGAGCAAGATATGAATTTTAAAGTTTAAAGCTATTTTCTGAATTTTATTTAAACCAGAAAACAGGCGTGTGGGCCGATCGATCCAGATCCAACGGTCGGTGGCGGGGCGGGGGCACTTAAGTGGCGATCGACGGCCCTTAACGCCCGATACCCGTTCGGCTAAGATCAAGTGCCAGGATTAAATCCGTGGCTGATCTAATCTCAACCGTCCATCCGCGATCGCACGGCGGAGCGTGCGTCCGGCACGTACGCGGCACGGGGAAGACAGACGTCTTCGTCTCTGGCTCCAGCCGAGCGGCGGCGAGCGACGGTTGACGGCGGCGAAGGCCTACGGCCCTAGGCGACAGCTGAAATGGATAGAGGATAGGGAGGGGAACATGATGGTACCGGTGGCGGCGGGGGATTATGACCGGCAGTGATCGACCTTGAGGAGAGGGCGGCGGAGCTCCTCGGGGTCCATGGCGGCGGCGTGTTTCGTGGGTCTTCATGGCCAATCAAAACGTGGCCGGGGTGGAGGGCGTGGAGGCGGTTCTAGCGGTGGCGACAGCGAGGGCAAATTCGTCTTGAGTCGCCGGCGAGGGGTGGATGGAGTGGGAGCAGGGGAAATGCCAAAAATGAAGAAGGCGGCGGCTCGGGATGGGGAGGGCTTGAGGGGTTTCGGTGTGGGAGGATTGCGGCGAGCACCAGGGTTCTTATAGCGTCGTCGGCGGTGAAGTTTGGAAGGGTAATGGGGGAAACCCGAGGGCTTCCAAAATTGGCGCCGGCGAGCTTTCCATCCGCATGACATCCTTCCAAATGTGCCGGAACCACATTGCTTTTAAGCGGAATGGGATCGCCGGCGAATAGGGAAGGGGGTCTCAGGCTCGATCTGGCGGTTGGCGGCTGCCGGCGGCGGTTATGGCAAGGGGGCCATCGGGATGGAAGGGGGAGATCCCCTTCCATTGGAGAAGAAAGACCTTACAGGTGGCCCCCACCTGTCAGTGGCTTCGAGTGAAAAGAGAAAGGCTGACGAGCGGGCCATGTTTGGCAGCGACTGAGGGGGATGCGGGAGAGGCTGGCGAGGGGGGCCGACCAGGCGCGAGTGGGCGGGGAGCGGGGGAGGGCGTGCCGACAGGTGGGTCCCGCCTGTCGGTGGGCACGGCCGGACTGGGCTGGGCCGAAAGGCCTTGGGAGGGGGATTTAGGGTTGCGGCCCAAAGGTATTTTAAAATTCATTTTTCAATTAAAATAATTCCAGAATATTAATTATTTGATTAAGGTTTGAAGCACTGTTGCTAAAATTTTGTAAAAATTCTCAAAAATATTTCTTGGCCTCTCGTTTATCCCATAAAATTTGTAAGTCCAAATTTTGAATATTTATCTCCGTTTGACTTTAATAGGGCTCTTTTAGGAGTTTTCTTTAATAATAAAATTTAGAAATTCCTTTATTAATATATTTCCTTTATTTTATCTTATTTTAATTCTGGGGCTGTTACATAGAGTCCCTCAACAAAATGGTGTAGTTGAGAGGAAAATTCGCACACTTGTGGAGATGGCTAGGACGATGCTCAATGAGCATAGGACTCCTAGAAAATTTTTGGCAGAAGCCATGAGTACAACATGGTACATCTCCAACAGGATATTTTTGTGCTCTTTATTGAACGTGACTTCTAATGAACTTCGTTTGGGAGGAAGCCCAAGGTCACTCACTTCAGAGTGTTTGAATGCTGTTGCTTCATCCTAAAGTGAGGTAATTTGGAAAAATTTGAATCACGCGCATCTGATAGGATCTTTTTGGGCTATTCTTTGCATGGTCATTCTTATCGTGTGTTTCAGTCTTGAATCTAACACTATAGTTGAATCTTGTGATGTGTCTTTTGATGCGACTTCTCCATGTGTTAGTACTAATTTTGAACTTGCAAGTGAGCATGATATGAGTGAACCATTTTTTGAGGAAGAAGAACCATAAGATGGTGAAGATCTTGATGTTGTACCACTACCTCCCTCTACGGCATCTCTAGAAGCTTCATCTACTTTAACAAGAGGACCTGAAGAGTCTACTTCTAGAAGCTTGGATCAAACTTCGGCAAGAGTTGAGGGTGAGATTCTATCACAGAGGGAAGCACCGCTTCATATTCAAAGAATGCATCCTCCTGATTAGATCATCAACGAGCTAAATGAACGAGAAACCCGATCGCATGCTCATTTCGTTGATTATGCTTTTGTTGCAAATTTTGAACCATTGGATGTTAGTCATGCTTTGTCTCATGTGAGTTGGATTAACGCCATGCATGAGGAACTTGAAAATTTTGATAGAAATCAGGTTTAGATTCTCGTTGATCCACCCCCTAACATTCATATCATTGGAACAAAATGGATTTTCAAAAACAAACAGGGGGAGGATGGGGCTATAGTGAGAAACAAGGCTAGGATTGTGGCTCAAGGGTATACTCAAGTCGAGGGGGTTGATTTTGGAGAAACTTTTGCACTAGTAGCTCGACTTGAGGCCATTAGGATCTTGCTTGCTTTTGCATCTTCTCATGGCTTTAAACTCTTTCAAATGGATGTAAAAAGAGCAGTCCTAAATGGTTTCATAGGAGAGGACGTGTATGTCAAGCAGCCTCCTGGCTTTGAAAATCACAAGTACCCCCATAGAGTCTTTAAACTTTACAAAGCTCTGTATGGGCTCAAGCAAGCTCCGAGGGCTTGGTACGACCACCTTAGGACCTTCTTGATTGAGCACGGGTACAAAATGGCCTCAGTTGACAAGACCTTGTTCACTCTCATGCATGGCAAAGATTTCTTACTCGTTTAGATTTATTTTGATGACATAATATTTGGTGGTTCATCTCATACTCTTGTTGCCGAGTTTGTTGAATCCATGAGCATGTAATTCGAGATGTCGATGATGGGCGAGCTGACTTTCTTCGTTGGTTTGCAAATCAAGCAAAGCAAACAAGGAACATTTGTTCATCAGACGAAATACACAAAAGACCTGCTAAAACGCTTTGACATGTCAGATGAAAAACCACTTGCTAACCCAATGGGTACTTCGGTTGCACTTGATCCAGATGAAGACGGAGAAGAAGTGGACTAAAAGGAGTATCACAGCATGATTAGCTCCATTGTTTACTTGACGGTTATGAGGCCAGATATACACTTTGTTGTGTGTCTGTGCACTCATTATCAGGCTTCTCCCAGGGCTTCACATCATAAAGCTGTCAAGCGCATTCTAAGGTACCTCAAGCACACTCTTGAATTTGGCATTTGGTATTCTGCTTCATCTTCATTATGCTTGAGAGGTTTTTCTGAAGCTGACTTTGTTGGATGCCGTATTGATCGCAAGAGTACTTCGGGGACATATCATTTTCAGGGTTCATCTCTTGTGTGTTGGTCTTCACGCAAATAGTCTAGCGTTGCATAGTCTACAGCCGAGGCTGAATATGTAGCTGCCGCTAGCTGTTGCGCACAGATTTTGTGGATGGTTTCTACTTTGCGGGACTTTGGGTTGGATTTTACAAAAGTTCCACTGTTTTGCGACAACACAAGTACGACTAGCTTAGCAAACAACCCGGTACAACATTCTAGGACCAAACACATTGACATGCATTATCACTTTTTAAGAGATCACAATGAAAAAGGAGATATTGAATTGTGTTTTGTCGATACCCAAAATCAGCTTGCAGATATTTTCACCTAGCCTCTCGATGCTTCTCGATTTGCATTTTTGAGGGGAGAGCTTGGCATTTGTCATCCTGATGGCATCATGTGAGGGGGAGTTGTGTACTTTTGCATATGCTTCTGAAATATGATTAATTGCTTTCACATGTACATACTTGAGTGTGCACTTTACATTTCTTTCTTATACTCCTGTTGATTATGCTTAGAATGAATTCATCTATCTATATGTCTTGAGCATGGATTTTCTTTGTGAAAATTTGAAAATGGTCACTACTAAGTCTGGAAACTAGCATGAATAGGCTAGGGTGCTTTTACTATTCATTACTTACTTGATAGCTTTGTCCTTTTCTCTTGGATGGTGATATGCAACTTGATCTTGTTATCCTCAAAAATTAAAAAAATTGAAAAAATAAAAATGAAAAATCACAATGATGAAAATGAAACAAAAAATATTGAAGTTGTGATATAATTGAAAAGATCTAGGTGGGTTTGCGTAGTCGCACTACTTTGTTCTAGACTGCTTACCATTTCACTTTGGTTTGAATTGGGACATTGAAGTGTATACCATGATCAATGCTTTAAGCTTCCGATGGTTTATCCTAGGCTTGGCTTGGTCGGTTAGCATAAGGTTGACTTGCAAGTAACCCCTAGCATTTAAAAATAATAATAATAAAAAGTGTAATTTCCTCGCATATCAAGTTTGCTGCAGCTCCTTGTAGTGGGATGTGGTTTTCGAGTTTGTTTTTGACTAGCTTTTGTATCTCTTACCTTGCCATGTCTAGTATGCTAGTCTAAGTAGTGATGCTTTTATTTGCTAAACATCAAAATGCTTGCTCATACTAATATTTAGATTGTATACATTCGAGCTTGTCATCCAGTTGGTTAGGACAGTTTGTGAAGCATAAGGATTGTGTGTACTGTAATTGTACTTAATCATATTCTGGAAGCATTGCATGTACACTTTACTCTCACAACTCATGGAACTATCTTGATGTCCGCATTGCCAAAGGGGGCAGTTTTTGTTGATTTTGTTGCTCATTGAGTTTTTGAAGTAGTTTTTGCTCTATCATCCATCCTTTTCAAGTGACATGTTTCTTTATTTTTGCTCTTTTTAGAGATTTCATGGTCACTTGTGTGCTGAACTTTTGCTTTAAACTTCTTTTTGATCTTGTGTTGTCAATGCACTCATCAAGGGCGAGATTGAGGAACCTAGTGAGGATCGTCACTATGGTTCAAGGTTATGATGAGTGATTGACAGGGGCTTTGTCATGAGTTTGTGTGTGGATGTTTGGATACGTGTGTGTATGTGTTTGTCTCGTGTGTGTAGGATTGAGATACTCATCAACTGTCGATGGCAAGGGATAAGGGTTAGATGGGGAGTCTAATGCCAGATGGTCGAGGGTGTCAGTTGAAGTTGAGAGTGAACTCAGATGTACGCATGGAGATAAAGCAGGACGTGAGATAGAGGTTGATCAAGATGAAGTGTCGGTTGAGTCAGCAAAAGGGAAGCTAGTTCAAGTGACAAGGCGGCTCGAGGGATCGAGAGCGGGAGAGCCTTGCTGGCAGTCAAGTTCGCGGACTGACAACGATCGTCGACGATCGGGGAGGCTTTGTCATTTTTTGCTAAAAACCGTCGCATCTCTAAATGTTTTAAATTCAATTATTAGGAGTATTTTTATTTTGAGTAATTTAGAGTAATGTGTAAATTTTTAGTATTTTTTCAGGATTTCCCAATTCTGAAAATATATTAAAAAGTTGAGTCAATTTGTAATAAAGAGTAATAGAGGTCTAGGAGAGTAGTTTTCAGAATTTCTAATTCTAAAAATGTCTCATGTTCTTATATGTAAAACTGAAAAGTTGGAGGATCCATGTGTAAGGTGCCTCTTAGGGTATGGCTATAAAATGTGCCTCATAGCCAAGGGGTTGGCTGCCTTTTGAGAGAAATAGAACCAGAATTTTCTGTGCTTAATGTTCTGATTATTTTGTGATATTTGATTTCTGAAATTTCATCTTCAGCTCATCTATTATGTGAATTTGCTATTCTTCCCGATAACATTGTTTCTTGTCCATGATCTTCAGGGTATTTTCTGTTGCGCCACCAAGACTTTCTCTGATGAATTTTGTTCTCTGGATCTTTATTTCTGCACAACGGTTTTGGAGATTTTGAAGTTCATCTTCAGTTTGCTTTTTCTGTGATTTATTGTGCTGTTTCGACAACGTTGTTCATCTTCCAGGGTCTTCGCTGAAACTTGCAGCTGCGCTGCCAGGAACACTTTTCTCTGGAAATCGATTAGTAGTCTTTTTGATCTAATTTCTCTTGTAGTCTTGTATTGGTTTTGTGTATGATTCAACATCAAGTCATTCAGTCAAGGATTCATCCATGAAAGAGAAGGATCTGATCAAGACAATATTCAGAGATCAAGAAAGAGGTGCTGAAGCTTCATCAAGTGATTTTCTGTTCTTGAGCAGAGTTGATTCATTTTTGAGTAGTGTTGAGTCCCTTTTGAGTTGATTGAGGAGATAGCTGGTCCATTCTTATGTATGTAGTGAAATTTAAATGAATCATGATTCTGATTGAGTAAAGTTTATCTAAATGAATTTGCTCTGCTATAGGAATATACCTCTGTTGTTGATTATTCAGATCTGAAGGCCTTGATTAAACTGATAGATTGTTGAAGAGTTTTTCTATAACAACATTATCTGAATCTTCTTCTATGTTCTAGCAAATTCTGTATATCTTGTGTTTTCCTTAGAGAGGGTTTTTCAGAGGAGTTTCAGAAGTATTGTAATTGGTTCCAAAATTTTCATACACTGTTCCAAACTTTATTTGAATCTGAATTGAATGATAATAACAGTATAGATTATACTCTTTGATTCACTAAGTAGATTTCTATCTCTGAATTTGAGTCAGTTCCAGTTCTGTTCTATGTTTTACTGTGAGTATAGAAATTCATTTACCCTGTCTGAAATAGTGTTTTTGTTTTCAGATTTGTGTCAAGATAATGCAACCTAAAGTTTGACTGTTTATAACTAGATCAATCAATACATATTAAGTTTTCTGAGCCTGTTTGAGGACTTTAATTTTGTAGGACAGATTTGATTAATGTGCTATGTTTATGTTTTGTGTCTTAGAACTAAAGTTATCAATCCAAGTTTTCCTTATCAACACTCTGTTTACAGTTTCATCATCTGTCAATTGATTCAGGCTTCTTTTCTGAACTGTTGAACTGATTGTTTAAACCATCTTTCGTTTGGTCATGCATTTGATTAACCCAGAATTGCTATAGTGAGTAAACTGTTTATATTCTAGACATTGTTAATACTGTGATTACTGCTGTCTGCACTATACTACTTCTGCCTGCAGAAAGATTTTAATTGTTGTTGGTTAGTAAGCAAGCCTTAACTCAATAAATGAATTCAAACTTTTGATAGTTCTTGATTTCAGTTTCTTCATCAGTAAATTGATTCAATCAAAATTTTTCTGAAATCTGAACTAGAATTTTTCTTGGTCTGAATAGTTGTTTGGTTCAAAACTTAATTGATTTCAGATTCAGTGATTGAGCCTCTAGTGAGTTCTGTCAGATTTTTATTTTCTAAAATAAGAGATTTATGATTGTAGCAATTCTGAATTGTGTTTTATGAAATTGATTCTTCTATGATCTGATATATCTTCTGCTGAACTGGATTAATGTCAATAGTAGACCTTCAATCTGTGTTTTGACTTGAGTTTAGTTGACACTGTTCATCATCCAGCCATCTTCAGAACCAATGTGTGTTTTCATCTGAAATGTATTTGAATAGTGTCTGTTTGATGAAATTGATTGATTTGAAGAGTTTTTGACTAATCTGATCAGTGTCTAGTGTCAAGTTTAGCTCAAAGTGTCAAGTACATGTGTTAACAAAGGTTTCTGAATTTTTGGGCTATCTCGGAGTTTCAGTCATCGATATAACTCTGTCGTTCATCCAGTTGTCGATCTACTCACTGTAGTTCAGAATATCAATTGTCGACAGAGTGCTTCGACACTTCAAACTCCGAACAAGACTGAATTCTGAATTTGAAAAGATTTTGTTGCTCTGTTTCATGCTGATTGGTTTAAATTTGAATCTAAAATTTTTGGAGGTGCGTTGGGTGATTTGAATAGGCCATCTGATTCACGAGAATTTGTTAAGGCATCTATTCACCCCCCTCTAGTCGCCATTCTGATCCCACACATCGGCAAGGGGGACCGAGGTAATCTTTAATTTCATCAAAGCTCTTCTGGCACTACGGATTCCATGTGAAATCTGTGGATCCTTTTAAGGCTTTGAATATAGGAAGGCTTCGCTTAGCGGACCTTGACAAAAACCTGCAGAGAGCAGCGAGGCGTCCGGCAAGCTTCTGGACTTGCTTCAAATTTTCTAGTAGAGCCATCTTCTACAATGCACTTATCTGCATTGGGCTTGCTTCAATTCCTCTGCTCGAAACTAAGTATCCTAGAAGTTTTCCTACTTGATCTCCGAAGACACATTTTTTAGGATTGAGGCGGACTCCGCGTGCCCAAAGGTTCTGGAAAGTTTCTACTAAGTCTACGCTATGCTGGTGCTTTTGAGCACTTTTTATTACAATGTCATCCATACAGGCTTCGACATTTCGGCCTATCTAGTGACCTAAAGCCTTAGCAATTAATCGTGAAAATGTTTCTCCAGCAATTTCTTAAGCTGAAAGGCATTCTAACATAACAAAAGACTCCGGAAGGAGTTACAAAGCTTGTCTTTGTTTCATCTTTGCGTTTTAACCATATCTGATGGTATCCTGAGTACGCGTCGAAGAAACATAGAAGCTTGGAGCCTGGTGTGGAATCTACAAGTTGATCAATTCAGGGCATGGGGTAGGGGTCACGTGGGCATGATTTATTCAATGAAGTAAAATCAATGCACATGCGCCACTTGCCGGAGGCTTTCTTTTTGACGAAAATGGGGTTGGATAACCACTCCGTGTGAGTTACCTCCCTAATGATCCAGGCTTGCAATAATTTATCCACCTCCGCCTTGGTGAGGTCAGCTCTTTCTGTTGACAGTTTCTGGAGCCCCTAGTGAATGGGACAAGCTTAAGGGTTGACAAGCAGGCAGGGCTCGATTATACTCTGGTCAACTCCGGGGATATCTTCGTCTGACTAGGCAAAGACATCCAGATTTTCACGAACCACTTCTTCTAGCGAAGCGGATATTTCTGAAGGAAGCCCCTTGCCGAATTGAATGGGGTTTCTCCTTGCCCTCCTCGATGATGGTCTTCATTATAACTTCGGCTTCTAGGATTGGCTTGACAGAGGTGATCTCCGAGGGGTCTTTGGACATCGAAGCTTCCTCTGGATGCTCCTGAACATTATTTACCTATCAAGGATCTAGGGGTGGGCCATGGTCATACACTACCCTTCTTCTCGTATCTTGATCACCGATGATCACAAGTACTCCTCCTTGTGTAGGCATTTTCAGGCACATGTAATTGTGATGTGCTACTGCTCCGAACTGATTCAGCATCCCTCTTCCGAAAATGGCATTGTAGGCGTACGTGGTGTCGGCGACATCAAATATAACCTCCTCCGATCTTTCCTGGTGCCCCTCTCTGAAAGCAACCTCGAGGCCTATCTGGCCGACGGCATCAAGAGGACGGCCTGCGAAGCCTTGAAGTAGACGGGCTGCCAAAAGTAGATGCTTCCAAGGGATACAAAGTTTGTCTAAGGCTTGAATTAAAATGATGTCGGTGGAGCTTCCGCCATCAACCAACACTCTTCAGACCTCAGTTCCTACAATGTCAGTAGTTATAACAAGGGGATCAGTGTGAGGGAACTTAACCCCAGTAGCAACGTCTTCAGAGAAATATATCGCTACTTGGGACCACTCACGCATAGCTGCTGCAAATGCCAAAATCCCGATGTGCCCTACTTCGCGAACATATTCCCTCCGCTGCCTTTTGGACATGCTACCCATAATACCCCCTCCGGAGATGAGCAGGACCAATCGCTTATGGCGGTCTTGGATGTCCTCTTGCTTTGGTGGTGGAAATAAGTTTGCCACCAGATGCATCTTCGGAGCATCAAATACGTCCGCATGTCCGACAGCCTGCATGGGCTCCAGACGTGCAATGAGATGTGCTCAGTCTATAGTGCCTCGACTAGAGTGAGAAACCAAGGGTTGGTTTCAGAGTCTATGATTAGTGGTTTATAGGATTTACCTTCTGGATTCAATGGGGTCCCGACGAAGGGGTTCGGAGGTTGTTTCACTGAAGGGTTCGGTACGTCTGCTTGCTATGGGTGTTGCAGCAGAGTGTGTATCGAAGGGTTCGGTACTTTGGGTGGAACACCGGAGGTTGTTTACCCGGAGATGTCTCCAGGGTATTGGAAACGCTTGTCTGTTTGTCGGTGGTGCGCAGGTGACTTCGGAAGCGACAGATGGTTTGCAGCAAGTGAACCTGGGTCAAGTGGGAGGCTTGATGCCAAGCGAGCGGTGAGCTCGGTCACGGAGGTTGCGTAGGGTTGAGGTCGGTCCATGGGTCAAGGTGCGCCAGACGAAGGCCGAGAGTGCGGAGGGTGGCTCTGACTGAAGGTACCCCAAGACAAAGTAGACTATCATCTATACCCCTGTCTGAGAGACAAAAACAGTATAAACCCTAGGGGTAAAGTAGTCTATTCACAGGGTTGAATAGTGCGTATAAATAGTGAAGGCTGGCTAGGGCTAGCTAACACTTTGAGCAGTCATTTTAGAACTCCTGTGCTAGCCGCCACACTCTTTTATTCTGTAATGTGAGTTCATTTTGTGTTCCCTGTTCTTCCAATGAAACTTTGATTCTGTTCATTATTCACTGCTTGAACTTGTATTATGTTTTACACTACATGCTTTGATTCCTTTGTGCACCATTTACTTCTGCGTTAAGTTTGTGCATTGGTTCTCTTCGTGCGAAGTGTGTGAGAGGTCTGTACGTGCGAAGTGTGTGTTCTCAGTGTGTGTTCACTCTGTGTAAACTGAGGTAACCCCTCACTATAACTAGCAAAGCACTTAGTGGAGTGTGCTCGAAGCCTGCTTTCTTCCCTTAGCAAAAACAGTTCTGTTTTGCATTTAGACCTTTGAAATATGAAGCCTAGTACTAGTTGCTAGTGCGGAGTATCTGGTCGAAGTCCGTAGAGGGAAACTACCTCCTGCGAGTGTGAAGTGTGAAGTCTGCTCAAAGGCACCTAGTGTGCGGAGCGTGCACAAATTTAGCGGAGTTGAGTTTTTGGTTTTGTGGGTGGAGCAAAGTCTTCTTGACTTCGAACTTTTGCTCCTCGTGAAGCCTGGTTTCGGAGCTGTGAAATACGTCCGAACCAGACCTCCGAAGGGTGTTTTCGAAGCCTGTTCCGCAGGAGACTGAATTAAAATAGAAGGCTATTTTTAGCCTGAAATTTTAAAAGCTCCCATTCACCCCCCTCTGGTCGCCCTTTTTGGTCTAACACAGAGGTTCTCTCGAGATACTCATTGCGAAGGGTGAGTATGGACTTACATGTATCCGTGTTGTGGCTCTGGTTCTCTCCTTGTATGGAACACAAGAAAGAATATCCTTGTACACTAGGCCTCCCGGGTGGTCTCGAACTGCTTACCCTATTACCTTGTCCCTGGTGGAACTTCGGAGGAAACTTTAAGGGAGGGGAAGTGATGTAAAGAACCTACAAATGAGAATGTTTTTGTCCTTTCTGTGCGTCGTACGTCTGATGCTCGAAGGGGGTCGCACGACGTAGGCTCGAAGCTTCAAGCTCAATTTTCACCTCCTGGGCGAAGGTTGATGGAAGGAGAGTACTCCTCCAAATTTGTCCTTCTTCCGACCTGGCATATTCCTTGAAGTATGCCATCAACTAGGCCACCGAAGAAATGGTCTTGCGGTGAAGTTTGTTGAGGAGGCCCAGGATGGTGACGCCTTCACGTGCCGCATCGACAACATATGAAGTAGACAACCCATTAATCCGAGACTTGGTGTGGGCGAACCGCTTGAAGTATTGCCGAAGAGTGTCTCTGGGCTGCTGCTTTACCTGAAAAAGGCTCCCCATAGACATTGGGGCCACAAAGGTCCCTTGAAAATTGCTCACAAACCTTTTCTTTAGCTGCTCCCATGACTTGATCATTCCAGGCTTTAAGGACTAAAACCAACGAAGAGCCACCCCTTCGAGCGCAAGGGGAAACATTTTGCCATCGTGTCTCGAAACTCTCCGTTGGCTTCTATTGCAAGTGCATTAGAGCGGGCGAATTATCCGGGGTCAGCTTCTCCATAGTATTTGTGCAACTTTGAAGCTCGGAACTTAGGATCAAAGCACACTTTTTGAAGATCGACATGTAGCAGGGATTCTTTGTCAAAGGAGGCATTTTTTGCACTCCTTCGAGTCTCGAGGGCTTCAGGAAGTTGGACGGTATCTACATCTTGAGGCGTCTCCAGAACTTCGGGGTTAGCTTGTGGGCAAAGCTTAACAGTAGCTTCTTGTCTCCAGCGGTATACCTCCGCCTGAAGCTGGGATAGCTCGGTGGTTGTATTGACTAATAATTTACACTTCCTCTAGAGTGGCCCTCCAGGTCTTCAGAGCCGATGAAGTTAGTACGAAGCACGGTCGGAGCTGTAGGTGGACCTCCGAAAGCTCGAAGGTTAACGGTCACACTGGGGGTCTGAGGTCGAGGGATTGCGGAGGGTTCAGAGACCTCCGTTGTATTTGGAGATCCTAATCCAGAGGTTCGAGGGGACCTCTGGAGGGGACATGCACCTTTCCTTCACTTGGGAGGCATGGCCGCGGAGATGGATTGGTAGAGACGCTAGATTTTGTACTAGGGTCCCCACGGACGGCGGCATTGTTGGCGTAAAGGATTACGCTAACAGGTTTTGATAATTTCGAAGGGTTAACAAACGAAGTGTTTGTGAAGTGTTTGTTGCGGACTGTTACAAGCATCCAAATAGGATAATAGCTCAAGACAGTTCGAAGTGTGTATTGAATACGTGAATATTTGATACCCCTTTCTTAATGAAGAGGGGTATTTATAGACAAGATACATTAGGAAAAGACCTTTTTACCCTCTAATTACAACCGACCTAACGGGTACTATTTAGTATTCTTCATAGGGTTAAAAGGGTAAAAGACCGAGCCAACAGTAAGTAAGTAATTGTTCCATCCTTGCTGGTAGTGCCCCTTCGGATGGAGAGGCTTCGAGACTATCTTTCATGCCGAAGCCTTAGTGGAAACCTCCCTCTCAAAATGCTCCGGAGGTAGCGGAGCCTCGATGGCTGTTAGGACCTCTGGAGATCAGGGCTTCTAACTTCCTTTTATCTTAGGATAGTGTTGATGCAGAGATTTTGAATGATGTTGAGGATGAAGCATTTCCCCCAACAGAAGCCTCTCGAATACGCCTCTCCAAATGATCTGTATAATGAAGAGAGTAGTATACGCAAGAAATATTTTCATGCTCCGTACATAGAAAAATCGAAAAATCCTTACAACCATTGAGGTAATGCATTCTTGATTCAGAGCTCTTTGGACCCAAGATCCGGTTGGAGGAATTCGGAGAGCTGCTTCGAACAACCAATCATCGCCCCAAAATAGTCGTTAGCTCTTGGAGTCGTTAGACCATAAAGAGCCATTACTCTCTATGGAGCCCAATAGTTGCACGATTAAACGATAGTTTCAAGTCTTCATTGTGATGGCCCCACATGTCATAACAGCATGGAAACTGAAAGGAAGCAATCCAAACGTTGCCTCATAGCGTACGGCACAAGGGACCCCACGGGCTATAAAAGGAGAGAGAAACAGTGGTTTTGTGGCACGTAACCAACTGCTCTTTGTAATTTTGCTTTTCCCATTCTCCAGTTCCCATTATCAACCCTTTAAATCCCCATTGATGGCGAGAACCAGTTCCAGTGTGTCCGTGGCAGCCTCGACATTGTCTCAGCTGTAGGCCATGGCGGCAGCGACGGCGACAGCGACAGGAACCTCGGAGAACCCTCGGCCCACCAGTCATCGGGATCTTCGACCTTTGCACCATTCTCGATGTGGATATCCCACTTGGAACTTGTACACTTTGTTACTCTACTCAGCCCTTGCAATGATTCTCTTGTATGAATCATATATCCGGTATCAAATACCCATGAATCATTTGGACGAGTAGCAAGATTAATTTCAACAACATTAATACCTGAAGTGGAAGTCATACTTCCCTTCTTGTTCTTCTGCCCTTCCAGGTACACCTTGCAACTGCGCTTCCAATGCCCAGGCTTGTGGCAGTGGTGGTATACATCAGATCCAGTAGGACCCGACTTGGACTTTCTAGTCAATTTAGACTTTGCACTAGAGATCGAATATGTAGTCTTAGCCTTGTCGTTCAACTTTCTCTTTTTGCCCTCCTTCTGAACCATCATCACTTGACTTGGAGATTTCTTGATACTCTCCTCAGCAGTTTTTTAGCATCCCATGCGACTCAGCTAGTGTCTTCTCCAGTCCAACCATGTTATAATTCATGATGAATGGCTCAAAACTTAGTGGGAGCGACTAGGGAATGACATCAATAGCTAGGTACGGATCTAGCGGAGCGACTAGCATGCTTCTCATAAGCACACTTGTCTACTGCAGAAGCATCCTCTCCTTGTTCATTGGGGTGAGGTTTCTCTAGAACATAATCCTTTTTCTCTTATTTAAGAACGATTCTCAAATTGCGATACCAATCCATAATGTTTGTTCTAGATAATTTCTCACATTCAAGTATAGATCACAAATTAAAAATTGGAGTGCTCTTAACATAAGAAGTAGTAGGTGTCATGATCTACAAAAGATTAAATGCAAGGTTCAGCACTATGCAATGTTTATCTTCTATCCAATAAAATATGTTCCACTATTTTAAATCTAGTCACTTTCCCTCTAATCACTAATAGTGGCGCAAGATCCATATTCACTCTAACTCCTAGTGAGCTTTGGCATCACTGTTAGAAGCTAGATGACATAAGTAAGCAACACTTTGCTAATCACATCATATGTTACTCTTGTCGTTGGAGAAGCATCCTATGCTCTACGCCAACTCTATGCTCCAAGGCCCAAAACAGTTTTGATAGCCCCGTTAAGCAAACCAATACTATGCGTGCAGAAGTCCGACTTCCGCCCCAACTGGTCAATATAAAAGAGAGCACCCTACTTTGGCAGACCCACTATCGATGAGCAAGAACCTTGGTGGGTGCAGCTGGTTGCAAGAGCATCAATACTTAATTTTTTGAGGGAAAACTATTATAGCACCATAACGTCCCTAGCGCACACGAAAGATGCAAGAATAGTATAACAGGAATATAAGAAAGCATCACAGGCAATCATATTAACTGTGACATAGCATGGCCCTCTTCACATGGCGATCTCCATCTCCATGGCTCCCATCATTGCGTGCGTGCTCCTGGCCTCCATGAAGAGTACTAGTCTATCTCACATAGCCTATACTAATTACATGGGCTAAAGCACCGCCGAAATGACATGCGAGACGTAATAAATTTTACATCAGCCTTAGGCTGTAAATAACCATGACACACATGCCATATTTAATTTACATTCATTGCATTCATCTCATACATCACATTTATCCAAGGCCATGCCAGTCACAACATTATTTGCAAAACAAAGTTAGACGAGCAATCTACAAGTGACTAGATTCAGGATCTAAAAAACCTAGCTCAACAGGCTCGGAATTTCAATTCGGTTGGGTCAGAACTTCCGGTCTGGCATTGGAACTTCTAATCCACCTGAACTTCCAATCAATATCGGAATCCCGGACAACACCAATTTCTTTTTGTATCGAATCACTATTTGATATCGAAACATCCGATCATCATCGGAACTTCCGGTCAATATCAGAACATTCTATTTTTCCACCATGTATCTCCATACATGAGGGATCTAGATTGAACACTACGCACATAGGCTTTGATACCACTGTTGGGAATAGGGGATCTACGCTAGCCGACAAATTCAAAATGTCGGCCCTAATCCCAAGATCCATGCACGTGTGAGATCATAGATCATTACATTATAGCACGAGACGTGCTAAGTGCCATCGAATAAGATGTCGGAGTAGTGCGTCAAGCCCATCCTCGCTTTGTCCTTGTCATCTCTCGCTAATCCGATTGATGAAGATGACATAGTTGTTCACATGAAGAAGTTCACAAGCATCTCTATTGATGCAACACATGTGAGATATGGAAAATCCTCGATCTCAACAATTGAGATCGAGAAAGGGAGGAGAGGAGCCTATGGTGGCTAGGTCTAATATATGCTTATCGCTTGTCTCTAAGACCTCCTCCTCCTCTCTTTATATAGGCCTAAGAGCCCCTGGTCATCTATATCTCAGAACCCACAAATTAGTTACAACTAATTTGTATTCGTAACAGATCCAATCTGTTTGCCCACGTTGGAAGTTTCGATCCTAGATCATAACTTCCGACAGGGTAATTTAGGTATCCTGATTCAGTATGGTAGCGTTTGGTTCGAGGGCAACGGTGGATGGAATGATTCCATCTAGTTTTTATGGGATGAGGTGATACATTTTTTTTGGTTAGATGGGATAGGATAATTCAGTTTTTTGTTTGGTTGGAGGTAGATAACAATGGATAGGATGAAATCCTCTCACAAAAGAGGGTGGATGAGTTCATCCAACGAAAAATTCGGATGGAGCTATCCAACATCTAGAAGGAATATTCTCTTTTGCTGGATGGTTCTGTCCAGCCTTCCACAAACCAAACACTACTCAAAGTGGATGGGATGATTCGATCCAATCCTGTCCAAGCAACCAAACGAACCTTATGAAAGAAACAATCTCTGGAACCTTTTCTTTATGGGAAAATAGCGAAGAACCTTATTCAGAATCTTGTTAGCACATTTCCTATTAGGGTTATTTTTTGATTTCCACCATGAAGTTTTACAATTTAGACAATAATCAGCATTAGCATTATCGTTCCAATAAAGAATGCAATCATTTATACACGCACGGATCCTGATGTTGACACGAAAACGTGCCCCGCACTTGGGCCGGTTCAACGATCCAAAAACACTGCGAGATGTTGACGTCATGTTCCGACAATCCTTAAACCATGGTAAGGATAATGGAGTCACCAAGCAATCAAATAATATTAATCTAAAATTACTCAATTAACCAAAGTGTTGGAAAATAACTAAAAACAATAAACAACCTAACTAAACCCAATCGACCAGATCATGGCCGGTTGGACCGAGGTCTACTGGGCGGTCAAATTGGCTAGGGGTGTCTGGTCAGAACGAAGGTACACGGCCAGTCTGACCGGCAGTGCGAAGCCCTCACCGAAGGTGCCTTCAGTGTACTGGAGCGAAGGGGCCCGAAGGTATGCTGAAGGGGCCTTGGACCTATTAGCCGATCGGACCGAGGATTTAATCTCGGTCAGACAGAAGGGTCGGACCAGGCACTACAACTTTGCTCCTAGAGTTTTTAGCCGAACAGAAAGTATTTGAATCAGCCTCGACAGTTTTCTGCTTGGTAGGATTTCGCTCCTGCTTCCTGTTGGTCGGTCTAGCCATATTGGGCCAGTCTGACCGACTGGTGTCGGTCTCCTTTGAAGGGCCGGTCAGACCGGCCATAGTAGGCTGATCAAATCAAAGTGGCAGGGGCGGTCTAACCGGCCATAGGGCTGCGGTCAGACCGACCATCTCCTTGGGTGGCTTTGGCAGTTCATCTTCGCCGTGCTCCTCGGAGGTCCCATTAGTGATTGGGACGTCCTTGGACCCTACCTTGACGATGATAGCTTCAGAGTGTGACTCTGAGCGTCCTCGTGGTGTGACAGATAGTCTAGAGAAGACGTTGCCGTTGGAGCGCCCATCTGGCCCTACATGTTATAAAATCCGGGTGGCACAAATGGCCCTGCATGTTGTAAAATCTGGCCCATATGGCGTAGGATACCCGTGGGCAGAAAGTAGCAAGGTGGCCACTGTGCCATTGGCAGATGGTATGGTGGCGGAGGGAAAGGTGGCTCCAATGGCCTTGGCCATCGTGTGCCGAACCCACTCTTTCGAGGAGAGCCCAGCCTCACTGGGGTCCTGGCCGAGCGCTTGCCTTCTCAACCCTCTTCTGGTGCTTCTGGAGCAGCGTGTCAGATGTCACCTCCGGCTTCTTGTGATTTACAGCCAAAGATGATGCGTTTGTGTTCACCTTCCACACTCCTACCTCATGGTTCTTCACCACGAGCGTGTGTGGGCACGATTCCCCGATCATGACCTCCTTTCCCCCGGTGGACTCGACCTGCTCCGGCCGAATCAGCACCTTCTTCCTGTCAAGATCAATAGTGTTCATGGGGAAAGGGTCCCGGTCGAGCTTCATCTTGGGACTTGTATCCAATTTCAACCATCCTTCTATGGCCAATTGAAACTACTGATGAAAAACATTGCAAGCGTTAGTAGAATGGGAATGAGAATCATGCCACTTACAATAAGCCCGATTATTCAAATCGTCGGTCGTCGGAATGATGTGACCCTTCAGTAACCTAATGAGTTTGTTCTTCAACAAAAAATCAAATATCTTATCACACTTGGTCACATTAAAAGAATACTTCACCTCACTGGGTCGACTCTTAGTAGGAGACGACCGTAATTCAGTGCAAGTGATGGGCTTGACCTTGCTAGACCAAGTCCATTCCACGGTTTACATATCGGCCGAGTCATCCTCGCTCTCTGATGATTCCTCGTCGGAGTGTTCCATGATGTGCACCTCGGCCTTAGGCTTGTTAAATGTTTTGGTGAATTTCTTACTTTTGGCTCATCTTTCCTGAACTAGAGCCTTCTGTAGTACTTGACTTACATAGAAAAAATCCTGGCCATCTAGTCTCTCTTTAAGTTCGGAGTGAAGACCGTTAAAAGCTAGGTCGGCCAAGTCTCTATCAGAAATGTTCAAGGTAAAACATCGGTTTCTAGTGTCCCTAAAACGCTTAACGTATTAGGAGACACTCTCGTTAGTCTTCTATCTAACCGATGTCAAGTGTGAAAGTCTAATCTCAGTCTCCCCAGTATAGAAATAGTGATGGAACTTCTTCTCCAACTGGGCCCAAGTCTGGATGGAATTTGGCGGTAACACTAAGAACCACGTGAAAGCGGTGCCAGAGAGTGATAGAGAAAACAACCTAAGCTTCAAAGCATCCGACCGGCTAGCTTTGCCACACTGCGCTAAAACTGACCTATGTGCTCTAGGGTGGTCTTACTACATTCACCATAAAATTTTGTAAACTCGGGAACCCTAAAGCCCCACGGGTACGGGATGGTATCGAGGTAACTAGGGTATGGCTTTTGATAAACCCTACCCCATCCTCTGGGTGTCCATCCCACAACCTCTCTAAATAGTGCCCGAATTTGCTCGTCAAGGTCATCTAAGCCTCCTGCCTACGTGCGTCTCTCGTGTGGGGGAATGACACGTGGTGGTTTATCATGGTGTCGGCCATGCGGATCCTCCTCTCGTGGTGGCTCGTGATATGGGACATGATCGGGCCTATGCAGGTGTGCTGGAGTAGGAGGTGCGGGCAGCGTGGGGAGAGGTAGTGATCGAAGGGTCGGTCTTACCGAAGGCATAATGGCCGGTCGGATCGGCCTGATGGATGGTTTGACCCACCATTGTCGTCTGAGTAATCTGCACATGTCGGTCTGACCGTCCCAAGGGCCGGTCTAACCGACAAGGTCATGCAGGACCTCAACCATGGATGGTGTGGCTGAGGACGTGACAACTTTTCCGGTACTCCCATTGGTTCTACTGTATATGCAGTGAACAAGGGGTACACTAGCTATTGGAGTAGGGGAAACGGCCTCGGAAAAGCCGAATCTCGTAAACATCGCCTCCATCTTCGTGTCCAACTTTGTGTCCAATTTTGAGTCAACCAGGGCTTCTACGCGGTTTGCACAGGTAGCACTAATGGCCTGGTCGACGGTGCTAGCTATCTTTTGCTCGAGGTCTTGGGAGGACATTCGAGGAGACGATGTTGTTACCTTATCTCCGGAGAGGTCAGGGATGTCGCTGTCGCGCTTGACGAAGCCCCCACGAGTCTTGGTGAATCGGCCAAGAAAAAAGGTGTGTAGCTCCCATGTCCTGGCCTCGAGTTCTGCCCTATCCTTCTCGGAGAGGTCATCAATGGTGGGTACGATGATGTTGCCACCGTCAATCTCTAAGCTGCCCATCGGATCCATCGGCGTCCAGGGTCCCATTGATGTATATGTAGTTGGTGTGCCCATTGCCGATGTAGATGTGCTTGGCATGTTTATCCCCAACGGAGTCGCCAAAAAGTTTGTTGACACAAAAATGTGCTCCCGCACTTGGGCCGATTCGATGATCCAAAAACGTTGCGAGACGTTGACGTCACGTTCTGACAATCCTTAAACCATGGTAAGGGGATAACGGAGTTGGCAGGCAATCAAATAATATTAATCTAAAATTACTCAATTAAACGAAGTGTTGGAAAATAACTAAAAACGATAAACAACCTAACTAAACCCAACCGGCCAGATCATTGCCGGTTGGACCGAGGTCTACTGGGCGGTCAAATTGGCCAGGGGTGTCTGGTCAGACCGAAGGTACACAGCCAGTCTGACCGGCAGTGTGAAGCCCTCACTGAAGGGGCCTTCTGCATACTGGAGCGAAGGGTCCTGAATGTATGCTGAAGGGGACTTCGGCCTATCAGCCGATCGGACCGAGGATTTAATCTTGGTAATACTGAAGGGTCTTTGGAGGTCCCAAAGCCGACGCAAAAACGAGCTCCGGCATGAAATTAGCTTCGGCACGAGGGATGTTCGGGGTCTCCTGCAAGGTCTAGCCAGACCAGCCTCATGCCGCCGGTCGGACCGCAATGTGCTGGCATGTTAGGTGACGGCACGGCACAGGCTGGTCGGACCGAAGGGTGACCTCCAGTCGAATCGACTATTCCTGGAAGGTGGCCTCCGGGCTCCCGCGACTGTCTTCCTGTGGATGGATCACAACCAAACTCCTTGGAGGGGATGAAAGTGATGAATTACTGCAAAAAATACTAAGAGATCAAAGTAATTCGGCTGGGAGACCGAATTACCAATAGAAAGTGATAAAAACGATAGAAATCTATTACATGGATGAAATAGACGATTCACGAGCGAACCGACAAAGACTTACCGTGATTATGCTGGTGCGGACATATGGTTTATGGCGCAAACCAGAAAAGATGTACGTGCTAGGCTAAAACTAGGGCAAAGAAAGTAAATGTGATTCAAGGTAGATAATAGATTATTGTATCTATTATGGTTTGGGGGGGCTTCCATGAATCGGCCTTGCCTCTATTTATAGAGGTGGGTCATGAGTTCCTGGGGTCTAATCTGAGTTAGACATGGGTTCCAAGTAATCTAACATTAATTAGGGATAAAATACCCCGAAATCAGTCATTTGTAGTCGGACTCGGGTTGGGCTGGTCTAACCGAGCCCATATGGTCAGTCAGACCAAGCCTACATGGCCGGTTGGACCGGCCTATGCCAGGTGTTGGCATATTTTTGGTAAAACTACCAAAAAGTGTTATTTTGATAATCTTGACCATTAATGCGATTTTTTGCTATCAACAGTTGACATATCTAAGTCGTAGGCATTTGACAGTTTTCTTGGCTTCATTGTAATTTCTTGGTAGTGCTGACCCTTCATGGAAAGCTTCATTAAGTAGATCAAGTAATAAGTCAAAGCTCTTATCCGACCATCCCCTAAGGTACTTAGTGTGAAGTAGTTTTACTATGAAACTCAACATTGAGTACTTCTTACACCCTGGGTATAGTTCTTGCCCATAATCATTTGTTAGGTTCCTAAGAGCATCCATATCACTTGCTTGCACTGACTCAACATCGTCCTCAAAATCCGCACCTTTGTCTAACCCACATGCTAACTCTCTAAGCAATTAAGATATATCATCATCTTCGCTAGACCCCTCCACATCCCCAATCTCATCGTACTCAACACAATTCAAAAAGTACTTACTGGCCCTTATCATGTAACCTTGTTCAAAGCCATCACATATCAAATGCTTATGAACCTCGCTTTCATTTCTCCAAACTGAACTAACACATTTTGTACAATGGCATTGTATCTCATTGCCTATAGAAGAATTACTAAATACATGATGTAGGAATTTGTTCAGCCCTTGCAAATACATTTGTGAATACCTACGTAAAATACAACCACATATAAATCAATTTCAATATATCAAAGTGGACAATAGATACCCAAAATTATTGGAAGTTTTTTATGTTCCTAGGCTTAGTCATCCAACCTTTATCTGTTGGACCGGAAGCGGCGACCAGAGGGGGGGTGAATGGGAGCTTTTAAAATTTTAGCCTAAAAATGGCCTTCTGTTTTAACTTAGTCTCCTGCGGAACATGCTTCGAACACACCCTTCGAAGTTCTGGTTCGGAGGTATTTCATAGCTCCGAAACCAGGCTTCGCAAGGAGCAAAAGTTCGAAGTCAAGAAGACTTCGCTCCACCAATAACACCAAAAAACTCAACTCTGCAAAGTCAGTGCAGGCTCCGCACATTGGGTGCCTTCGAGCAGACTTTGCACTTCACCCTTCGCAAGAGATGACTTCCCTTTAAGGACTTCGACCAAATACTCAGCGCTAGCAACTGGTACTAGGCTTTGTATTCCAAAGGTCTAAACTCGCACAGAACACACTGCGTTGAGGACTTCGACAAGGGAAGAAAATAGACTTCGACTACAGACCACTCAATGCTTCGCTAGTAAATGGTGAGGGGTTACCTCAGTTTACACAGAGCAAACACACTGAAAATCACACTTCACATGCCCAAACCTCTCACACACTTCTCCAGAAGAGAACCAGTGCACAAACTCAACCTAGAAGAAAATGGTGCACAGAGGAATCAAAGTATGCAGTGTAACATAGAATACAAGTTCAAGCAGTGAAAGAAGAATAGAATCAAAACTTCATTGCATGAATAGGGAACACAAAATGAACTCACGGGATGAATATATGAGAATGGCGGCTAGCACAGGAGTTCTAAAATGGCTGCTCAAAGTGTTACTGTTGCCTAGCCAACCTCCACTATTTATAGGCACTATTCAGCCCTGTGAATGGATTACTCTACCCCTAGGATTTACACTGTTTTTGTCTCTCTTAGACAGGGGGTACAGATGGTAGTCTACTTTATTTGGAGGCTTCTTTTGTTAGTCTTCACAGCGGAGACAACATCAGCTTTAGCAGAGCAGACACGATCAACCTTTGCAGTTTTGGAGTCTTCTGAAGCCCCCCTTCACACGCGAGGAGTGCGGTAGCTTCGGCGAGAAGCCTTGACCCTAACAGCCTTCACTTCACTGAAGTCATCCTTCGATACAGTGACGGTTTTGAGCCGAAGCCGTCAAAGCCCTTGAGCCTTCACGCCATCACCTCCAGAATGGACCACCACGGATTCACATCTACTCCCAGCTCGAACTACGTCAATCCATGTACCGAAGCCATGCATGCCCGAAGTACCTCAAGTCAGCTACACTCCGAAGCCCCACCTTCAGAGTACCACCCTTCGAAGTACCTTCTTCATCCAAGGCCTCCACATGAAGCACTCCATGAGCACGTCGTCGTAGTGTCTCTTCCTAAGCACACTCCTCGACGAACCTCACCCGGACCATGCCTTCGATGCACCTCGACTTCTGAGATCTCCGTTAGGTAAACCTTCGAGTGCATACATCCGGGGCACACTTCGAACGCCTTTCCTCATTCCAGAGGACTTTGTCCACCATAATTCGAAGTCACTCCATTCAGAGTACCCTTCGAAGTGCCTCGTCTCCGAGGACTTCGTCTCGGGGTACCTTTAGCCAGAGCCACGCTCCACACTCTCTGCCTTGACCTGGTGCACCTTGACCCGAGGACCGACCTTGACCCCACGCAACCTTCGTGACCGAGCGGCCCGCTCGCCTGGCATCAAGCCTCCCGCTTGACCCAGGTTCACTTGCTGCGAACCGTCCATCGCCTCTGAAGTTACCTGCGCACCACAGACAGACAGACAAGTGTATCCAGTACCCCGGAGAGCTCTCCGGGTAAACAACCTCTGGTACACACTCTAGTGTACCGCCCAGAGTACCGAACACTTCGGTACAACCAAGTCATCATGTACTGTCGGACCCCTCCGATAGTCACACACCGCTACAACAGCTGCAGCAACCGAACCCACCAAACCCTTCGGTGAAGCAACCTCCGAACCACCTCGAATCCAGAGGATAAAATCTGTCAATCACTCATCACAGACTCCGAAACCAACCCTTGGTTTCTCAATCTCCCCATTGATGAGTGCGTTGACAACCAAATTCAAGTTCAAGAAAATTTGAAAAATTTCAGCACACAAGTGACCATAAAAACTCAGAAAAGAGCCAAATCATGTCACTTGACAAAAGAATTTCTCTCCCCCTTTTTTTCAAAAGAGTAAAAGTCTCTTTGGCAAATCTCTCCCTTTGCAAGATAAGAACTCCCCCTCAGTCAAGATAAGAACCCCCCTGAGTTATTTTCCCCCTTACTGCAGAGAACTCAAAAATTTCTCCCCCTTTAGCAATGCAAGCATCAAGGAGCATTTAAAAGATGCAAAGCTTTGAAATGAGCAGAAGTGTAAAGACATATAAAGCAAAAATATGCCAAACTTAATGCCAGTTTTCATGTGCTCAGCTCAATTTAATATGATCTTAAAATCATAATGACAGCATGTGATGTTATCAGTTTGAAATAAAAGCATCACCACTCAATCAAGGTAACTAGACAAGTAATAGCAGGGACTGCGCAAAGCTAGTCAATTTCTACTCTAGATATACAAGTCCAATTCAAGTAGAGTATTGAAAGCAAACTTGATTGACAATGAATTTATACTTATTGTTCTTTTCATAATGCTAGGGGTTATTTGTTTGTCTACCTTATACTTTTTAATCAAGCCAAGCCTAGGCAAGAAAGCCATCAGAAGTTTAAGGCAGTAATTTTGGCATACACTAAATTATCCCAGTTCATACCAAAGTGCAATGGTAAGCAGTCTAGAATAAAGTAGTGCGACAAACAAACCCACCTGGATCTTTTCACTTTTAGCATTCAAATCATGGATTTTGTATTTTTGATAAGTGAACAAATTGTTTAGCACTTGAAGAATATCCATGAGTAAGCAATATGATTTTTCAAGTTGTAATTGTTGCATCCAGAGAAAAGGATACTTGCTACCAAGCAGATAAAGGATAGCTAAAGCAGTCCTGCCTAAACATGCTAGATTCAAGACTAAGCAGTGAGCGTGATTTGATTTTGGAAAGGAAAATCATGCACAAAATGAATCAGACATATTAAACAGAGTTGAGCTGTCATGATTACAGGAATTAAAACAAGGCATATCAGTGCAAAACATGTAAATGCAATTTCACACAAGAAGCATATGCATATCATTAAAAATGTGCTCCCCCTCACATAATGTTGTAAGGGTGACAAACACCAAGTCCCCACGTGAGTAGGCAAAACGCGAAGCATCGAGGGGTTTTGTGAAAATATCGGCTAGCTGGTGTTGGGTATCAACATATTGGAGTTCAATATCACCCTTCTCATTATGATCTCTGAGAAAATGATATCGCACATCAATGTGTTTGGTTCTGGAATGCTGAACCGGGTTGTTTGCAATACAAATAGCACTAGTGTTATCACAGAAAAGTGGAACACTCTTATAATCTAACCCAAAATCCACAAAGTGGAAACCATCCACAAAATCTGAGAGCAACAGCTAGCTGCCACAACATATTCGACCTTAGCCATTGATTGTGCAATACTAGACTGTTTGCGGGAAGACCAGCAAACCAGTGAAGTACCTAGAAAATGACAAGTACCGGAGGTACTTTTCCTATCAATTCTACTGTTGGCGTAAAAGATTACGCTAACAGGTTTTCAGTGGTTAGAAACTAACAACGAAGTGTTTATGAAATGAACTGTTTCAAGCCTCCGAATTGAATAATAGCTCAAAGCAGTTCGAAGATGTGTATTGAATAACTCAGTATTCAATGATCATTACATGGTAAAACGGGGGGTATTTATAGGCCAAAACCTTAAGGAAAAGACCTTTTTACCCCTCTATTACAATCGACATAGTGGAAACTATTCGGTACCCTTAATAGGGCTAAAATGGTAAAAGACTAATGTAATGAGAAAGAAGATAAGTCTTCCATCTTAGCTGGCAAGGAGGGTCTCTGAAGATTCTGCATTCGAAGATATACTCCGAACAAGAGTCCGCTTCGATCCTTCGAACTTGACCCAGTACTAAACCAGTGTTAGATACTGGAGAACTTTGGTTGAATAGACTGCCTTCGTCTTGTTACATTAGTGACCCCGAGGATGAAGTATTTTTCCCCAACAGTAGCCCCTCGAATACGCTTCTCCGCTTGATCTGTAAAGTTAGGAGAGCAGTATACGCAAGAAAAAATAACCATGCATAGGGGTTAACAAATTTTATCAACCTTCGGAATATGCTAGGATTCATAGCTTCGAATTAATTTCTAAGGGAGTTCTATTCGAACAATTCTGAAATCAACTTTTATGAAGCTAGAAAACCCTTTATACTTAGAAGAAATAGCCGTTGGCCATTTCCTTTCAGAAAAAGTTATGCGCTGCGTTAATTTCACAAACCATAATGGTCAAGAATGTGAAACGGCAGGTCTGAACGGTAAAAAATTGTGAACCGAGGCTATAAATAGAGGACCTAGAAACTTCTCAAACACCTTTCTCACCGTCTTTGCGCAATCAACCATTAGCCTCAAAACCTTAGCTTCAATCGCTCGGTTCAAATCAATGGTGAAGACAAGCTTCAAGGCTCCCGGGGCGACTTCGGCCCTAGCCCGGCAACAGGCCATGGCGGCGGCAGCAGCGGCGGCAACAGCGGCGATGCCAGCAGCGGCGGCGGCGCCTGTGGCATCGGCGCCAGCGGGGAATCCCCAATAGATCGGTCCCCATGATCTCCTCCCGGCTTCTTCGAAGTATTCGAACCAGTCTTACAAACTGGGGCCATCCACCTGCAAGGGGAAGACGATCGTAGCAGTGGTCGAAGGGAAGATTATCCCGGAGATCAATGTCCGCAAACCCGGAAAGGAAGCCATCCCTTCACCGCGGCCCGGAGAAGTTGTCGTCTTCGAAGCCTTCTTCGAAGCAGGGTTAGGACTCCTGGCGGTGGACTTCCTATCGGAGGTACTAGATCTCTTCCATGTCACCCTTCCTCAATTGTCTCCGAATGCAATAGCGCGCCTGGCTATCTTCGAATGGGCGCTGCGGGCTGAAGGCTGTGAAGGAAGAGCAGAGATTTTTGTAGCACTTCACAAGGCATCTTTCCAACCGAAGACTTACCAAGATTCCAGAGGGGAGAAAATCGTTGTAGCCTTCGGCAGCATCAACTTCAGACTCTGGGATGAATTCCAACTACGATTTCCAGCGAAGGCCATCAACGCCAGATGGTACACATATTGGATTCTTTGGTGGTTCTATGTAGAAGTTGGAGCAGGCAGTCGTCTGGCCAGACATCTGCAAGACATATACTTCCAAAGGGAAGCCGAAGTTCACCCAGACCCTGACCAGCTCGAAGCTCGCCTTAACCTGCTCCAAAGAATTAGTCACCGCATGAGCATGCGGGACTTAGCGGAGGAGTTCATCAGGCTCCAAATTCCGCCTTTGATGGCCAACTGGCCTATCAACTTCGAAGAGGACCCAGACGGAGGACTCCGAAAAATTTCTTCGAACATGAGCCCTGCAGGTAACTTCAAAAACTACAGCATGTTTTATATATGATTATTTGATGAAATGACTAATGAAAACTTATCTTTCAGCTTCTCAAGCTCCTATGACTTTGGAGCAAGTCATTCGAGCTTCGGAGAAGATTCTTGGAGCTCCTACTCCGGCTGAGAAGGAGTGGAGGAAGAAACTGGTGGGCAGCTGGGAGCGACTCAACCGAGTATGGAGCGTAATCGGAGTCGTAGCTCCCCTTCTTCCAGATTGGGTGCCTTCTGAGAAAGGGCCGAAGAAGAGGAAAGCAGATGCTTGGACTTCGGCTCTAGCGAAGACTCCCGTAAAAAAGTTAGCCCAAAAGCCCAAAAATGTGGCTCCTTCTAGTCCCGTGGCTTCGCCTTCTGATTCATCTAAAGATGAGAAAGTGAGAGATATGAAAAGGTTCCTCGTGAACCTTATTACCGAAGATGAAGCGCAGGCCAATGTCGAAGTTGTAGACACTGGCGACGTAGCAAGTGTGCCAGCTGCTCTAGGTAGCTTCGAACAGGCCGAGACCTCGAGTGTCTAGCCTGACTTGCCGCATCAAGAAGCCCCTGCTACTGAAGGCGGAGTCGAAGTTATAGCTGAACAAGCTTCGATTCCGGACGAAGTGGAAGCTGTTGCTCCAAGGGAGGCTCCAATAGCCAACCCTTCGTTTCCAGACCCCGAGTCTGACAAAGACTTTGAAGTGGCCTTCGACCCTCCAAGTAGCCCCGTACTCATTCGCCGATAGGACTTTGGAGGTAAACTTCACTAAACCACCTTTTTCTTCACCCTGCAAAATTATGCAATATATAATACCTTCATTTTAGCATGGTCTGCTCCCACGGAGACGACTCCTCCTACGAAGACTGCTCCTGGGACTTCGACATCTCCGGGGTAGGTTCCAGAAGCTGCACAAATGGGACCCGGAAAAGGTAAAGGCAAAATGGACCCCTTTCCTGCTCTGAACTTGGGATTAACTCCGTCAGAATCGACAGACGGAGGACAATCTACGGAGGGGGGCTAGTCCACCGAAGTTTCCGGGGATGTGGCGCAGCGCTTCGGCCCTTCACCCAACGAAGATGATCAAAGGGCTTTGTCAATGCTCCCCGTCCTAGCTCCTTTTCTGGAGCGAAGGACCAGACTTCGGGCCTTGCTCGAACCTTCGGATCGGGCTAACCGCGAAGTTGGGGGAACAGACTTGGTAGCCATACTTGGGGAGGCTGAAGGGTCGGAGCTGAACGCAACTTTGGAATGGGCAGCATACCAGGTACGAAGCATCTACGAAAACAAGATTAATTTCAACTTATGAACAATTTCTCACCTTGCTTTTTCTCTTCGCAGCAAATAGTCTTGGCTCGGGCTGCAATTGTTTCAAACGAGCGAGGTAGTATTCGTCTTAAGGAGAGGATTACTGCCCTCCAAAGGAGTCTTGAGGGCTCCGAAATTCGAATCTCTAGCTTGGACGAGATGGTTGCAGTGGAGAGGAGAGCAAGACTTGCTCTGGAGGCTGCAAATCAGAAGCTCAAAGCCGAGCAAATCGTGCTTCAGGCTGAAATAGAAAAAATGCGGGCAGAGCATACAACTGCGGGGGCTGAGCTGGTGAAGCTTCAAGAAGAAAAGATGAAAGCCATGGAGGAGGCCAGCAACCTACTTAGCCAGAAGAACTCTTTGGCTACAGAGGCAGCTCGACTATCTTCTGTGGTAGACGAGCTGTCTTCGTCAAGGGATGCCTTAATTAAAGACAAGGTGAAGTCGAAGAAGGTAGCTGCGGAGGTCATGGATAATCTTTTAGGTGTCTTAGAGTACTTTGGTACTCTTTGGACACTACCTTCGAGTGACAACGTTCCCTTACTACGACGGCTGAAAATGATCCAAGGAGCAGCGAAGATGATGAAGACAGCGGGTATTCGGTATGGAGAACTCTCCGGCCAAGTATCTGCTCTCGTAATACTTCATTACTATGAAGATATAGGGCTATCAGTAGCACCAGACTTGGGGGCGGCTCCTATTACCTTCGACGACAACCAGCTGCTAAACCCTTCCGAAGATGTGGCCGCAGCCTGGCAAGCCTTCCAAGCATCATGGAGAGCCAAAGGTCGAACATCGATTAAGGCTTGGATCGATGAAGGGCTTCGCCAGAAACGAGCTCGGTATCAAGCTTCGAGCAGCCAGCCTCCGCCAGACCCACAGGTTTAGTTTTGTTTAGGGGTCCGAATATGTAAAAATTATGCTTTCATCTGTTATGAATGAAAACTTATTTGGAAATTTTTTTAGGCTTCCGAACCTCGTATGGATGATCTCGAAGTATTAAGTGTTATCGAAGAACTTCGCCTGCTATGGGCTACCTTCGATCTTTTAAAACTTCACAAACGACCTCGATTTTTGATTCCCCGAGAAAGCTCCGGTGCGATTGTGCCCGAAATACACAAAGATATATTATCTTATATTAAATAGGAAGAAAAAGAAGTTAACTTGGAAACCTCATCTTATGAAGACGTTGAATGGTCCGAAGAAGAGAGTACGGCTGACGAAAAAGGAAAGAAGCCTGGAGAACTTCGAAGCTAGGAGAGAAGCCCCAAGCGACTTCGAACTTGGGCTGAACTCCAACAGGAACAAAAAGATTTTCGAGCTTCAAAGGGAAGGAGAAGAATTAAACGTAAAGTTATTAGGACTCCTGGCTCCGGAACTAGTCGTTCTGGTTTTAGCGGTAGCTCTAGGGATCGAAAGGGTCTTCGTTTCCTTCTCGGTATAGATACAGATTTTTCGTAATGTAATGTAATATGTTCGAATGATAAAAATTAAGATTTTAAAATTGTCTCCCTACTTCCCAGCCCCTCTTTGGGCACAAGCAACTTCGAAGTGTAGTCGAAGATGATTAGGCGCAAAGAAAAAGACTTAGGAGTACAATTTTGGAGGCTCGGAGCCCCTTAGCAACTTAGAGATTGATTAAAATCTCACAAAATGTCTTCGACTACTTGGAGTCTAAAAACGGGTAACTTAGTACCTTTTGTTTGAAAATAGCCACTTCGAACTAATTTTCTGGACACCTTAGCATCCAAAACGATTGGTCACTTTGGACTCTTTTTACAGATATTCGAAGCTTATCAGCTCAAATTCTGTTCTGTTTGGCCTCCTTCGGTTCTTTTTGCGAATGCTATCAAACTAGTGGTTCGGAATTCGCAGTGGCCTCCTTGTACTCTTTTTACGGATGCTTTAAAGCCGGAGCTTGGAATCCGCGTTATTTGGTCTCCTTTGACTCTTTTTACGAATGCTTTCAAGCCGGTGGCTTGGAATCCATTTTTCAGTGACTTTCCCACCTCCTCGAATGCTTCAAACCAGTGGTTCGAAGTCCGAAAAATTGGTTCAAATGAATGAAACTTCCCTAACAGCCGACTTCGTTCTTCCAATGCGTCCACTAGAAGTAGGAAGTGTTTGAGAGGTAGGCATTATCTGAACCATGAACTTTATTAATTCAGAAGGTGTTTACAAATGATTACAAGGAGCCCCTATGTGAAATATCGCTTTAAGTGCTCCACATGCCAGGCATGCTTTAACTCTTCGCCTTCTAAATTAGCTAGCTTAAAAGAACTAGGGCATCCTGAACGGAGAATAATGTATGGACCTTTCCACTTATTTCCTAATTTCCCAGGTGCTATAATGCTTCACAAAACTAGATGACCCGGCTTGAGTTCGTTAAGCTTAACCTTCGGGTCAAACCAAGTCTTCGTCTGCTGCTGATACATTGACAAATTAGCGACAACTCGAAGTATTGTTTCTTCTGTTAAATCAAGCCAAGTTTGCCTTTTCTCCTTCTATTTCAGGTTCGGTGCTGCGAAGAGATCCTCCTTTAAGCTCCGTTGGCGTCATAGCTTCGTCTCCGAATAATAGTCTGAAAGGAGTGAAACCTGTGGACCTTGTTTGGGTGGTCCGAATGGACCATAAGATCTTTGGGAGTTCTTTGGTCCACAACCCTTTTGCCAACCATACTATTCTTCGATACAACCCTGACAAGATATTACCATTGACTCTTTCTACAGCTCCGTTAGACTGAGGATGGCGCACAACAGCGAAGCATATTTGTAGGCCAAGATTTTCGCAAAACTTCTTGAAGGGCTCTGCATCAAACTGTGTCCCATTGTCAACTATGAGCTGTCGAGGTACTCCGAACCTGCATATAATACTTTTCCAGAAAATTTTTGTACATTATTCGAAGTGATAGCTGTGAGGGTTCTGCTTCGACCCACATGGAAAAATACTCAAATGCTACCACTGCGAATTTCAAATTTCCTTTTGCTACTGGGAAGGGGCCAATAAGGTCCATGCCCCATCTGGCCAGGGGCCACACTGAGGCAATGACTTGAAGAGTTGTAGGCGGGCGATGACTTCTTCTTCCCATCCATTGACGACCCTGGCACGTGCGGACTAGGCTCTCCGCATCAGCTACTATTGTAGCCTAATAAAGCCTCTGGCGAAGTGTTTTTCCTGCCAAAGCCCGAGGGGCCAGATGGCTACCACAAAAGCCTTCATGAATTTCTCGATGTATTTCTTGACCTTCGGCTTGAGATATACATCAGAGCAGAGGGGAACATACTCCGGCCTTGTAGAGAATATCGTTGATTATATGATAGTTTCGAATTCTGAGCTTTAACCTCAAAAGTTGTGGCCCTTCCGGTAAATTTGCTTCACCTTGCAACAATTCCATAATTGAACTCCGCCAATCAGTACATGGAAATCAAAGAACTTCTGCAGGAGGGACCTGTGTTACCGAAGGTGAACTAAGCTCTTCGTAAAAAACTCCTTCTGGAATGTCCATAGCTCCGGCTGCAGCCTTTGCCAAGGTATTAGCTTGCATATTTTCAGCTCTAGGTATATTTCGGATGGAAATCCCTTTAAATGCTGCTTCAATCTTACAGATCTCTTCCAAATATTTTGCAAGCTGGGGATGACGAACATGAAAACTTTTATCAATGTGCCCTGCTACAATTTGAGAATCTGTTTTAATAACAACTCTTGTAGCCCCCAAAGCACGTGCCTTCCGAAGTCCTAACAAAATTCCTTCATACTCCACAGTATTATTGGTGGACTTAAAGTTGAGCCTTGCAGAGTACATTGATCTTTTCCCTGAAGGCGAAATTATTATCGCTCCGACACATGCTCCAGATGCTTGGAAAGCTCCATCAGAGTATATAGTCCATATTCCTTCATTTGACTTCTCTGGAGCCCATACTGCGGATGGAGTCCATTCTGCCACAAAATCTCCCACCACGTGTGACTTGATCATTGTCCTTGCCACGAAGGAGATGCCGAAGGGTGCTAATTCGACAGCCCATTTCCCAATTCTTCCTGTAGAATCCTTGCTTCGGAGCATATCTCCTAAGGGATACGAAGTTGGTACAATCACATTATGTGCTAAGAAATAATGCCTTAAATTCCTCGAAGCCATTATCAGAGCATAGGTGAACTTCTCAAGCTCAGAATATCTTGTTTTTGCTCCAGACAATGCTTCGGATAAAAAATAGACTGGATTTTGTACCAACTTCCCATTGAAATCAACTTCTCTAACAAGGATTGGACTGACGGTGGAGCTAGTAGCTGCAAGGTAGAGGAGTAGGGTTTCGTCCGCAACAGGCACCGTGAGTGTAGTGAGGTTACTGAGATAATTCTTAATATCATCAAAACTCTTTTGACACTCCGGTGTCCATGCAAAATCTTCGGACCCTTTCAATGTTTTGAAAATGGGCAAACTTCTCTCTGCAGACCTTTCTAGGAAGCTGCTAAGTGCTGCAAGGCGGCCAGGTAGCTTTTGCACTTGCTTCAAATTTTCTGGAGGAGCCATCCTTTGTAATGCAGTTATTTGAGTAGGGCTAGCTTCAATCCCTCTGCTTGAAACTAGATACCCTAACAATTTTCCAGCCTGAGCCCCGTAGATACATTTTTTGGGGTTAAGACGGACTCCACATGCCCCAAGGCTATTGAACGTTTCTGCTAATTCTAGGCTATGTTGGTGCTTTAGAGCACTCTTTATTACAATGTCATCCATATAGGCTTCTACATTGCGGCCCATTTGATGACCTAGAGCCTTAGCAATTAACCTCGAAAAAGTTGCCCCGACATTTCTTAAGCCGAAAGGCATTCTTACATAGCAGAAGACTCCCGAAGGAGTTACAAAGCTTGTTTTGATTTCATCTTCGCGCTTTAACCCAATTTGATGATACCCAGAATACACGTCGAGGAAGCTTAATAACTCCGAACCAGTAGTGAAGTCGACCAATTGATCAATTTGGTGCATGGGATAGGGGTCATGGGGGCATGCTTTATTCAAGGATGTAAAGTCAATACACATGCGCCACTTCCCGAAAGATTTCTTCCTGACGAAGACTGGGTTGGCTAGCCACTCCGTATGAGCTACTTCTCCGATAATCCCAGCCTTCAGCAACTTTTCCACTTCAGCTTTTGCAAGGATGGCCCTCTCTGCAGATAACTTCCGAAGTCCTTGTCGGATTGGCCGAACCCTCGGGTTCACAAGTAAGCTATGCTCAATAATATCCCGACTGACACCGGTAATGTCCTCATCAGACCATGCAAAGACATCCAAATTTTCTTCCACTACTTTTTCTAATGAAGTAGCGACTTCTGGAGGCAAATCCTTGCCAAACTGAAATGAATAGTCTTTGTCGTCCTTGACAATAACCTTCGTTACAATCTCTCCTTCAGGGCTTGGTCTTAGGAAGGACTTCTTCGAAGGTTCACCTGAAGCAGAGATATCGTCTGGGTTGCCTTGTACGTTGTTCACTTGTCTCGGGTCAAGAGGGGGGCCATGACCATATTCTGCTCTTCGCGCAGTGGCCTGATCTCTGAAAATAGTGAGCACTCCCGCTTGCGTGGGCATCTTCATACACAAATAATTATGATGTGCCACGGCTCCGAACTAATTCAACATGCCCCTCCTGAAGATAACATTATATGCGTATGGGGCATCGACAACATCGAAAATCACCTCCTCTGTCCTAGACAGTAGCCCCTCTCCGAAAGCGACCTCCAGACCTATTTGGCAGAGGGCATCAAGAGGGGGTCCTGCGAAGCCTTGCAAAGGACGAGCTGTAGGAAGAAGATGCTTCCTGGAGATATAGAGCTGATCGAAGGCTTGGACGAAGATAATATCTGCTAAACTCCCTCCGTCAATCAGTACTCTCCAGACTTCAGTCCCTGCTATGTCGGCAGAGATGACAAGTGGATCTGCATGCGGAAACTTTATGCCAGCTGCATCATCTACAGAAAAAGATATCGGCACATGGGACCACTCAAGCATGGTAGCTGCGGACGAAGAACTTCCAATATGGCCCACTTCTCAGATATATTCTCTTCGCTGTCTCTTCGACATACTACCAAGAGTCCCTCCTCTGGAAATGGGGAGGACTACTCTTTTTCCTCGATCTTGATCATCTTCCTGCTTCGGAGGTGGAATAATATTGACCACCGGAGGTTTCCTTGCAGGGTCGAAGTTATCTATACGTGCCACAGCCTGGACAGGCTACGGACACACCTCGAAAGGAACTCGGTCAGTAGTGCCTCGACCCGAGGTTCTTTCAAGGTACTCGCCTCTTAAAGCGAGTATAGACTTGCACGCATCAGTTGCGTGACTTTGATTCTCACCATGGACGTAGCAGAAGAAGGCCTGGACTTTGCCAACCAGCTTCCCTGGCGGCCTCCAGCCGCTGGTCTTGCTTCTCGTAGCTTGTGAAGTCTTAGGGGCAAATTTCTGCGTAAGTGTAATGTTCAAGACTTCTGAACGAGGATGCTTTTGCCACCGACGCCTGTCATTCTGAACTTCAAAGTTAGGCCCCTATGAAGGTGTTGAAGTTTTCACTTCCAACTTGACTTCTTGCAGGATTGACGGAGTTGAAGCAGTTCTCCGAATCCATCCTTCTTCTGACCTAGCATACTCTTCAAAATAAGACATCAACTGAGCAACAAAAGATATATGTTTCCGATGAAGTTTATCAAGGAGGCCCACATGAGTAACTCCCTCTCGCGCTGCATCAACTACAGAGGATGTAGTCAGCCCTCAAATTTGCGACTTCATATGGGCGAAGCGCTTGAAGTATTGTCTTAATGTCTCTCGAGGCAGCTGCTTCACCTGGAAAATACTTCCTATAGACATTGGGGGTACGAAGGTACCCTAATAATTACTTATGAACTTCTTCCTTAATTGCTCCCAGGTTCTAATTGACCCTGGGTTTAGGGACCAGAACCACCGCAAAGCCACCCCTTCGAGAGCAAGAGGGAAACACTTGGCCATGGTGTCCCGCACTCCTCCACTGGCCTCAATTGCCAACGCATAAGAACAGGAGAACTCCCCGGGGTCCTCGTCTCTAGAATACTTGCAGAGCTTCGAAGTTTTAAACTTAGGATTGAAGCGCACTTTTGTAGCTCGGGATGCAGCGGAGACTCGCTATCGAAGGAAGCATTCTCCAGGGCTTCGGGATAAGGAAGTTCGTCATCTTGGGGCACTTCGGAAATGACCGGGGTGGCCTGAGAATGAAGCCTATCTGCGGCTTCTTGCCTCCACCTCGCCACAAAAGCTTGGAGACTAGCCACCTCGAATCAGACCTAGGGCACTCAGACGAGCGAGCAACTCAAACACTAACTGCAGCGGTGGGCAAAAACGTACTGTAGTGGCGGGCAACTAGTCTGCCACTCCTAACCCTGGTTAGCAGTGGCAGGCAGAGTGCCCGCCACCACTATGTCAACAATAGTGGCGGTCAGTGTTGACGTCATTTGCCTGCCACCACTGTGTCAACAACAGTGACAAGCGCGCTGACGTCATCTGCTCGCCACTGCTATGGATAACAGTAGTGGCGGCAGATGACGTCAGCGTGCCCGACACTACTATGTTTTCCCCCATTACACATGAATGTTATAAACCTTAATTCAAACAGCTCTAGAAACAAAAACACACTAATATACAGCTTCACACAACCATCCACATCCACAACAGCAACACAACCACAACCATCCACAACAGCAAACACAACATCAACACAACAACAAAGTTTACAAAATTACAAAATTTACATTTATCACACATCAAGTTTACAAAGTTTACATCTATCAAAACTTAAAAATTAACAATTGTTCACACATACATGCTCATTTTCTTAATGTTTCTTCTCGGAAGGCCAACTCTTATCTTGCACATCTTCTTTTTGCTTCTGAGCTTCAAAATTCTTGGAAATTTGTTGTTCAAGCCTTTTAGGTCTTCTGGCCCAACGTCTCAGAGTTGGATGCTTGACCACTTCACCCTTAGGATCAAAGAATACTATACGCTCATGAAGAATTTCATGCATCGTGAAGTGGCACATCCTTGATATGATTCCATACTTTTTGCATCAGAGAGTTAGCTCTTCTCGGCAATAGTTGATAGATGTGATGTCTGCATACGTAACATATAAGTACATATGTTGCAGGTTATATTATATTAACACACAATAAATCAACTTACTTCTTTAGTATCCTCAGATACTGTCCGCGCATATCATTGTTCATGAAATCACAAGTGTAATACCCGCAATGCACCGAACCAGGAGGTTGTTTGTGACACTTCAAAATAGACAATGTTAGAACGATATATAGTTTGGCTTTATTAATTGAATTAAGAAATTTCAAAATATAATCTTACCGGATAGTTGGTTCTAATATGCATTTCTTTCAGCCTTTGTGGATCATGTGGGCCACCTAACTTTTCCAAGTAATATTTATATGCACTCTGAAGAACATTTATTATACCTTGATATTCTTTTCTGGGTTTGTTGAGAGAGTCGAGCACCCAAAACGTGGACATCTTCAGGTATATCAGAAGTGCAATCCAATGATCACTATCGAAAGAAGTAATAGAGTGATTATGTTAGTTTCAAAATCGATAAAACATGATTAAATGGATATAGTGGGTATACTTACTTGAAGTTATATGCCCCACATATCATGTCTGTCCCTCCATTGAAACATGCACCACGCAATATAAAACGCACAATTCCTTTTGGTCTTCTTAAGTGTGTCTTGGCCTTTAATGAAAATCTTCCTTTGAAACTTTTTCTGACCCACACTCCAGTACTTTGCATCGTTCTTGTTTAGTACTGGGTTCAATGTACTTTGACTTATCAATGATGGGTTCAAGTACCCATATTGATTAGACTTATCACTAAATGAATTCAAACTACATATGTTATGAAACACTAGTCAATATAAGACGTGATTGATTTTTGCTATATATTGGCAAAGTAAAAACTACTTATAGGCACCAGTGCATCATGCTTGTGATGTCGGTTTGCTTCAGACGGAACATCTTGTGGAAGTTGTCAAAAAATAGTGCAAGATTAAACTCTGGGCAGTTGAATACTTCTTTTGGAACCTTTACTTCTATTTGCATAACTCCTAACGAAGATGCTTTAAGATACCAGTCATGAAATGATTTCATCTCCCAGTTCATATCATGGTTTGCCTGGTTCGTACTCAATAAAATCATCATCTCCGTAGGTCCATTGATCCATAGAAAGTGAGCCCTGATTTTGTACAGGAGCCTTTAAGTGAGCCTCTACGGGCATAGAACGTGTATGCCCCACAGTAGTAAAGAATTTAAGCATTTCAGACTTTGGCTCAGAACATTGCCTAGCTTGAACAATTGTCTTGTGGATTGTGGGCTTTTGGCGTGCCTCTTGTTTCTCGAGCTCGAGCTCGGCCGCTGGAACTAACTCTTTCACTTGATTAGCCTCGTCCACTTGCTCTGTCACTTGAAGCTCGACCATTGGAACTGACTCTTTCACTTGATCAAGCTCGGCCATTGGAACTAACTCTTCAACTTGATCAGGCTCGGCCACTTTAGGATATGTCACTTCCTCTGGCATGTTTTGTTGAGCCATTTGTGGATCTGCCACTTTTTCGAGCACGCGTTCATCGAGTTCTTGAGCCATTTGATGATTTGCCACTTTATCGGGCACTGGCTCCTTCTCTGCCTCTTCCTCCATCTCACGCTAATGAACAGGTGATAAAGATCCTATATTTTGCATATCATGAGATGAAGGATATATGGGGGATTACGACGAGAAAATAAGCGATCTACTCTAAGAACTTGTCGGAGACTGTCTCTGGAGTAATTTGATATCTCGGCTCGCCCATAAGACAAAGTTATTCAGTGCATCTCCGATTGTCTCAATCCCCTCATCAGGCATTGGAATATCTAGGGGGTCATTGATAAATCTGTCGTTGGTGATCTCATTGACCTGAACCTTGGTATACTCCACGGGAATAGGCCGATTGTGAAATAGATCCTAGGCATTACCTCGTGCAGCCTCTTGGGAATGTCCTTTGCGTCCAATTGGTACATGCAGACTGCATGGTGTGTCCTCTTTGATATAATTTATAGGAAATTTCTCTTGTACTGATCCAACACTGCTTGGTACGTCAAGTCATACTTCTGGCACAACTATATGTCCCACTGCAGCCTGCATAATGTTTGGATTCTTACTAATAAATTGAAAGAAGTGTCTCTCCCACTCTGCACAGCGCTTTGCGGCATCGTCTATGTGTGCTTGACGCTTCTTCTATGTGGCACCATCCTTTTTCTTGTAAGTATTTTTTCAGGGTGCTATAGAAGATACACCTCGGGTGCGCCCTCGATGTTACTTGTTTCAGAGAGCAGATGTAAGCTGGTCATTACATCCATCGGGCTTGAACTTTCCAGTCTTCTCCAACTCAGCGATTTCCTTCGCTTTTTGAAATACTTCACTAGTCTGTGAGTCGGAGAGGATATATTGGCACTCGGGTGTTTTTTTAGCTCGACCTAGGAGCCATCTCTTAGTGCACTGATCAGCACCTGAAAATTGTTCAGTTAACCTAGCCGCACGGTCCTCCTGTTCCTTTCTACTCCACTCATCCTCCCTTGCCTTATATCAACCTAGGCCAAGTTTATGTGGGAACTTATTCTTCTTATTAAGTTATTTGAACATGATGCTCTCTTGTTTGGCTTCTTACGAGAAATGCTGCATTTTGAATTCATTCCATTCATTTGGCGTAATAAAGCCGTAGTCGTTGAGCGGAGACTCTTATTTCTTAAGGTACTGGTTGTTCAATTTAGTATTGAATGTACGGAGAGATTTCTTGATAGTCTTCAATGTGACAGCTTTAGCGTCTTCTAAGCGATCTTTTGGGAATTTATAATGCACTTTTATATGCTGCCACAATTCATTGTTTGTAGCTTCAGGGACACACTTCCAGTTTTTCCAAACTATCTTACATCGCTCCCTGGCGAGACATCCACAGTTATTGCGCCACTTAGCTATGATTTCTTTCAGCTTCTTTGGAGCCCCATCATCCTACACTTCTTCAACCTCATAGATAGTTGTATGCAGCTTGTTCTTCTCTCGTTTTCCTCTCCTCTTCGCATTTGCAGAGGTTCTAGTGGCAGCGGGCTCAACAGTTGTTGGCTCAGATGTCTCAATAGCTAGGACAATAGTTGTTCTTTTCTCGACTTGGAATAATCAACACTTTCTTCCTCGCTTTGGATGATCCTACGACGATAGACAATGTGATCTTCAGGAATGTAATCCTCGGTTAGAAGTTTCTCTGACTTGTTACTAACACAATAATTACCTCCACTTGAGCTTCAGGAATGTAATCCTTATCGGTGTCTTCTCTCGTTCGCTTCTTTCTAGGCTCCACTGGATGTTCATTCTTTGGAGAGTGGTACGAAGATTCGCTATCGGCGGATCCTTCAGATGAACCCTCTTTATTTGTTTTGCAGGAAACTTGTAGATGAGCTCCTCGGTAGAACGTCCTTCTTCCACCATAGATGAACTATTCATAGTTAAGAGGCTAATGTATCAGAATTTTGGTTATGAAAAAAGGTCAACTGTCATATTTTCATGTACGAAACAATGCACAAAGTTATTGAGGCCTCAACATATTTGTGTTGTTTTTCAAATATGTTCATGGATGCCATGGAACCCATGTGCACATCCATACCCTGCCAACAGCTCAAGAAAGAAAGAAGTTGTTGCAAGGGTATGGACGTGTCACATGGCTTTGATGACATACATGAGATAACTTAATAATAATTTGTATCATAGGCCTCTAAAATGAATTTCAGAATCCACTGTTGGTCTTCAGCCATTTTAAATCTCTGAGCACATTTACAAAATCATCACCTAATTCCACATGTCGGATGCACTTGAGGATTAGTATAGTAGCTTCAGAAATAATAATAGTAGTAAACTGATAAACAATGTCAAAGGTGGGAAATGGATCAAAACTTTTCTTAGCTACAGCTCTCTTGTTGGTTGTGTTATCTATGATTCAGACTAGGCAGTGGCCTCATGCATTAGTAGTCAGCTATTATTTCTGAAGCTACTATACTAATCCTCAAGTATAGTGCTTGTGTTATGTATGCATCATATAACAACTAGCTAGTTTACTATTAGTTATTCTTTCTCTCTACTATTGTTGTGTTACATTGGATTCTGCACAAAGTTCTTGAGGCCTTAGCATATTTTGTGTTGTTTTTCAAATATGTTCATAGCTGCCATGGAACCCATGGTCACATCTATTCCCTGCCAGCAGCACAAGAAAGAAGAAGCTGTTGAAGGGAATGGATGTGTCCCATGGCTTTGATGACATACATTAGATAACTCAATAATAATTTGCATCATAGGCCTTTAAAAGGAATTGCAAAACAGGAAAAAAGGCATATAATTGCAATAGAGAAAAAACCTACTGCAATCACATGCATGTCATCCATGAGTTAGGTTAAGAGTCTAAGTAGTTTAAGATTCCAATTAAGTTAGGTTTGAGTACTTAGATTAAATGAGTCCTATGAATGTATGCTACCACACAATAGTTGGCTACGACTCGCCATATGGGAGTGTGGCATCCGCCTCATCCATCCGGATCCACGCCTCCATCGCATATGAAAGCCTCATCCCCCGCTCATGCAGAAATGTATTACATTCCTACGCCATCACCCATGTGCAATAGCATAATAAACAAAACAACATTGTCACCTCACGTGTAGTGGCGTAATAAAAGATAGATGATGAGTTTGTACCACATCAGCCCATCTAACGCTGCGCCACCAAATAACATGGCCACACCAAGTGCAATAGTGCCCAAAAGGAAAGATACAGTAATAGTACGACGGCGATGGGCGGAGGGCGGCGGCGACGTGCTCCGGGATGGCGGCGACAGGCGGACTTCGGTGACGCGGGAGTTTAGGGTTTACAAATGAAGTTAGCTATTTGGAGAGGGCGGGAGTGAAAACTTTATATAGGTGGGTTAACAGTGGTGGGCATGCTGACGTCATCCTGCCCGCCACTACTATTTCTCTTAGTAGTGGCGGGCGGTGACGTCAACAGCCCGCCACTACTAATTCGCCTGCCTTTGGTGCTCGACTTAGTAGTGGCGGGCCGCTGACATCAGCTGACCGCCACTACTAAGAAGAATAGTAGTGGCGGGCTGGTGAAGTCAGCATGCCTACCACTAATTACACCCGACTGCCACTACTAAAAAAATGTTTCAATCTATATTTTATACTTTATTTTTATTTTTAATTTTCTTAAGGAATTTTTTGATAAGATTAGACATATATTAACTATAATTAAATAATAACCTATATTACCAATATATTAAACAAAATGACATTGGTGGCCTGCTAGTTTTATACACATTAAACATAAATGAGCCTACCAAAGGACATAATTGATTTTACAAATACGCGCAATCTCTTAAGCTAAACATAAATGATCTAGCCTTGCACTAATTTTCCATCACAATCGGTGCGTAGATAAGGAATCACACTGCCAAATGATAGTTTTTCATCAACCACATTGATCCTTGATATGTCAACAAACAACGACACCTCATCAAACTGATTGTATTCTTCTTCGTCTTCGACTCCATCAACTCAAACAATTCTTTGTTTTCCTAGAGCAACAATGTATTTCTTCTCGTCTTTAGGATCAAGTATGTAAAATACTTGTGCCACAGATTGAGCGAGTATCCAAGGGTCATCTTTATATCCCACCTTATTAAGGTCAACTATCGTAAACCCGTAATCATCCACCTCCACATCTTCTGGATGTCTGACCCACTAGCACTTAAATACGGAGATTTATATAGAGTTCCCATAGTTAAGTTCCCATATTTCTTCGATGTATCCATAGTACCCACTGACACCACTATTTTGGCGCTGACTCTTTTGATCCTTTGCTTTGGTATAAAATGTGAAACCATTGATGTCATACGCTTGCCATGTTTTAACCATGCTCAATGGACCGTAAGACAATTTATTTATCATCATCTCTTTGTCGGTTTCTCCAATCGAAAGGTTTAGATCCCTCAGCCATGATGTGAAATGAATTTTGTTCTCTTTCATAATCCATTGTTCATCGTGATCTTCATTCTTTTTATGAAGCTCTTGCAGGTGTTGTTCAACATATGGTCTCATAATCGCCAACTGATGCATTACACTGTAATGTGATTCTCTTACTGCTTGGTAGCTATTGTATCGTATGATTTTCCTACCTTTAGATCCTTTACCGGTGAGTCTTCCATGGTGCTGGGACACGGGAACTCCTATTGGTTTTCCATCTCTTATGTAATCTGCGTAGCACTCAATGACTTCTCAGTCGTGTAGCCCTCTATCATGGAACCCTTTGGATAAGCATGATTTCATATGTAACCCTTGAGGATAACCATTAGACGCTCATACGCATACATATTGTACAGGTACGTTGGACCGAGAACAAAGATTTGGTCTGCTATATGTATCATATAGTGCTCAATAATATCAAAATATGAAGGAGGAAAGCACATCTCAAGCTGACACATAGTCTCCCTCATTTGTTTACGTAATTCATTTAACTCTTCAGTGCCGATCACCTTCTTTGATATGACGTTGAAGAAGTGACACATGCGTGTTATCACCATCTTCATAAATGAATGCTTGATTCTTCTTACTGCGATGGCGATGAATAGCCCAAGCATAACATGACAACCATGAGTGTTGTAGCCGCTCATCCTCAAATCTGCTACAGAGACAATATTCTTTATATTTGTTGAGAATCCTATTGGAACTCTGATTCCATGTAGACACCTACATATTGATCTTTTCTCGTCAATTGTGAGGTTATAGCTAGCAACCGGAAGCAAAAAAATTTCATTGGCCATTTCTTGTGGGTGAAGCTCTGGTCTAATTCTGAGAGTTTGAAGGTCCCTTCATACTTTGAGTCCATATTTTGACTTGCCCGGTATGTCTAACCAAATACCGATGGTGCTTTCGAAGACATTCTTCTCAACATGCATTGTATCGATAACATGACCAATCTCCAACTCCTTCCAATAGGGCAAGTACCTAAAGAAGATTGACTGCTCTTTAAATGGAGCGTGCTTTGAATTTTTTTAGATTTCTTCCTCTTCTTTCCGAAAACAACTTTGATATTCTTCACCATTTCGAATAGCAATTTGCCATCTCGATGTCGTGCCGGCTGTCCAAGCTCGACTGTACCGTCAAAATCTGTGGTGTCACATATATATCGTCTTAACGAATGATGGAAGATGCATAGATTTAGTCTGGTCTACACACACTACACATGTTGTCTTTCCTTTAACCTGTCCTGTTAGGGACATACGCCCCGGGTTGTTAGCTATGGTGCAAAAGATCATATCTCTTAGATTGAAGTGCTCTTTCTTGTGCTCATCCCACACACGGACACCATGTTCCCATAGACGTTTCATATCCTCCATCAAAGGTTCTAGAAAGATATCAATGTCATTGCCAGGTTGTTTTGGACCAGAAATTAGAGTAGTGAGCATAAGGTACTTTCTTTTATGGCACAACCATGATGGAATGTTGAACAAGCACAGAAAGACTGGCCACGTATTGTGTGGGTTCCTCATCTCACCGAAGGGATTCATTCCATCTGTGCTAAGTCTCATCCTGATATTTCTGGGATCCTCCGAGAAGTCTGGATGGGCCAGGTCAAATGATTTCCACTGCCTAGCATCCGCAGGGTGCCGAAGTTATCCGTCCTTATTTCGCCCAGCAAAATGCCAGATTAATAGTTCAACATCTCTGGGATTAGAGAACATACATTTCAAGCGATCAATCACCGGTAGGTACCACATTACTAAGGCTAGAACTTTCCTCTCCGTCTTATATCCATAATCTACAATAACATTCCTCTTCCTCTTCTGTAACCTCTTTTTCTTCTTCCGGTGATCATTGTACTCCTCCACACAGTCATTTGCACATTTGTATCAACTTGCATGGCACTGTGGACAGCTCTCTAACAATTCATACTCTTTTCGATATAGGATACAGTGGTTCGGGCATGAATAAATCTTCTGAACGCCCAAAGTCAATGAACAAATCATCTTTTTAGCTTGGTATGTATTAGATGGTAGACCATTGGGTTTCGGCAAAACATTTTTTAGGAGCTACAAAAGATCTAAAAAACTTTTGTTGGACCATCCATTGCTGGCCTTCAGTTTCATAAGCTCAAGAGTTGTGTACAACATAGTATACTGCTTATCGCTACTGTGACGTTCCTCATAAAGAAGGTTTTTCGATGCATTGTCAAGTGCTTCAAAGTTATCGTAGCCTTTTATTGTAGTTCTCTGCAACAGCACCATAGGCACATCATTTTGCATTAGTTCCTCCACATCGAAGGTGTCATCATCATCATGTTGATCAACATCATGTGTTATGTCGGATGTATGATCACAGCCTCTTCTATATTGATGAGCATCTTGCAGCACATCAGAATCATCAAGAGGGTTTTCACCCATCTCACTGTGTTTCGTCCATATATAATAGTTCTTCATGAAGCCATTTTTAAACAAGTGAAATTGTATGGTTTCACAATCTGAACACAGATACATCGCTTCGTTCTTACAAACTTTACAAGAACAATATATTGCCGCTTCACTCTGACGGGAAGCATATTGTGCGGCAGATTCAGTAAATTCAGTTACTTTGTTAAAATATGGCACCACATCTCCATCGTTGGACGAGTACATATAGGACCTGTGCTCCATCTAAAACATATTGTTTTAAACAATATTAATAAATTCATTATTGTTAATTTTAGTAATTTACAAATTAACAAGATATTGATTTATCTCTCATAACAACATTAATGAAAAATGCTTTAATTCAAACTATGTAAACCTTGTTAATTATAAAGGAGTAATAGTATTAAGTAGAAAAAAATATTAAATAAATTAACTACATTGGTTTCTCTCTCCAAACAACATAAATCTAGATCTATAATCATAAATCAAATTAAAAAAGAAATTAAAACGACGTAAAAATGTATATACAAGTGATGAATAATACAGTGAGGAGGGTCATATTTGTTCATTTTGGAGAAGGAATACTAGATTAGTAAAAATTCCATTCACAAACCCTAGATTAGTAAAACGCTAATAACTCATTATAAACTTAATTAAAGACAAAATAAATGTGATATTCGGCATGGATTTACCTCCTAGAATGAAATCCTTTAAAAGAAACGAAAATAAAGCCTCCCCATCCACTTTCTAGATTTTTGTCGCCATTTTACAGACCAAATCGCGAACTCTGGTAGCCTTAGGCTCAGGGAGGAAGAAGGTGTGTTTTTATAGCTAGAATAGTAGTGGCGATCGACATCATCAGCGACCGCCACTACTAGTGGCGATCACAGGCGCGACAGTGCCTGATACCACTGTAGTGGCGGGCCTCTAATAGCCCGCCACTACAGTGTTTTTGCCCAACGCCACTACAGTGCCGGTTTGTAGTAGTGGCACTTCTTATACTTCGCACTAGTTCATTTTCCTCAGAGAGCTCTGGACAGATAGTTCGCACTAGTAACTGGTACTAGGCTTCGCACTTCGGAGTAAAGAAATAGAAAACTGACTACGATGAGAACTTTGACTATGAGAAGAGAACAAGCCTCGAATGGACACTTCGCAAAGTGCTTCGTTAGTAAACAGTGAGGACTAGCCTCCAATTTACACAGAGCGAACACACACACGTTACTCACAGAAAATGCACATACAGGAGACAAACACACTTCATGAAAAATGAAATAGAGCAAAAACTCTGGTTGGCACATGACAAAGTGAAGGGTAGAAAACTTAACTCAAGCAGTGCAAAACAAAAATACAAGTTCAAGCAATATACAGAAAACATAATGGAAATTTCATTGCTAGAACAGGGAAAACAAAACTCACAAGTACAGAGAACCCTTCATGGTGGCTGGCCAAAGCTACAAAGAAAACAGAAGGTTCTAAAATGGAGTGCATAGTGTTACCTAGCCCTTTGCCTGCCTCTCCTTTTATAGGCACTAGTCTGACTTGCGAATAGACTACAATACCTCTAGGGTTGACAATGATTTTGTCTCTTTCACACATAGGGGTACAGATGGTAGTCTACTTTATTGGAAGCTCCTTTTGTCAGCTTAGCAGAGGTGACAGCATCAGCTTTTGTAGAGCAGACACGATCAACTTTTGCAAAGCTTAATCTTCTGGAGCCCCCTTTGCACATGAAGTGTGTTGAGGCTTCGGTGACATGCTACGAAATCGAAGGCCTTCGCTTCATCGAAGTCAGTCTTCGATACATTGATGGTTTTGAGATGAAGCCATCAAAGCCCTTGAGCCTTCGCACCATCACCTCCGGAGTGGACTACCATGGCTTCGCAGCTACTTCCAGCTTGAACTCTTTCAATCCATGTACCGAAGCCATGCATGGCCGAATTACCTTGTCATCCACACTCCCAAGCCCCACCTTTGGAGTACCTTCGCCACCTTTTGAAATCCCTCTGTCCAAGGCCTCCGCATGAAGCACCTCCATGAGCACTCCTTCACAGTGTCTCTGCCTATAGCACACTCGCGAAGAGCCTTAACTAGACCATGCCTTTGATGTACCTCGACTTCAAAGACCTTCGTCAGGTGACATTCCAAGTGTATCCATCTGGAGCACACTTGAGAGCCTTGCTTTATTGCTAAGTACTCCATCTGCCACCCTTCAAAGTTACTCCTTCGTAGTCCCACTTCTAAGTTCCTCTCCTCCAAGGACTTTTCCTCGGGGTACATTCAGCCGGAGCCACCCTCCGCACTATCTGCCTTCACTTGGCGCACCTTGACCCTAGGACCGACCTCGACTCTACGCAGCCTTCGTGACCGAGCTCCCCGCTCGCCTCGCATCAAGCCTCCTGCTTGACCCAGGTTCACTTGCTACGAACCATCCCATCGCCTCCAAAGTCACTTGCACACCACCGACAAGAAGACAAGCATTTCCAGTACATCGGAGACCTCTTCGGGTAAACAACCTCTGGTACACACTCTGGTGTACCGCCCAAAGTACCGAGCCTTTTGGTAAACACCCTCCGAACCCCTTTGGAAGGACCCCTTCGCCTGTAAGGTAACTTATCAATCACTCATCACAGACTTAAAACCAGGGCACATTTCAACTTGGTTTCTACCATAAACCCTAGGTATTAATACTCTGTAGCCATCATAAATTAGGGTTGGGTTTTTCTTAGTTTCGAACTTCCTTGCAGATTCTACTCTTACGTTTGTTAGATTGTGGAACCCCGCTTGAGAAATCGATCTTTCATCTGTTTATGAGATTGTGTTTCTGTGTTCTTGCTTGTGTTCTCGATCCGCATGCAGCGATAAGCCTCCTTGGCGAGGTCAATCGTGTTCGTGTGTGGTTGATAACCAATGAAGCCATGGTGTAGCGATTGTGAGGTTTGGATAAATGCTTATTAGAAGCCAGATCGTCAACATCGAGTCTTCCACCAATCGAGTTTATCCCCTCTAACAGAAGATCGGGCATCCCGTGCGCATCACTAAGGAGCACCACCACATACATGGAAGTGTCTGGGCAGGAGCACCATCGTGAATGGCCATGCCAACTTTGAGTGTGTTATCTCAAAGAAATTGGCTAAAACCGGTAGTTATCTCCAAGAAAATAGCAAAAATAAGTAGGTTAGGTTACCCTATAACAATAAAATGGAGAACAAAGTTAGCTTGTTAGACAAGACAAATAACATTTCGGACGAGTAATAGGAGGAGGATGACTACCTTAGGAGGAGGACAAGGAGGATGCAACCAAGGTGGAAGCAAGTAGGGTGGCCAAGCGCATCAATGGTGCGGGTTCCATGGCTGATGGTGTATGTGGCACGACTGATGGTGCAGGATCCATGACCGATGGTGCGGAGGCTAGGAGCAATGTTGGAGCGGTGAGGAGCACAACGAAGACGACGGTGACAGTGGGATTTAGGGTTAGGGTTGCACGAAATGAAAGCGTGACAATTCACTTCGGTGCCCCACCTATTTATAAACGGGAGAAGTCTTCAGTGACGGGTTGTAGTTACCATCCGTCACTGATGATGTATGTAACTTTAGTTACAGGTATAAATAAATCACGTCACTATAGGATCAACCTTAGTGATGGGTAACAATATTCACCCATCACTAAACGATGATTTAGTGACAGTTGATTATTATTACCCATCACCAATGTTATGGTCATTTTGAAAAAATAATAGTTTTTAGGATGCAACCTGAATCAAAGCTAGGATTTGACAGCCAACTGTTGATGCTAAGATTTGGCAAAGCCTAGGCCTACTAAGGATGCCACACAGTCAACAAAAGTCAAAGAAGTACAGTGAAAGGTTGGTCAAAGAAGCTCGTCCGTTCTGTTACTAATGGCCAGATAAGAGAAAGCCGATGGAGATAAAACAAAATAAAGATAAGCCATAATAGGTTATGATGGAAGTTACTTGGATGGAAAGTCATCGGACTATAAATATATACCCAATTAGCTATGTTTAGAGGACACACGATCAACCACAACAAAACTATTTCTCAGCGCACTACCACCCTTGGACTCACAAGGTTAATTCTGGTGGGGCTTAGCACTTGGAACCGGGCAGCATCATTCACTACTACAAAGCGACACTGTAGCAGCAGGCAAAAATGTACTGTAGTGGTGGGCTACTAGTCTGCCACCGCTCTAACGCCACTCTAACCCTGGTTAGCATTGGCGGGCAGAGTGCCCGCCACCGCTATGTCAACATCAGGGGCAGGCTCGCTGACGTCGTCTGCCCGCCACTACTATTAGCCATAGGAGTGGCAGGCAGATGACATCAGCGAGCCCGCCACCACTGTGTCAACAGTAGTGACAGGCACGCTGATGTCATCTGCTCGCCACTGCTATGGCTAACAGCAGTGGCAGGCAGATGACTTCAGCGAGCCTACTACTACTGTGTTTCCCCATTACAAAGAATGTTATAAACCTTAATTCACACATTCCCACAAACAAAAACACATAAATATATAGCTCCACACAACCATCCACATCCATAGCAGCAACACAACCACAGAAATTATCGGCTCCCACAACTATCCATAATAGCAACACAACAACAACCCATCTCATCTATTTAAAAATTTACAAAGTTTACATTTCATCACAAATCAAGTTTACAAAGTTTACATCTATCAAAACTTCAAAATTAACAATTGTTCACAAATACATGCTCATTTTGTTTAATTTTTTTCTCGGAAGGCCAACTCTTATCTTGTGCATCTTCTTTTTTGCTTCTGAGCTTCAAAATTCTTGGAAATTTGTTGTTCAAGACTTTTAGGTCTTCCATCTCAATGTCTCAGAGTTGGATGATTGGCCACTTCACCCTTAGGATCGAAGAGTATTCTATGCTCATGAATAATTTCATGCATCGTGAAGCGGCACATCCTTGATACGATTCCATACATTTTTGCATCAGAGAGTTGTCTCTTCCTGGCAACGGTTTATGGACCTGATGTCTGCATACGTAACATATAAGTACATACGTTGCAGGTTATATTAGATTAACACACAATAAATCAACTTACTTATTTAGTATCCTCAGATACTGTCCGCACATACTTTCCTAAGGCATTGCTCATGAAATTACAAGTGTAATACCGACAATGCACCGAACTAGGAAGTTGTTTCTGACATTTCAAAATAGACAAAGTTAGAACGATATATACTGGATAGTTGGTTCTGATATGCATTTCTTTCAGCCTTTGTGGATCATGTGGGCCATGTAACTTTTCCACATAATATTTATATGCACTCTGAAGAACATTTATTATATCTTGATATTCTTTTCTGGGTTTGTCGAGAGAGTCAAGCACCCAAACCCTAGAGTTCTTCGGGTATAACAGAAGTGCAATCCAATGATCACTATCGAAAGAAGTAATATGTTATTATGTTAGTTTCATAATCGATAAAATGTGATTAAGTGGATATATTGGGTATACTTACTTAAAGTTATATGCTTCGCTTATCATTTCTCTGTCCCTCCATTGAAACATGCACCACGCAATATACAACACAACACAATTCCTTTTATTCTTCTTAAGTGCGTCTTGGTCTTTATTGAAAATCTTCCTTTGAAACTTTTTCCGACCCGCACTCAAGTACTTTGAATCGTCCTGGTTTAGTATTGGGTTCAGTGTACTTTGACTTATTAATGATGGGTTCAAGTACCCATATTGTTTAGACTTATCAAAACATGAATTCAAATTGCATATGTTATGAAACACTAGTCAATATAAGACATGATTGATTTTTGCTTTTTATTGACAAAGTAAAAACTACTTACAGGCACCATAATATCATGCTTGTGATGTCGGTTCGCTTCAGATGGAACATCCGGTGAAAGTCATCGAAAAATAGTACAAGATTAAACTCTGGACAATTGAATACTTCTTTTGGAACCTTCACTTCTATTTGCATAACTCCTAACGAAGACGCTTCAAGATACTAGTCATGAAATGATTTCAACTCCCAGTTCATACTCTCAAGTACTCGTTGGGGTAGGAATGGTGTTGGCGGAAAATATTTCATCCTCCAGAAGTAAAGGACACTTCCCTGTCAATATAAGCAGAAGAAATGAAGTCAGAAGCTTCGATCTTCGAAGATCCTAAAAGCATCAAGGTTTTGCTGTATTCGGAGCCATATACAGCAGAGACCTCCATCAAGGCTTCGGTGTGACGAAGCCTCCCAAAGCCTTTTCATCCGAAGGGGTGTCGCCAGCAAGGAGAGAAGATTTATCTTCTCATTGATTAGATTAGTCTTTTACTCTTTTGCCCCTATGAAGAATATTAAACAATATATTCTTTGTCAGTTGTAATTAGAGAGTAAAGAAGTATTTTCCTTTAATATTCGGTCTATAAATACCCCTCTTCACTTTGTAAAGGGTATCGAATACTGAGATATTCAATATACACTTCAAATTATCTCAAGCTATTATCCATATTCGGAGGCTTGGAATAGTTCACTCAAACAAACCTTCATTTGTTGCACACTAAATTTCTTAAACCTGTTAGCGTAATCTTTTGCACCAACAGTTGGCGCCGTCCGTGGGGAACCTAGTATGAAAACTTCGTTCTCTACCAATCTCTTTCTAGATCCATGCCTCCTAAACGGAGTCTAGGTGCTAGTCCCCTCCGGAGGTCCTCTCGGGCCTCTAGATTGAGATCCTCGAAAACTGTCGAGGTTGGAGGACCTTCTGTAGTTCCTCCACCTCAGACTACTGAAATGAATACTCTTCCTCGAACATACGAAGCTACTCTATGGACTCTGTCTATGCTTCAAACTGACGGAGCCTCTCCTGTGGTTCCGGCTATCCTCCGAACTGACTTGTTCAGTTCTCAAGACCTAGAAGTCCCCTTCGTAAGAAATGAAGATCGTCCTAATGATGTGTCGACCCAGATGGCCCATCTTCAGGTCGAAGTGGCGAGGTGGAGGCAGGAAACCACAGACAGGCTTCATCCCCAAGCTACTCCTGTCATTCCGGAGGTACCCCAAGATGATGACCTCGCATTTTATCCTGAAGCCCCTAAGATTCTAAGAAGCACTGAGAATGCTTCTTTTTATAATGAATCTCTGCAGCACCTCGACTTGCAAAAGGTGCGCTTTGACCCAAAGTTTAAAACTTTGAAGCTCTGTAAGTAATCCGGAGAAGAAGATCTAGGCGAATTTTCCCGTTCATGTGCTTTAGCAATCGAAGCTAGCAGAGGGGTTCGAGATACAATGGCGAAATGCTTCCCCTTGCGCTTGAAGGAGTCGCTCTGCGTTGGTTCTAGTATTTGACACTAGGATCAATTAAGTCTTGGGAACAACTAAGGAAGAAGTTCATAAGCAACTTCCAAGGTACATTTGTGCCCCCTATGTCCACTGGAAGTCTTTTTCGGGTGAAGTAGCAACCTGGAGAAACTTTGCAGTGGTTTTTTAAGCGCTTCGCTCATACGAAGTCACAAATAAGAGGATTGTCTGCATCATCTGTGGTTGATGCGGCTCGGGAAGGAGTCACAAATGTAGGCCTCCTCGACAAGCTTCACCGGAAGCATATTTCCCCAGTAGCACAATTAATGGCTTACTTTGAGGAATATGCTAGGTCAGAGGAAGGATGGCTCCGAAGGACAACTTCGTCTCCACCAACCATCCAAGAAGTTAAACTTGAAGTGAAAACTTCGGGCACCACTTTGACAATCGACATGACAGACGAAGAGGGCAAAATCATCCTTTCTCCAAAGTCTTGAACATTGCTCCCTCTTCGCAAAAATTTTCCCCCAAGAATCCACAAGCTTCGGGAAAAACGTTCAGCAGTTGGAGGCCGCCAGGGAAGCTGGCTAGCAAGGGCCAGGCCTTGTTCTGCTGTGTCCACGGCGAGAACCAAAGCCATGCTACCAATGCATGTAAGTCTATACTAGCCCTAAGGAGAGAGTACCTCGAAAGTAGCTCTGGTCGAGGCACTACTGACCGAGCCCCTCCCGAGGCATGTCCGGACCCAGTGCAGATCGTCGGATGTGTAGACAACTTCAAAGCCCCAAGGTAGCCTTCAGTGGCCAGTGTTATGCCACCTTCGAAGCAAGAAGATACTCAAGACCGAGGCAAAAGAGTGGTCTTCCCATCTCCAAATGAGGAACCCTGGGCAGCATGTCAACAAGGCAACGGAGGGAGTATGTTCATGAAGTAGGGCATATTTGGACCTCCTCGTCGGTGGCTGAAATGCCTGAGTGGTCTCACGTTCCTATATCTTTCTCCGCAGCTGATACAGCGGGTATAAAATTTCCTCATGCGGACACCCTTGTTATCACTACTGATATTGCAGGAACGAAAGTTCGGATAGTATTGGTTTATGGCGGAAGCTCTACAGATATTATCTTTGTTTAGGCCTTCGACTAGCTTTGCATCCCGCGAAAACATCTCCTCCCAGAAGCTCGTCCACTTCAAGGTTTCGTAGGACCTCTCCTCTTGATGCCCTCGGCCAAATAGGTCTCGAGGTTGCCTTCGGAGAGGGGCTCTTAGCCAGAATGGAGGAGGTGATTTTCGACGTAGTTGATGCCCCCTATGCCTATAATGTCATCTTCGGAAGGGCATGTTAAATCAATTCGGAGCCATGGCGCATCATAATTATCTATGCCTAAAGATGCCCACGCAAGGATGAGTGCTTACGGTCTTCGGTGATCAAGCTACAGCACGAAGGGTAGAATATGACCATAGTCCACCTCTTGATCCTAGACAAGTAAATAATGTCCAAGACTATTCGGAGGATATCCCTGTGGCATGTAAATTATCGAATATGTCCTCCCCAAGGCCAAGCCCCGAAGGATAAATTGTAATGAAGATCATTGTAAAGGACGACAAAGACTATCCCATCCAGTTTGGCAAGGAATTGCCTTCGCAAATTGCTACTTCACTAGAAAAAGTAGTTAAAGGGAATTTGGATGTCTTTGCTTGGTCCGATGAAGACATTTTGGGAGTTGACCGAAGTATCATTGAGCATAGCCTACTTGTCAACCCAAGGGTTCGACCTGTTCACCAGGGGCTCCGCAAATTATCAATAGAGAGAGCAAGCCTTGCTAAGGTAGAAGTGGAAAAATTGTTGAAGGCCGGGATCATTAGAGAAGTGGCTCATACGGAGTGGTTAGCCAACCCAGTCTTCATCAAGAAAAAGGCTTCCGGAAAGTGGCGTATGTGCATTGATTTTACATCTCTCAATAAAGCATGCCCACGTGACCCTACCCCATGCCCCGCATTAATCAATTAATCGACTCCACTGCTAGCTCAGAGCTCTTGAGCTTCCTCGACGTGTACTCTAGATATCATCAAATATGGTTAAAACGTGAAGATGAAATCAAGACAAGTTTTGTAACTCCATCAGGAGTCTTTTGCTATGTAAGAATGCCCTTCGGCTTGCGAAATGCCGGGGCAAATTTTTCAAGATTAATTACTAAAGCTCTAGGTCTCCAAATAGGTCGTAATGTTTAAGCCTATATGGATGACATTGTAATAAAAAGTGCTTTAAAGCACCAGCATAGTCTAGACTTTGTAGAAACATTTGAGAGCCTCCGATCATGTGGAGTACATCTCAACCCCGAAAAATGTATCTTCGGAGCTCAAGCTGGGAAACTATTAGGGTATTTAATTTCGAGCAGAGGGATCAAAGCTAGCCCAACTCAAATAACTGCATTGCAAAGAATGGCTCCACCGAAAAATTTGAAGCAAGTTCAGAAGCTTACCGGATGCCTTGTAGCACTTAGCAGATTTCTAGCAAGGTCCGCAGAGCGAAGCCTCCCAATATTCAAAGCCTTGAAAGGGTCCGAATATTTTGCATGGACACCAGAGTGCCAAAAGAGTTTTTATGATATTAATGATTATCTTAGCAACCTTGTAACACTCACCGTGCCCATTGCAGATGAAACTCTTATTCTTTACCTAGTAGCTACAGGCTTCACTGTCAGTGCGGTCCTTGTTCGAGAGATGGATTTCGATGGGAAGTTGGTGCAAAATCCAGTATATTTTGTATCAGAATCTTTATCCGGAGCAAAAACAAGATAATCTGAGTTGGAAAAATTCACTTATGCTCTAGTGATGGCTTCGAGGAAACTACGACATTATTTTCTACCACATAATGTAATTGTACCAACCTCTCATCCCCTAGGAGATATTATTCAAAGCAAATATTCTACAGGGAGAATTGGAAAATGGGCAGTCGAGCTAGCACCCTTCGGCATCTTATTTGTAGCAAGAACAACAATCAAGTCACAAGTGGTGGCTGATTTTGTAGCAGAATGGACTCCATCAGCAATATGGGCTCCGGAAAAATCAAGAGAAGGAATATGGACCATATACTCCGATGGAGCTTTTCAAGCATCCAGAGCAGGTGTCGGGGCAGTGATTTCACCTTTGGGGCAAAAAGCAATGTATTCCACAAGGCTCAACTTTATGACCACAAATAATATTGCGGAGTATGAAGGAATTTTGCTAGGTCTTCGCAAGGCACGTGCCCTTGGTGCTACAAGAGTGGTTATAAAAATAGATTCCCAAATTGTAGCAGGGCACATTGATAAAAGTTTCCAAGTTCGGCATCCGCGGCTTGCTAAATATCTAGAAGAAATTCGTAAGATCGAAGCAACATTTAAAGGGATTTCTATTCGAAGCATTCCAATAGTCGACAAAGCACAAGCTGATATCTTGTCAAAGGTTACAGCCAGAGCCATAGACATTCTGGAAGAGGCTTTTTATGAAGAGCTTGCTTATCCTTCGGTGCTAGAGCTCCTTCCTACGGAGGTCCTTTGCATACCAAGCACCGACTGGCAGAGTTCAATTATGGAATTATTGCAAGGAGAAGCTAATTTACCCGAAGGCCCAAAGCTTTCAAGATTACAATTAAGAGTCCGGAATTATCATATTATCAACGGTATCTTATACAAGGTCGGGGTATGTTCTCCCTTACTCCAATGTATTTACCAAGCCGAAGGCCAAGATATACTCCGAGAAATTCACGAAGGCCTTTGTGGTAGCCATCTTGCCTCTCGAGCCTTAGCAGGGAAAACACTTCGCCAAGGGCTTTATTGGCCTACAATCACTACTACAAAGCGACACTGTAGCGGCGGGCAAAATCGACCTATAGTGGCGGGCATCTAGTCCGCCACTGCTCTAACGCCACTGCTATCGCTGGTTAGCAGTGGCGGTCAGAGCGCCCGCCACCGCTGTGTTAACAGCAGTGGCGGGCGTGCTGACATCATCTGCCCGCCACTGCCGTTATCAATAGCAGTGGCGGGCAGATGATGTCAGCACGCCCGCCACCACTATGTCAACAGCAGTGGCGGGCGCGCTGACCTCATCTGCCCGCCACTGCCGTTATCAATAGCAGTGGCGGGCAGATGATGTCAGCACGCCCGCCACTGCTGTGTATAACCCATAACACAGAATGCTGTGATCCCACAAACCAAAACACAGAAATTATATGCTTCACACAGCCATCCACATACACAGCAGCAAAACATCCACATATCCACATACACAGCAGCAAAACATCCACATATCCACATACACAGCAGCAAAACATCCACATATCCACATACACATCCACAACAACAACACATCAACACAACAACCATCAATCTCATCAATTTTCAAAAATTCACAATATTTATATTCTTCCGGTTTTTGTTTCGCAATAACCATCCATCAACACAATTCATTGTTTCACAAATACATGCTCATGCGGTTTATGTTTTCTTGGAAGGCTAACTCATATCTTAATTGGTTCGCCTTTTCATTCTTCCGGCCCAATCATACAAAGTTGGATGCTTGGCCACTTCACTCTCAGGATCGAAAAATACTCCAAGCTCATGAAGAATCTCATGCATCGTGAAGCGGCACATCCTTGATACGATTTCGTACATTTGTGATTCAGAGAGTTGGCTCTTCTCGGCAACGGTTGATGGACCTGACGCCTGCATACGTAAAATATAAGTACATACGCTGCAAGTTATATTAGATTAACACACAAGAAATCAACTTACTTCTTTAGTATCCTCAGATACTGTCCGCCCAAACTTTCCTAAGTTGTTGCTCATGAAATCACAAGTATAGTAGCCACAATGCACGGAACCAAGAGATTGTTTGTGACACTTCAAAATAGACAAAGTTAGAACGATATATAGTTTGGCTTTATCAATTGAATTAACAAATTTAAAAATATAATATTACCGGAAAGTTGGTTCTGATAAGCATTTCTTTCGGCCTCTGTGGATCATGTGGGCCACCTAACTTTTCCACGTAGTATCTATGTGCACTCTGAATAACATTTAATATATCTTGATATTCTTTTTTGGGTTTGTCGAGCGAGTCGAGCACATAAACCCTTGAGCTTTTTGGGTATATCAGAAGTGCAATCCAATGATCACTATCGAAAGAAGTAATATATGATTATGTTAGTTTCATAATCGATAAAATGTGTTTAAGTGGATATAGTGGGTATACTTACTTAAAGTTATATGCCCCACATATAATTTCTCTGTCCTTCCATTGATACATGCACCGCGCAATATACAACGCGGCACAACTCCTTTTGTTCTTCTTAAGTTTGTCTTCGTCTTTATTGAACATCTTTCTTTGAAATTTTTTCTTACCCGCAGTCCAGTACTTGCTATCATTCTGGTTTAGTGTCGGGTTCAGCGCACTTTGGCTTATTAATGACGGGTTTAGGTACCCATACAATTTAGACTCGTCACCGCGTGAATTACAACTGCATATGTTATAAAACAATAGTCAATATAAGACATTATTTATTTTTTCTTTGTATTGACAAAGTATAAAGTACTTACATGCACCAGAGCATCATGCTTGTGATGTCGGTTCGCTTCAGACGAAACATCCGATGGAAGTCGTCGAAAAATAGTGCAAGCTTAAACTCTGGGCAGTTGAATATTTCTTGTGGAACCGTCAGTTCTATTTGTGTTACACCTAACGAAGACGCTTCGAGGTACCAGTCATGAAATGTTTTCATCGCCCAAGGCATACAATTAAGTACTCCTTGGGGTAATAATGGTTTGCCTGGTTCGTATTCGATATAATCCTCGTCTCCGTAGGTCCTCTTATCAACAGAAAGTGAGCCCGCATGCTTTTGTACTGGAGCCTTTATGGGAGCCGCTTCGGGCATAGAACGTGTTTGCCCCAAAGTATTAAAAAATTTATGCATTTCAGATTTCAGCGCAGAACACTGCCCAGCTTGAACAGTTATCTTGTGGATTGCTGGCTTTGGGCATGCATCTTGTTTTTCAGGCTCGGCAGCAACTAGCACTGGCACTTGAGGATCAGCCGGAACTAGCACTTGAGGCTCAGTCGGAACTAGCACTGGCATTTGATCTGGCTCTGGCACATTTGTGTTGGGCTCATCAGTGGGCTCAAGCACTGGCACTAGCTTTGTCACTTGAGGATCAGAAGTCACTTTCGATTCTATCACTTCTGCCACTTTATTGGGCACTGGCTCTTCCTCTGCCTTTTCCTCTATTTCACGCTCATCAACAGGTGATAATGATCCTATATTTTGCACATCCTGAGATGAAAGATATGCGGGGGATTGTGATGAGAAAATAGGTGATTTACTCTGAGAACTTGTCTGCAGTAATTTGATATCTCGGCTCGCCCATAGGACAAAGTTATTTAGAGCATCTCCGATTGTCTCAATCCCCTCATCAGGCATTGGAAGATCCAAGGGGTCATTAATAAATCTGTCGTTGGTGATCTCATTGACCTGAACCTTGGTATAGTCAGCAGGAATAGGCCGATTGTGAAATAAATCCCCAGGCATAGCAATGCCTCGTGCAGCCTCTTGGGAATGCCCTTTGCGCCCTATCGGTACATGCAGGCTGCAGGGTGTGTCCTCTTTAATATAATTTACAGGAAATTTGTCTTGTACTGAGCCAACACTGCTTGGTACGTCGAGTCGTACCTCTGGCACAATTATTTGTCCAGCTGCAGCCTGCATTATGTTTGGATTCTCGTTAATAAATTCAAAAAAGTGTCGCTCCCACTCTGCACGGCGCTCTGCGGCGTCGTCTGTGCGTGCTTGACGCTTCTTGTATGTGGCACCCTCCTGTTTCTTGAAAGTATTTTTCCAGGGTGCTATAGAAGAGACACCTCGGGTGCGCCCTCGATGTTCCTCGTTTCCGAGAGCAGATGTAAGCTGGTCATTACATCCCTCGGGCTTGAACTTTCCAGTCTTCTCCAACTCAGCGATTTCCTGTGCTTTCTGGAATACTTCACTAGTCCGTGAGTCGGAGAGCATATATTGGCCCTCGGGTGTTTTTTTAGCTCGACCTAGGAGCCATCTCTTAGTGCGCTGATCAGCACCTGAAAACTGTTCAGGTAACCCAGCCGCACGGTCCTCCTCCTCCTTTTTACTCCACTCATCCTCCTTAGCCTTATATCCACCTGGCCCAAGTTTATGGGGGAACTTATTCTTCTTATTAAGTTCTTTGAACATTATGCTCTCTTGTTTGGCTTCTTCGGAGCAATGCTGCATTTTGAATTCATTCCATTCATTTGGCGTTATAAAGCCGTAGTCGTTGAGTGGCGACTCATCTTTCTGAAGGTATTGTGTGTTCAGTTTAGTCCTAAATGTACGGAGAGCCTTCCCGATAGTCTTCAATGTGGCAGCTTTAGCGTCTTCTAAGCGGTCTTCCGGGAATTTATAATGCGCTTTTATATGCTGCCACAATTCGTTCTTTGTAGCTTCAGGGACAGTCTTCCAATTTTTCCAAACTATCTTACATCGCTCCCTGGCGAGACATCCACAGTCGTTACGCCACTTCGCTGTGATTTCTTTTGGCTTCTTTGGAGCCCCATCAACATGCACTTCTTCAACCTCATAGATAGCTGTATGTAGCTTGTTCTTCTCCCGTTTCCCTCTCCTCTTCGCATTTGCAGACGATGTTGTGGCAGCGGGCTCAACATCTGTTCGCTCAGCTGACTCAATAGCTGGGACAATAGTTGTTCTTTTCTCGACTTGGAATAATCGACGCTTGCTTCCTCGCTTTGGACGATCCTACGATGATAGACAATGTGAGCTTCAGGAATGTAATCCTCGGTTAGAAGCTGCTCTGACTTGTTACTAACGTAATAATTACCTCCGCTTGAGCTTCAGGAATGTAATCCTCATCGGCGTCTTCTCTCGTTCTCTTCTTCCTAGGCTCCATTGGATGTTCATTCTCCGGAGAGTGGTACGAAGATTCGCTATCGGAGGATCCTTCAGATGAACCCTCTTTATTTGTTTTTGCGGGAGACTCGTAGATGAGCTCCTCGATGGAACGTCCTTCTTCCGCCATAGATAAACTATTCATATGAAGATGCTAATGTATCAGAATTTTGGTTATGCAAAAAAGGTCTGATGTCATATTAATCCTAAAGTTAGGATGTTGTGTTGTTTTCTCTCTCTAGTGTTGTTGAGGCCTCAGCATATTTTGTGTTGTTTTTCAAAATGTTCATGTCTGCCATGGAACCATGTTCACGCCCATTCCCTGTCAGCAACACGAGAAAGAAGTTGTTGATAGGAATGGACGTGTCACATGGTTTGATGACATACATGAGATAACTCAATAACAATTTGCATCATAGGCCCCTAAAAGGAATTGCAGAATCTAATGTTGGCCTTCAGCCAGATGCATGAACTTGAGGATTAGTATATAGTAGCCTTAGAAATAATAGCGGTAGTAAACTAGTCACAGTGTTGTTTAGGCCTCAGCATATTTTGTGTAGCTTTTCAAAATGTTCATGGCTGCCATGGAACCATGAGCACATCCATTCCCTGTCAGCAACACGAGAAAGAAGTTGTTGATAGGAATGGATGTGTCACATGGTTTGATGACATACATGAGATAACTAAATAACAATTTGCATCATAGGCCTCTAAAAGGAATTGCAGAATCTAATGTTGGTCTTCAACCGGATGCATGAACTTGAGGATTAGTATATAGTAGCCTTAGAAATAATAGCAGTAGTAAATTGAACACAATGTTGTTGAGGCCTCAGCATATTTTGTGTAGCTTTTCAAAATGTTCATGTCTGCCATGGAACCATGAACACATCCATTCCCTGTCAGCAACACGAGAAAGAAGTTGTTGATAGGAATGGATGTATCTCATGGCTTGATGACATACATGAGATAACTCAATAACAATTTGCATCATAGGCCCCTAAAAGGAATTGCAGAATCTAATGTTGGCCTTCAGCCAGATGCATGAACTTGAGGATTAGTATATAGTAGCCTTAGAAATAATAGCGGTAGTAAACTGGTCACAGTGTTGTTTAGGCCTCAGCATATTTTGTGTAGCTTTTCAAAATGTTCATGGCTGCCATGGAACCGTGAGCACGCCCATTCCCTGTCAGCAACACGAGAAAGAAGTTGTTGATAGGAATGGACGTGTCACACGGCTTGATGACATACATGAGATAACTCAATAACAACTTGCATCATAGGCCTCTAAAAGGAATTGCAGAATCTAATGTTGGTCTTCAACCGGATGCATGAACTTGAGGATTAGTATATAGTAGCCTTAGAAATAATAGCGGTAGTAAACTGATCACAATGTCGTTGAGGCCTCAGCATATTTTGTTGCCATGGAACATTAGAGGGAAAAACAACACAAAATATGCTGAGGTATCAACAAAACTAAAGAGAGAGAACAACACAATCTCCTAGCTTGAGAATTAATATAGTGGCTTCGGAAGTAATAGCTGACTACTGTAGCCAAGAAGATTTTTCATACATTTCCCACCTTTGACACTGTGATCAGTTTACTACTGTAGCCTCAGAAATAATAGCAGTAGTAAACTGATCACAGTGTCAAAGATGGAAAATGTATGAACACTCTTCTTGGCTACAGTAGTGAGCTATTACTTCTGAAGCTACTATATTAATCCTCAAGTTAGGAGATTGTGTTGTTCTCTCTCTCTTGTGTTGTTGAGGCCTCAGCATATTTTGTGTTGTCTTTCAAATATGTTCATGGCTGCCATGGAACCGTGAGCACATCCATTCCCTGTCAGCAACACGAGAAAGAAGAAGTTGTTGAACGGAATGGATGTGTCCCACGGCTTGATGACATACATGAGATAACTCAATTACAATTTGCATCATAGGCCCCTAAAAAGAATTGCAGAATCTAATGTTGGCCTTCAGCCAGATGCATGAACTTGAGGATTAGTATATAGTAGCCTTAGAAATAATAGCGGTAGTAAACTGGTCACAGTGTTGTTTAGGCCTCAGCATATTTTGTGTAGCTTTTCAAAATGTTCATGGCTGCCATGGAACCGTGTGCACATCCATTCCCTGTCAGCAACACGAGAAAGAAGTTGTTGATAGGAATGGATGTGTCTCACGGCTTGATGACATACATGAGATAACTCAATAACAATTTGCATCATAGGCCCCTAAAAAGAATTGCAGAATCTAATGTTGGCCTTCAGCCAGATGCATGAACTTGAGGATTAGTATATATAGTAGCCTTAGAAATAATAGCGGTAGTAAACTGGTCACAGTGTTGTTTAGGCCTCAGCATATTTTGTGTAGCTTTTCAAAATGTTCATGGCTGCCATGGAACCGTGAGCACATCCATTCCCTGTCAGCAACACGAGAAAGAAGAAGTTGTTGATAGGAATGGATGTGTCGCACGGCTTGATGACATACAAGAGATAACTCAATTATTATTTGCATCATAGGCCTCTAAAAGTTATTCTAAAAAAGTGGAGTTCGGCGGCGACGGGCTTCGGCGACGACGGCGATGGGCTTTGAGGGTGTCGCGGGCTCCGGGAGTGGCGGCAACTGGCGGACGACGGCGCGAGAGTTAGAAATGAAACTAGGTTTTCGGACGGCGGGAGCGAAAATTAATCCAACTTTAGCAAGATGAGTAGGTGATCTTGGTTTGGCTTTTTGAAATAGCACTGCAATGGACAGCACGCTTTGTGAAGAATGTGTTTCTTTCAACTTAAAATTATTATAATTGAGCTTACAAATGGATATTATAATAATTTTGCTTAGATAATATAAAAGAAATAAGTTATGAGTTATTTGATCCATAGTTGTTATGGCGGCGCGGCGAGGCGAGGCGCCGGACCACCTTCACACCTTTTAGGCGAGTATGGCGTGCGGCGAGGCGACGCCATACTCACTTCACAGATTTTGTGCTAACATTATTACTAATATATGATGTTCATCACAATATTGGTAATAATTTCAGTAATATAACTATTCCATAATCTATATATCCATAATTAGCAAAGCAGCAACAACTATTCCATTTATCTTTAACAACACAAATGTTCTAGCTACCTATATAGCACAACAAATAACAAGCATGGCAACCAGATCAAGCATAATCACATAGAAAACATTTTCTCACAGAGAAAACATTAGAATCACTGAGCTAGGGTTTTCTTTCACAGAATCACAGCTAGGGTTTTCTTTCACTGCGGCTCGGGCCAGCAGAACACAGGCCATGCGTGCACTGCCACTGCCACTATCATCTCAGATATACTCAAGAGACTATATAAAATTAAATGAGAATCTAACCAGACTGATTGCAGAGGGACGAGGACGGGGACGGGGACGGCGGCGCGGGCTCTGGCGACAGCGACGTGGGCTCCGGCGGAGTTCGGGGCGACGACGGCAACGGGTTCCGAGGGTGGCGGCGCGGGCTCCGGGACGGGGATGGCGGCGTGCGTCGAGGACGGGGATGGCAGCGATGGCTCCGAGGTGGCGGTGAGGGGTCCGGGGACACCAACGGCTCCGAGATGGCGGCGACGGGCTTCGGGGACGACAACGACGGGCTCCAATGGTGGCGGCGCGGGCACTAGGAGCGGTAGTATAACTGGCAGGAGAAGATTAGGGCTTAGGGTTTTAGACGCGGGAGCGAAACTTTTATATAGGCGGATTAGCAGTGGCGGGCACACGCTGATGTCATCTTGCCCGCCACTGATATTTATCGTAGTAGTGGCGGGCAAAGACATAGTAGTGGCGGGCCGCTGACGTCACCGACCGCCACTACTAGGGTTTAGTCTGGGCGGGTGGAAAAAAGTATAGTAGTGGCGGGCATCTGCTGACGTCAGGATGCCCGCCACTACTAAAAGGATAACGGTGGCGGCTGGTGACGTCATCCTGCCCGCCACTACTAATCCGACGCTGGTGGGGTTATCTAGCATACTTTGCCACTCAAGTCGAGAAATACTTAGTAGCGCAGTGGTGCGGGGGTTGCTTTGGTGCCATGCGGTTCGAGGTTCGAACCTTGCTGCCTGCAGGCGGTTTGAGGTTCGAACCTTGCTGCTAGCATCCAAACATTTTTTTACATTTCTATTCTAATTTTCATTACTTTTTTATTCATGTTTAAATTCTAGTTTAAACTTGATTTTTTAAAAATAAAAATACATCATAACTTATCAAATTAGAAAATATGTATTTTTATGCCTCACTTTACTTTTTTTTATTTCATTAATAAACATGTACAATAAAAATACATCATAACTTATCTATAGTTTATTCTTCCTTTGAAATTGAAACTTTTTGTACAATAAAAATACAACACCAATATTCTAATTGCAAAAATTGGTATTTTTCTCCCTTAGTTTACTGTTTTTATTATTAAGTGTGTTTTTATTACATGTTGTTACGATATGATCGAGACTTTTGTAGCGCGGTGGTGCGGGGGCTCGCTTTTGACACATCATGTTTATTTGAAAGCAAGTAAACAAACACAAGTCCAGGCTGGGGAAACCAGCTTACACATCGAAACGCACTACTGGTCAAACCCAAAGGAAAGATATGGTTTGGAGCTTCTTCTTCTTCCTCGGCACAAACCCAACCTATTTCTGGTTAAACAGATTATTCTGCCTCACTTTACTTTTTCTCCCTTAGTGTACTGTTTTTATTTCATTAAGTGTGTTTTTATGATCAAAGTCAAAAAAAGTTCAATTTGAACTACAAGACATGAAATAATTCACAACACTCAATCCTCATTTGATCTTGAAAATGTTTTAATAATAAATGACATAATTGATTTTACAACTAAACATAAATGATCTAGCCTTGAACTAATTTTCCATCGCCATTGGTGCGTAGATAAGGAATCACACTGCCAAATGACAGTTTTGCTTCAACCACATTGATCCTTGATATGTCAACGAAAAACGGCACCTCATCAAACTGATTGTATTCTTCTTCGTCTTCGATTGAAGTGCTCTTTCTTGTGCTCATCCCACACACAGACACCATGTTCCCATAGACGTTTCATATCCTCCATCAAAGGTTCTAGAAAGATATCAATGTCATTGCCAGGTTGTTTTGGACCAGAAATTAGAGTAGTGAGCATAAGGTATTTTCTTTTATGGCACAACCATGATGGAATGTTGAACAAGCATAGAAAGACTGGCCACGTACTATGTGGGTTCCTCATCTCACCGAAGGGATTCATTCCATCCGTGCTAAGTCCCATCCTGATATTTCTAGGATCGTCCGAGAAATCTGGATGGGCCAAGTCAAATGATTTCCACTGCCTAGCATCCGCAGGGTGCCGAAGTTTTCCGTCCTTCTTTCGCCCAGCGAAATGCCAGATTAATAGTTCAGCATCTCTAGGATTAGAGAACATACGTTTCAAGCGATCAATCACCGGTAGGTACCACATTACTAAGGCCGGAACTTTCCTCTCCATCTTTTTTCCAGGATGGTCTTCAATAACATTTTTATTCCTCTTCTGCAACCTCTTATTATTCTTCTTCTGGTGGTCATTGTAGTCCTCCGCACAGTCATTTGGACGTTTGTATCGACTCGCGTTGCACTGCGGACATCTCTCTAACAATCCATACTCTTTTCGATATAGGATACAGTGGTTCAGGCATGCATGAATCTTCTGAACGCCCAAAGTCAACAGACAAATCATCTTCTTTGCTTGGTACGTATCAGATGGTAAACCATTGGGTTTTGGCAAAACCTTTTTTAGGAGTTGTAAAAGATCTGAAAAACTGGTGTCAGACCATCCATTGCTGGCCTTCAGTTTCATAAGCTCAAGAATTGTGTACAACACAGTATACTGCTTATCGCATCCGTGGCGTTCCTCGTAAAGAAGGTTTTTTGATGCTTTGTCAAGTGCTTCAAAGTTATCGTATCCTTTGGTTGTAGTTCTCTGCAACAACACCTCAGGCGCAACATTTCGCATCAGTTCCTCCACATCAAAGGCGTCATCATCATCATGTTGATCAACATCATCATGTGTTATGTCGGATGTATGATCACAACCTCTTCTATGTTGATGAGCATCTTGCGGCACATCAGAATCTTCAGGAGGATTTTGGCCCATCTCACCGTGTTTCGTCCATATATAATAGTTCTTCACGAAACCATTTTTCAACAAGTGAAATCGTATGGTTTCACGATCAGAACACGGATACATCGCTTCGTTTTTACAAACTTTACAAGGACAATATATTGCCTCTTCACTCTGACGGGAAGCATATTGTGCGGCAGCTTCAGTAAATTCAGTTACTCTGTTAAAATATGCCACCACATCTCCGTCGTTGGACGAGTACATCCAGGACCTGTGCTCCATCTAAAACATATATTATTTGAAAAAATATTAATAAAATCATTATTGTTAATTTTATTAATTTACAAATTGAAAATATATTGATTTATTATCGCTCATAACAACATTAATTAAAAATCCTCAATGCTTTAATTAAAACTACTTATTAAGCAGAAAAAATTATTAAATAAATTAACTATATTGGTTTCTCTCTCTCTCCAAACAACATAACTCTAGATCTATAATCATAAATCAAAGTAAAAAAGAGATTAAAATGACGTAAATCAATATACAAGTGATGAATAATTGTGAGGAGGGTCATATTTGTTCATTTGGGAGAAGGTAACACCGTAAATGGAAGATTATTTGAAAATTTCTATTCACAAACCCTAAATTAGAAAAACGATAATAACTCATTGTATACATGATTAAATACAAAATAAATGTGAGATTCGGAATGGATTTACCTCCTAGAATGAAATCCTTCAAAAGAAACGAAAACAAAGCCTCCGCCCTCTTTATCTAGATTTTTGTCGCCATTGTACGGACAAAATTGAATGCGAACTCCAGTAGAGCTCGGGGAGGAAGACGCTGCGCATTTATAGCTAGAATAGTAGTGGCGGTCGCAAGTGATGTCATCATTACTTTAGTGGCGGCCATCTTAGCAGCGGCGGGCAGCACCAGCGCCCGCCACTGCTATTGGTACATTAGTGGCGGTCCGGGCTGACGTCATCACCGACCGCCACTACTTTACCAGCAGTTGTGGCGGGCGCTGGTGCTTCCGTCAGCACCAGCAACTCTAGTGGCGGGCATCTAATGGCCCGCCACTACAGTGGTTTCGCCCAACGCCACTACAGTGACAGTTTGTAGTAGTGAATAGTAGCTGATGCGGAAGCCTTAGTCCACACTTGCCAAGGTTGTCAATGGATGGGGAGACGAAGTCATCGTCCGCCAACACCTCTTCAAGTTATTGCTCCGGTGTGGCCCATGGCCAGGTGGGGTATGGATCTCATTGGCCCCTTCCCAATGGCAAAAGGAAGTTTAAAATTTGCAGTGGTAGTAATTGAATATTTTTCTAACTGGGTCGAAGCAGAACCCCTCACAGCTATCACTTCCAAGAATGTACAAAAAATTTTCTGGCAAAATATTTTATGCAGGTTCGGAGTACCTCGATAGTTGACAATCGACAATGGTACCCAATTCAATGTCAAATCCTTCAGAGAGTTCTTCGAAGGTCTTGGCATAGAAATGTGTTTTGCAGTTGTCCGTCATCCTCAATCTAATGGAGCCGTTGAGAAAGCTAACAATAATATTTTAGCAGGCCTGAATCGAAGGATTGTAGGATTGGCGAAGGGGCTGTGGACCGAAGAGCTCCCAAATATTTTATGGTCCATTCGAACCACTCAAGCAAGATCCACAGGTTTTACCCCTTTCAGATTACTATTCGAAGATAAAGCCATGACGCTGATAGAGCTTAAAGGAGGATCTTTTCGCACCATCGAATCTGAAAAAGAAGATGAAATACAAGCTTCTCTAGATCTAACGGAAGAAAAAAGGCTTCGAGCTGTTGCAAACCTAATGAGTATCAACATCAAACGAAGACTTGGTTTGATCCAAAGATTAAACTTCATGAACTTAAACCAGATCATTTAGTTTTGCGAAGCATTATAGCACTAGGGAAGTTAGGAAATAAATGGGAAGGTCCATATATCATCCTTCATTCAGGATGCCCTGGGTCTTTTAAATTAGCTAATTTAGAAGGTGAGGAATTAAAGCATGCATGGCATGCAGAGGACCTTAAGCGATACTTCGCATAGGGACTCCTTGTAATTATTTGTAAACACTTTATAAATGAATAAAGTTCATGGTTCGAGTAATACCTACTTCTCAAAACAATTCCTACTTCTAGTGGACACACTAGGAGAACGGAGCTGATTGTGAAGATAAGTGCTATTCATTCGAGCCAAATTTACAGACTTCTAACAACTGGTTCGAAGCTTCCGACAAGTTGGGAAAGTCACATAATACGGATTCCAAGCAACTGACTTGAAAGCATCTGTAAAAAGAGTCCAAAGAGACCAAATGATACGGATTCCAAGCAATCAGCTTGAAAGCATCCATAAAAGAGTCCAAGTAGACCACAAAAGTGGATTCCGAACTACCGGTTCGATAGCATCCGTAAAAAGAGTCCAAGGAGACCAAATAATATAGACTCCAAGCAATTACCTTAAAAACATCTGTAAAAGAGTCCAAAGTGACCGTTGTAATCGAATTCTGTTACATCCAAAAAAGAGTCCAAAGCGACCACATTCGAAAAAGAGTCGAAGATATTTTGAGGTCGTTAGTGACCATTGTTTTCGGACTTCTAGTCCTTAATTCCTCTTTAATATAATAAGGGGCTCCGAGCCTCTAAAATAAAAGTCATTGAAATTGTACTCAAAACTAACGTTATCTCTGTTGTGTGTAACCACCTTCGATCGAATTTCAAAGGTGCTTATCCCCAAAGAGGGGCTGGGAAGTAATGAGACAATTTCGAAGCATTCTAGTTTATATTATTTAAACAGATTACATTACATTATGAAAAATCTGTGTTCAAGCCAAGGAGAAAGCGGAGACACCTTCGATCCCCAGAGTTGTTTTCAAAATTAGCCTGGCTTCAAAGGCGACTTGTCCCAAAGCCTAGAGTCTTTAAAACTTTACGCTTAACTCTTTTCCCTTCCTTTGAAGCCCGGAAATCTTTTTGTTCTTACTGAAGCTTGGCCTAGGTCTGAAGTCGTTCAGGGCTTCTCTCCTAGCTTCGAAGTCGTTCGGTGCTTTTTTCCCCTTGCTCTTTGCCAGTATATTCTTCTTCGGACCATTCAATGTCCTCTAAAGATGAAGATGCTATACTAAATTCTTTTTCCTCCTTTTTAATGTAAGTTAACACGTCTTTATATATATCGGGTATAACCTCTCCAGAACTTCCCCGAGGAATTGAAAATCGAGAACGCATGTGAGGCTTTAAGGCTTTCAAGGTGGCCCATTATAGGCGGAGTTCTTTTCTAAACTCAAATACTTTGAGCTCATCCGAAAAAGAGTGAGAAGCCTAAAAACATTTCCAAACAAGTCTTTTTTATTCAAAAGAGAACAGAAGATAAGTTTTATAGTAGGCGGAGCCCTAAAGGAAACTAAACCTTTGGGTTCAAAGGATGTTTGCTGCTTGAAGGTTGAGCCCGCGCTTGTTTTTGTAGAAGGCCTTCATCGATCCATGTTTTTATAGCTGATCGGCCTTCAGGTCTCCAGGATGGTTGAAAAGCCTCCCAAGCTGTGGCCACATCAGACGAAGGGGTCAAAAGTCAGTCGTCGCCAAAGTTAGCGGGGGCTTCTCCAGGCTCCGAAGAAATAGATAATCCAATGTCTTCGTAGTAGCGAAGTATTCCAAGAGCAGCTACTTCACCGGAGATCTCTCCGTACCGAGTACTTGCAACCTTCATAGTCTTTACCACTGCTTGGATCATCTTCATCTTTCGTAGCAAGGAGTCGTTGCCAGTCGAAGAAGAAGCGCAAGAAGTGTCAAAGTATTCCAAGACACCGCGAAGGGCGTCCATGGTCTCCGAAGCCACTTTCTCACACTTTATCTTTTCCACAGACAAAGTCTTGTTTGACGTAGTCAGCTCGTCCATCAAAGATGAAAGTCTAGCTGCCTCCGTCATTAAAGAACTTTTTTGTCCGAGCAATTTCTTGGCCTCCTCCATCAAATTTAGTTGCTCCTCTCGAAGCTTGACTAATTCAGCTCTTGCAGCCGCCTGCTCTTCCTGCAGTCTTTCCACCTGAGCCCAAAGCACAACCCATTCAGCTTCAAGTTCATTTTTTGCAGTCTCCAAGCTAGTTCTAGCATTCCGCTCTACAGCTACCATTTCTTCCAAGTTCGAAGTCCGGGTCTCGGAGCTGATGAGGCTCCCTTGAAGAGTTGTTACCTTCTCCTTGAGTCGGTTACATTCTCATTCATGTGATATAGCTGCAGCCCAAGCTAGAACTACTTGCTACAAAGGAAGAAGAACAATGTAAGTAAATTATGTACATATGTTTGAACTAAATTTATTTTTGCAGATGCTTTGTACCTGGTAAGCTGCCCATTCCAAAGTTGCATCTAGCTCTGATCCTTCCGCTTCTCCATGAATGGAAACCAAGTCAGTCTCCCCAACCTCACGACTAGCCCGAGCCAAAGGCTCCAGCAAAGTCTGAATTCCTGTTATTCGCTCCAGGAAAGCAGCTAAGAGGGGGAGCCTTGACAAGGCGCTTTGATCATCTTCATTGGGAGATGGATCGGAGTGTAGTGAAGCATCTTCGGAGGACTCCATAGATTGACCTCCATCCGTAGATCCTGATGGAGTCCACCCTAGAATACGGGCAGGAAATGGCCAACCTTTACCTTTACCCTTTCCAGGACCCATCGTCTTCTTTGAGGTTGTTTCTGAAGCCGAAGCCACTTGTGCTATGGCTGGAGCTGACTTCGGATCTGCGGCAGACTCTAGCACAACTTCTGTAATAGGAGCCACCTCCTTTGGAGTCAATCCTATGCAAAACAAAGGTAAATGATGTTATTTTAATTATACAGGTAAAAGATGAAAGAACTCAAACTGAAGATTACCTCCGACATCTTGTTGTGGGATAAGTTTTGGACTGCTTTGAGGCTCAAACATTTGCCCGAAGTACTCTTCGGATTCTGGGCTTCGAATCGAAGGAGTAGCTGCAGAGATATCTTTGACTACTGCAACTATTACTTCATCTGGATCGACTTGACTTTCTTCAGTAGTAGGATCATTCACCTGACTAGGTGGGACATTCACAGTCTCCACCTGTTCAGGGTCACCTTCTATGGTGGATGTTACTCTTATCTCAACTCCAGTGGAGACTTCAGCTCCTATACGCGAGCCTTTGTCCCCTACAAGGAGAGCCTCGAACTCCTCCCACATTGCTATGTCTGTCTCATCTTCATCTACAGACAACTCTGAAGACGAAGATGGAGACTTGGAGGGAGTAAGGGTCTTCGACTTTTGAGCCACATATTTAACGTGTGTCTTTGTTGATGCTGAAGTCCCTGCTTCGGCTTTCTTTTCTTCGGAGCCTATTCTAAGTTGGTCCAGTCTAGGAGAATTGGAGGCTCAACTCCGAGCACACTCCACACCTGATTAAATTGCTCCCAGCTACCAACCAACTTTACCCTTCATTCTTTTTCAACAGGCATAGGAGCCCCGAGGATCTTCTCTGCATCTCGGACAATTTGTTCAGGAGCAAGGGTCACGCGCGGAGTTGAAAGATAAGATTTCATTTTAATTAAATCATTTCTATAAAATCAATACTGCATGTAAAATGTTTTGTAGGACATACAGAAAGTTTACCTACGAAGCTTGAAGGGATCTCTTGAAGTCCACCCTCCAGGTTCTCCTCAAAGTTGATCGGCCAATGTAACACCCCAAATTTTCAGAGAAATAAAAATACCATTTATTATATTTTTCTGGAATTATTTAATTTGGAAATAACTTCAATGCCCCTTCTGAGCTTAATTGAACTAGAACCTAGGTGCAATGACCAAACCAGAGGCTAGAAAATTTTGTATATGAACCCTAGGCCAAGACATATTTTTGAGAATTTTTACAATTTTTTATCACCTTTGGAGGTAGCCCTAATATTTTAAATCAATTTCTGTAATTATTTTTATTTGGAAAATAACTGAAACAGTAACGGGCTTTCCCCCCCCCCCCCCTCAATCCCCCTCAACCGGCCGGCCCAGCCCACTCCTCCCGCGCCCCCGACTAACAAACGGACCCCACCCGTTAGTGACCCCCTCTCTCTACGCGCGCGCGCACGACAACCCGACCCCACCTGTCGACGCCAACCGAACCCCTCACGCCCGACCGGCCGACCCCACCCGTCAATCACCACGCCCGTACACTCGCGCCCGCTGACCGCCTTGGCCCGCCTGTCAGGTCCGGCGTCCACCTCGCGCCGCCGCCCCCAAATCGCGCCGGCCGACAACCTCGCCCTCGGATTTGCTTCACCAACCCCTCCCCCATTAAATTGATGCCATTAATCAGTCCCCCGCGCCCGGTCGACCGTTTCCCCCTCGTTAATCCTCGCGATTACGCCCCGGGATTGCGCTGCGTGTGCAAGGCCGAGCCTCACCGGCGCCATTGAAGACCTCCCTCCTCTTTCCATGTATACACCGCCCGTTTTCCCCCGCTGGCGTCTCTATTTAAACCCCTGGTGTGTCTGCGTTAGACTCCCCAAGCTCACACGCTGCGAGAACAAATAGAACGCCCACGCTCCGGTTTTTAACTTTCCTCCACCGCCCGTACTCCAGCCGCCGTTCACCGTCGCTGGAGACCTCCTCCACCCTCGGCGACCGCATCCGTGTGATCACCGACGTCACCCCGGACTCGTCCACCCCTTCATCACCAACGAACCCCACCGGAACACCATCGCCGACGAGGACCCGAACACCTTCACCGCCCCCGCTCGTCGCCGGCCACGCTCCGACGACCATTCTTCCCGCTAGCGGTACCCTCATGATCCCCGTAGTTTACTCATTTCATTTTAGCCCTTAGGACCCCTCGCTGTCGCTCGTCGTGGCCCCTGGCCCGCTCGCCGTCGTTGGAGAAGACGACCGGCATGGGGCGAGTACCCGTGTCGTGTCGGATTCAATCATGACCGTGCGATCTGGATCCGACGGTGACGATTAAATCCCTCGTGTGGTTTAATCGGATCCGTTAGATCTCAGCGAAGCATTACGTTCTAATCTGAGCCATTCGTTTATATTTAAAACCCGCGATGAATCTGGGCCATCCATCATGTACCGGTTCGGCCTTTTAATCTCGCACGTCCATTTTCACTTAAGCCTCCCGCCTCGCCCCCGCGCGTTGGATCTGGATCCAATGGTCTAGGATGGGCCGGACCACGCGCACAGTGCGCGGGTTCACGGTGGATCTGGTTCACCATGGACCCGAGGCCGTTTTTGATTTAAATTAAATTCTAGAAACTGTTTTAAACTTATAAAATTCATATCTGGCACATTTTACCTTCAAAAATTATCATTTCAATTCAAGAAAATTTATAATTTTATTCTCTACATTTTTAATGCAATAAAAACAGTATGTTTACCTTGAATATTTCATGCTTATTTAATAAAGTATTCGAATGCACTTTAGGGTAAATTACAAATTAGCTCATTTCAATTTTAGAAAAATTATCTTTTATTGTTTCCATGTTATTATAATAAAACCACCAGGTTTACACTGAACCACTTATTTTGAATTAGTTAGAAAATTTAAAATACAATTGTTTACATTATTATATCTTCTAGAAAGGACATTATTTCATTAAAGTTCATTTTAAAATATTCATAAAATGAATTTCAGAAACTTAACAACTTTATTCTCCTTGGTTCGAACCAATCAAAACTTATATACCTATTGTTGTGGTTTTTGGATTGTTTAATTGAATGCTACGTTTAATTTGTTTATATCGAGAAGACTACGACGCCGCCGAGGAGCCGGAATACTTTCCCGAAGTTCCTCCCTCCCCTTTCGCTGAACAAGGCAAGTCACCAAACCAATCTTTTGAGCATATTGAACCCATGTTTTACTAATCTATTGCTAAAACACATAGGATATACATGCATTAGCCAAATGGAACCCTTACAATATATTTATTTAGGATCCCCCGACCTTGATGTGCAACCCAAGTCATGCTATCTAGCCTAAACTCCTTGTCACCATATGATTAATACTATTAGCGTCCAATGTATTGACATGATTGCTATAGGATTAAAAATGAGTCGTAGCAACATGGTTCTACTATATGATCCCCATTATCCTTATCTTTGGAATTCTGTTGGTGATAGAGTTTTGGTTGTGAGTGTATGCATGGTGGGTTCCGGGTGCAAGCTAGGGCATTGGTCGGTAGCACCCGGGGCACTATAAGGACCGGTCTGAGGGATCCGTTGCAATACACTTCCGTACTAACCACAAGTCTAATGGGTAAGTCCTAACTAAGGTAAGGAGTGTTCCAAACCGAGGCCACCATTTGGAGATGGGTCAAGCTGCACCTGTGGGTGGCTTGTACCGACGTGGCGCAAAAGGGGGTGCGACGTTAGCCGGGATGCGGCCCGGCGCGCCGTCGAAATATAGAGCGGGTGGTTATCGCTTGGAGCATTTCATGCTGAGGTTTTGGCATGAGTTCCCATGGTATGGGTCATCTCGTTACACTTTGGTGTTTGGGATTAGTGCGTGCCTTGTGGGTACAGTAGTACACCTCTGATCAGAGTCATAAATCTTTTCGAAAAGCTGAGCCCACGGTCAAGGGCGGGTTGCGTGACATCCCACAGTTAGTTTACTTTATAATGAACATGCATGATTGATTTGACATGTAAGGACCGTCGAGCGAGGGTGGGTTGACTGTACCCCTTGAGTTAGAAGTTGATGCATACATGTTTACGCTTCTGTATTAATAATTGTATCACATTAACTGATTTATAAATATGCTTTTCCGCACTTTTAGCCATTATCCATCCTTTGTTATTACCTTGCATTACTATTGCATTTGCGGTGGCTTGTTGAGTACTTTTTTGTACTCATACCCGTTGGACACACAATTCAGAGGATGCCTACTACGAGGATGGTCTAGAGTAGCGACCCAGTCAAGAGAAGATCCTGAAGAGGGCGTTCATCATGCTTTTATTTACTTATTTTTAATTTTACTCTTTTGTAATAATGTGGTCTGCGTACCACGGATGATTGCTCGTATGTACGTGTCGCATGATGAACCTCTTGTATTATTATTTTTCTTTAGAAATTCAATAATGTTCCGATTTGTTAAATCGGGGCGTCACAACCAACTAGCCATCAAAGGGGGGATTCGAAGTCCAATGAATTCATCCGTTAAGTCACGCATACTCATGCGATGACTTAGGGAGTGTAGCAGCCCGAGGAGGACTTCAAGTTGACTTGGGTTCGGTTGAACCTCCACTTCCCTCCAATAAAAATTGTCTTCCAGAGATCCGGCCAAGACGCAATCAGCTCCTACTTCGGCGTAAAACTAGCAAAGGATCCAATATGTGTGCCATCTGTTATTTGATCAGGCTCAGCTGGTGGAACGGACTCTTCCACTTGATTAGGATCTGTTACTTCCTACGCCACGTGTTGTTGAGCGATTTGTGGATCTGCCACTTTTTTCGGGCACGTGTTCCTCGAGTTATTGAGTCATTTGACGATCTGCCACTTTATCGGGCACTGGTTCCTTCTCTGCCTCTGCCTCCATCTCACACTCATCAACAGGTGATAAAGATCCTATATTTTGCATATCATGAGATGAAGTATATGTGGGGGATTGCGATGAGAAAATAGGCGAACTACACTGAGAACTTGTCGGAGACTGCCTCTAGAGTAATTTGATATCTCGGTTGGCCCATAAGACAAAGTTATTCAGTGCATCTCCGATTGTCTCAATCCCCTCATCAGGCATTGGAATATCCAAGGGGCCATTGATAAATCTGTTGTTGGTGATCTCATTTACTTGAACCTTGGTATATTCCGTGGGAATAGGCCGATTGTGAAATAGATCCCCAGACATAGAAATGCCTCATGCAGCCTCTTAGGAATGTCCTTTGCATCCAATCGGTACATACATACTGCATGGTGTGTCCTCTTTGATATAATTTACAGGAAATTTCTGTTGTACTGATCCAACACTACTTGGTATGTCAAGTCATACCTCTAGCACAACTATCCGTCCCGCTGCAGCGTGCATGATGTTTGGATTCTCACTAATAAATTGAAAGAAGTGTCTCTCCCACTCTGCACGGCGATCCGCGGCGTCGTTTGTGCATGCTTGACACTTCTTGTATGTGGCACCATCCTGCTTATTGAAAGTATTCTTCCAGGGTGCTATAGAAGAGACACCTCGGGTGCGCCCTCGATGTTCCTCATTTCCGAGAGCAGATGTAAGCTGGTCATTACATCCCTCGGGCTTGAACTTTCCAGTCTTTTCCAACTCAGTGATTTCCTTCGCTTTCTAAAATACATCACAAGTCTATGAGTCAGAGAGGATATATTGGCCCTCGGTTGTTTTTTTAGCTCGACCTAGGAGCCATCTCTTAGTGCGCTGATCAGCACCTAAAAATTGTTCAGGTAACCCAGCCGCACGGTCATCCTCTTCCTTTCTACTCCACTCATCCTCCTTGGCCTTATATCCACTTGGGCCAAGTTTATGTTGGAACTTATTCATCTTCTTAAGTTCTTTGAACATGGTGCTCTCTTTTTTGGCTTCTTCCGAGCAATGCTGAATTTTGAATTCGTTCCATTCATTTGGCGTGATAAAGCCGTAGTCGTTGAGCAGTGACTCTCCTTTCTGAAGGTATTGTGTGTTCAATTTAGTCATGAATGTACGAAGAGATTTCCTGATAGTTTTCAATGTGGCATCTTTAGCGTCTTCTAAGCGATCTTCCGGGAATTTATAATGCGCTTTTATATGCTGTCACAATTCGTTCTTTGTAGCTTTAGGGACACTCTTCCAGTTTTTCCAAACTATCTTACATCGCTCCCTGGCGAGACATCCACAGTCATTGCGCCACTTAGCTGTGATTTCTTTTGGCTTCTTTGGAGCCCCATCAACATACACTTCTTCAACATTGTAGATAGCTATACGCAGCTTGTTCTTCTCCCGTTTTCCTCTCCTCTTCACATTGGCAGACGATGTAGTGGCAGTGAGCTCAGTATTTGTTGGCTCAGATGACTCAACAACTTGGATAATAGCTATTCTTTCCTCGACTTGGAATAATAGATGCTTGCTTCCTCGCTTTGGACGATCCTACGACGATAGACAATGTGAGCTTCAGGAATGTAATCCTCGGTTAGAAGCTGCTTTGACTTGTTACTAATGCAATAATTCCCTCCGCTTGAGCTTCAGGAATGTAATCCTCATCGGTGTCTTCTCTCGTTCTCTTCTTTATAGGCTCCATTGGATGTTCATTCTTTGGAGAGTGGTATGAAGATTCGCTATCGGAGGATCCTTCAGATGAACCCTCTTTATTTGTTTTTGCCAGAGACTCGTAATGAGCTCCTCGACGGAACATCCTTCTTCCATCGTAGATGAACTATTCATAGTTAAGAGGATAATATATCAGAATTTCATGTACGAAACAATGCACATGTCGGATGCACTTGAGGATTAGTATAGTAGCTTCAGAAGTAATAGAGTAGTAAACTGATCAACAGTGTCAAAGGTGGAAAATGGATGAAAACTTTTCTTAGCTACAGCTCTCCTGTTGGTTATGTTATGTATGATTCAGACTAGGCAGTGGCCTCATGCATCAGTAGTCAGCTATTACTTCTAAAGCTACTATACTAATCCTCAAGTATAGTGCTTGTGTTATGTATGCATCATATAACAACTAACTAGTTTACTCTTAGTTGTTCTCTTTCTAGTACTGTTGTGTTACATTGGATTCTGCACAAAGTTGTTGAGGCCTCAGCATATTTTGTGTTGTTTTTCAAATATGTTAATGGCTGCCATGGCACCCATGGTCACATCCATTCCCTGCCAGCAGCACAAGAAAGAAGAAGTTGTTGAAGGGAATGGATGTGTCCCACGGATTTGATGACATACATGAGAGAACTCAATAAAAATTTGCATCATAGTCCTCTAAAAGATAGCAATATAATCTAAACAGGACTCTTGAAGATCTAATCCCTAGTATTGTGTTATATTTCATTTTGTCATCATTTATGATATTCTTTATAAAATATAAATTAAGATAATAACTTCTATGTATCTCAACTAATACTTTTGTACATTGTAGAATAAATAAGAGAGCGCACAAGAGAAGAAAAGGAAACAATGTAGCATAACATATTGAAAGTAAAGGTAGAATAAAAGTAAGACTATTCGATAATTTCCGTAGACTTTCTCGAGGACAAAATTTGTTTTCAACGCTAACCATGGTCATCTTAATAGTCAAACATGGTACCTTCAAGGAGCATTCCACAAACTTCTAGTAAAATTGCATATAAATGCAAAACAGTTGGTAAAACGGAGACAAGAAAAAATGAAAACACATGGAAGTGGACAGAAACACCACAAGCAGCACCAATGGTAACATAACCTAAACTAATTTGGTAAACATGCCACATATCGACAAATTTAGCAAAACATTTTATTCCCCTTTCAAACAAAAAGTTAGCACATATGAATAGATAACACAAGCACCAACCAAAAGCACACCTACATTACTTTAGCAATTATGCGACATGCCCTTTTCACACAGGTCACAAATAAGAAACTGCCATTACTTTAGCAACTATGCGAAAGAATAATTAATGCCGACTTATATCATAGAAAATAGGTAGAGTTCAAAGTAACAAAACTCACAGTGAAAGCAGCGACGGGCTCTAGGGATGACGGCGATGGGCTTCTGGGACCGCGGCGATGGGATCCTGAGACCGCGGCGATGGGCTCCGAGGGCAGCGCGGGCTCTGGGGACCGTGGCGACGGGCTTCGAGGGCGGCGGCTATGGTCTCCGAGGGCTGCGGCATGGGCTCTGGGAGAGGTGGTGACAGGCGGAGTTCGGCGGCGCGGGAGTTTTGGTTTAGAAATGAAACTTGTTTTTTCGGACGGCGGGAGTGAAAAGTATATATAGGTGTATTAGTAGTGGCGGCCATGATCATGTCATCCTACCCGCCACTGCTATTTTCTCTTAGTAGTGGCGGGTTGTTGAAGTCACCCAACCTCCACTACTAAAATGAATAGCAGTGGCGGGTTGGTGACGTCAGCATGCCCGCCACTGATTACACCCGATCGCCAATACAAATAGCAGTAGGTATTATCTAGCATACACTACCTACAATGTCGAGAAATACTTTGTAGCGCAGTGGTGCGGGGGGCTCGTTTGGGGCCATGCGGTTCGAGGTTTGAACCTTGCTACCGGCAGGCGATTTGAGGTTTGAACCTTGGTACTGGCGCCCAAACAACCTTTTTTCATTTCTGTTCTTATTTTTTAAAATTTCGGCACTTTTTTATTGATGTTTAAATCCTCGTTTGAACTTGATTTTTTCAAAAAATAAAAATACATCATAACTTATCAAATTTAAAAAATTGGTATTTTTCTGCCTCAATTTACTGTTTTTTATTTCATTAAGTGTGTTTCTATGATCAAAGTCAAAATAAGTTAAATTTGAATTAAAAGCACATGAAATAATTAACCCAAATTTATAGAAAAACCATATTCATGTTTTTGACTCTATTATTAGTTATTATCCAATAAATTTAAAACCATCATAAAAATATAGGTTGCCACACTCGATCGACAACATGTATCTTTATAGTTTTTTAATGCTCAAAAAATCAAATAAAGTCTAAAAAAGACGAGACTTGTCATGTTGTTACGATATGATCCATAGATGTTGTCATAAAAAAATAAAATTGTTTCGAGAAAATAATCATGTAGGGCGTTAAGAAACCTAAGATTCTCCCGGGATGAATTAAGGTTTAGAGATTAAATGACCCAAGTTTGAAAGCAAAATTTACAGTTGAATCTTCCTTTGAACTTGAAACTTTTTGTACAATCAAAATACAACACAACTATTCTAATCGCAAAAATTGTTATTTTGCTGCCTCAGTTTACTATTTTTATTTCATTAAGTGTGTTTCTATGATTTAAATACAAATAAGTCCTGGTAGCCGTAGGGATTTCTAGCATACACTGCCTACAATGCAAATAAGTCGCTTGGGGACTTTGTAGCTAAATTCCGTCGGCCACGCGAAGCCGACGGAAGTTAGCGTGGCATTCTGCCACATCAACTGAGGCCTACTAACTTCCGTCGGCTACGGTAAAAGCCGACGGAAGTGAGCTGGTATTTTTTTGTTTTTCCTAGTTCCCCTATTCACACTCACAATCAATCACAATTTATATCCAAATTCACATATCACATCCAAATTCACATTCAAACTTCACATATCACATCAAAAATCACATATCACATCCAAATTCACATATCCATCCAAATTCACATCCAAACTTCAGATATCACATCAAAAATCAAATATCACATCCAAATTCACATATCCATCCATGTTCACATCCAAACTCGACACATCACATTTATTGGAAAGCAAGTAAACAGACACAAGTCTAGGCTGGGGAAACTAGCTTACACATCGAACCGCACACCAAACCAAAACGCACTTCCGGCCCAAACCCAAAAGGAAGCTATAGTTTGCTCTTCTTCTTCCTCGGTCCAATCTCTTCAAGCGATTCTTTCACTGCAAAACAAAATTCATCAACTTATACCAGCATCACTAGTAATTAATTTCAGGCAATTATTATCAGTAGATTTTAGAATAGTAAACTTCGACAAACATGAGATATCATTTTTAAGATCAGCCCTTAGCTTTGCCTTCTCCGAAATGGGCACCACATCACGTTTAATTCTAGCACTCTGACGAAGCACCACAGTTGGTACCACCTTCTTCATTGTTCTGGCAGGGTTCTTCCGTCTCTTCCTGTTCTCAACAAATCCAACCTCTTTCTGGTTAAACAGATGAAAAGCCTCAACTTACCATTCCTCAACCAACTCGGCATCATCAGGCAGTCTGAACTGCTCTCCCCGCGTTCACATCATCAACACCCCTTGACTGATCATCAATATTCACATCTGGAACAGGCTCAACAGGCTCAACAGGAATAACGGGGAGCATTCTCTTGAACGGTTTCACTAGGCCCGGACATGCATTAGCAAATGATTCAATTATTCATTATATCACATACTACAACTCACAATTCACATCAAATGAATCAATTATTTATTAGCAAATGAAATTATAAGGTCCAATAGTGGCAAGCTTTTTACATGCTCCATATGGTTCTATGAAAAAAATAATAAAAACCCTTGCAGCTACAAACAAGTGAAGTAGTGAACAACTACAAACAAATGTAACTGTTGTGCTAATTCATTTGATCACCGGAATACTTCGCACAACTTAACATTCACATACAAATGCTCAAAATTGCTAAAATTTTCTGCAAACACATGAAGGTTTATCATGCAATTGGTGTTTAAAGACACCATAAATAAATCCCATTAACATTGCACAACTAATTTGATCCTTGACATGTTCTAATGTTCCTCATCAAGAAAATACACATTAATATATTTAAGCAATTTGAGTGTGTAGGGAGGAGCTGTCCAGCAGTGGCATTCTTGCGATAGTGATAACATTCACTTACTTAATTGATGGGTAGCGACGAAGGGCGATGGGTGGCGATGACGGGCGATGGGCGGCAGCTGTCGGCGGCTTGCGGCAGGCGGCGACCAGAGGAGGGGGCGGGAGCCAGGCCGGGTGGTGGGTGGCGACACGCGCGGGAGAGGGCGGTGGGCGGTGGCACGCGGGACCGGGCGGCGTCGACAGCGGCCGGCGGTGGCAAACAGCAGTGGCAGATGGTGTGTTGCGGCAGGCAGCGGGAGGCGACGACAAGGGCGGTGGTGGGCGCGTACAAGGAAACCTAAGTCCATGTAGCACGCGGGGTGGGGACATATTAGGCTCTGTAACTTCCATAGTTGTGGGCCGCTGACGTCACCCGACCGCCACTACTAAAAGGAATAGCATTGGTGGGCTGGTGACGTCAGCATGCCCGCCACTGATTACACCCGACCACCACTACTAATGGCGGTAGGGATTATCTAGCATACACTGCCTACAATGTCGAGAAAGACTTTGTACCACAGTGGTGCGGGGGGCTCTCTTGGGACCATGCGGTTCGAGGTTCGAACCTTGCTGCCGGCAGGCGATTTGAGGTTTGAACCTTGCTGCTGGCCCCAAAAAATTTTTTTCATTTCTGTTCTTATGTACTTCTTAAAATTTTCAGCACTTTTATTATTTATGTTTAAATCCTCGTTTGAACTTGAATTTTTTTTTAACAATAAAAATACATCATAACTTATCAAATTTAAAAAATTGGTATTTTTCTGCCTCAGTTTACTGTTTTTTATTTCATTAAGTGTGTTTCTACGATCAAAGTCAAAATACGTTAAATTTGAACTAATTAACCACATTCTTGTCACATGAAATAATTAACCAAAATTTATAGAAAAAACATATTCATATTTTTGACTCTAAACATAAATGATCTAGCCTTCCACTAATTTTCCATCGCCATCGGTGCGTAGATAAGGAATCACACTGCTAAATGACGGTTTTGCTTTAACCACATTGATCCTTGATATGTCAACGAAAAATGACACCTCATCAAACTGGTCGTATTCTTCTTCGTCTTCGACTCCATCAACTCCAACAATTCTTTGTTTTCGTGGAGCAACGATGTATTTTTTCTCGTCTTTAGGATCAAGTATGTAAAATACTAATGCCACGGATTGAGCGAGTATCCAAGGGTCATCTTTATAACCCACCTTATTAAGGTCAACTATCGTAAACCCGTAATCATCCACCTCCACACCTTATGGATGTCTGACCCATTGGCACTTAAATACGAGGATTTCTATAGAGATCCCGTAGTTAAGTTCCCATATTTCTTCGATGTATCCATAGTAAGCATTCTTTTGTCAGTGTTGTCTTCTACATCTGCTCTGACACCACTATTTTGGCGCTGACTCTTTTGATCCTTTGCTTTGGTATAGAATGTGAAACCATTGATGTCATACGCTTACCATGTTTTAACCATGGTCAATGGATCGTAAGACAATTTATTTATCATCAACTCTTCGTCAGTTTCTCCAATCGAAAGGTTTAGATCCCTTAGCCATGATGTGAAATGAATTTTGTGTTCTTTCATAATCCATTGTTCATCGTGATCTTCATTCTTTTCATGAAGCTCTTGTAGGTGTTGTTCAACATATGGTCTAATAATCACCAACTGATGCATTACACTGTAATGTGATTCTCTTACTGTTTGGTAGCTATTGTCTCGTATGATTTTCCTGCCTTTAGTTCCTTTACCGATGAGACTTCCATGGTGCTGGGACATGGGAACTCCTATTGGTTTTCCATCTCTTATGTAATCTGCATAGCACTCAATGACTTCCTCAGTCGTGTAGCCCTCTATCATGGAACCCTTTGGATAAGCATGATTTCGTACGTAACCCTTGAAGATAACCAATAGACGCTCATACGCATACATATTGTGCAGGTACGTTGGACCGAGAACAAAGATTTGGTCTGCTATTTGTATCATATAGTGCTCCATAATATCAAAATATGAAGGAGGAAAGCACATCTCAAGCAGACACATAGTCTCCCTCATTTGTTTACGTAATTCATTTAACTCTTCAGTGTCGATCACCTTCTTTGATATGTCGTTGAAGAAGTGACACATGTGTGTTATCACCATCTTCAGAAATGAATGTTTGATTCCTCTTACTGCGATGGAGAGGAATATCCTAAGCATAACATGACAATCATGAGTGTTGTAGCCGGTCATCCTCAAATCTGCTACGGAGACAATATTCTTTATGTTTGTTGAGAATCCTGTTGGAACTCTGATTCCATGTAGACACCTGCATATTGATCTTTTCTCGTCAATTGTAAGGTTATAGCTAGCAGCCATAAGGAAAAAAATTTCATTGGACCTTTCCTGTGGGTGAAGCTCGGGTCTAATTCCGAGAGTTTGAAGGTCCCTTCGTACTCTGAGTCCATCTTTTGACTTGCCTGGTATGTCTAACAAAATACCGATAGTGCTTTCGAAGACATTGTTCTCATCGTGCATTGTATTGATACCATGACCAATTTCCAACTCCTTCTCAACGTGCATTGCTTTTTTTCAGATTTCTTCCTCTTCTTTCTGAAAACATATATTATTAAAGGAATTTCTGGATTTTATTATTAAAGAAAACCCTTAAAGAACCCTATTAAAGCCAAACAGAGATAAATATCCAAAATTTGGACTTGAAAAATTTATGGAATAGTCTAGAGGCCAAAACATAATTTCAGGAATTTTTACAAATTTTTATCAGCAGTGATTAAACCCTTAATAAAATAAATGAATTATTAGAATTATTTTAAATCAGAAAAGCATTTAAAATCTTAATAGGCCTCAACCCTGAATTCGCCTCCAGCCCAGCCCAACCCAGCAGTGCGTCACTGACAGGTGGGGCCAATCTGTCGGCGTCGCTCCCCTCCTCTCTCTCCCGCCCGCGCCCGTCTCAGCCCCACCCGTCGGTCTCACTCGTGTGCCCCTCGCCTCTGACCGACCGGGCCCACCTGTCGGCCCTTCCTTTTCTGCTTCGCCCGCTGACAGGTGGGGGACCTTCGTCCCCGATGGAAGGGGATCTCTCCCCTTTCCTTCCGGCGACCCCCCTTTCCTTCTCTCACCGCCGGCCGCCTCGATTCACCCGATTCGACCCCGGAACACCTTCCCCATGTACCACCACCCTCTTTCCATCTATAGCTGACTCGGTTTCGTGGATATGGAAGCTTGGCCGAAGATGGAAACCCTCGCTGGAGTATGGAAGGAACCCTTTCGGGTTTCCTTCGTTTCCCTTGCCATATCCACCACCGGTGACCCCTATTTAACCCCCTCCCCTCACCGCACTCCGCCCACACCCCTAAAGCCCGAGCCTGTGCGATCCAGAGCGCTGCCACCCCTCTCTCGGGTTTTCCCTCTGCTTCAACTCCGGCCACCGCTCGCCGTCGACTCTGGTCCCCTCCATCCTAGCCACCGCCATCGTTGAGACCGCCGGAGCCCGCCCATCCTCAGCCACCCCTCGGTTGGCCGTGGAACCCATCGGATCACCGTCGCCGTCGAGCACCCGAAGGGCCATCGCCGTCTACCTTCGCCGCCGGTCGCCACCAGTCGTCCGCCGTCACCATCTCCGGTACCATCGCACTCCCCTCACTCTCCTCTTTTGCATTTCCGGCGTAAGCTAAGCCTTTAGGCCCTCGCCGCCACCGTCGCCGCCGCGCCAGAACCCGCCGGAGCCGAAGACGAAGGGGGTACATACCCCCTTACGTCCGTGCCGTGCCGGACGGCACCCTGGCCGTCCGACCACGATCGGAGGGCTACGATTAAATCCCTTCGGGATTTGATCCGGGCCCTCGGATCCGGTCAAACCGGTACCAGGCGATCACAGCTGTCGATCATGACTTAAAAGGTTGACTCGATCTCGTGCGTCCACGCGTACCGTTTCGGTACGATTTAATCGCGGCCATCCGTTTTCATTTAAACCATCCCACCTCGCGCCCGATCGCCGGATCCAGATCCGACGGTCCTGGTTGATCCGATCCATGCGCACAGTGGCCCAGTCCACCGTGGGCCTGGCGCACCGTGGACTAAAACCCATTTTTCTGTTTAAATAAAATTCCAGAAATCGATTTAAACTTTGAAAATTCATAACTTGCTCATTTTAACTCAAAATTTCACCATTCCAATTTTGTTAAATTCAGGATTTTATTCTCTACACATTGATGCCATAAAAAAAGTATGTCCCTGTTGCCCAACATAATCTTATAAATTAAACAAATAAAACCCCCTTAGGGATAAAATAGTAAATTCAGAAAATAAATTGGGGAAAACCTTAAAATTTAATCTTTAAATGTTTTTCACATAACTTCAGAATAATAAAGCTTTAATTCACATATTAAAAACCCTTATACTTGTGTGCTTATGGTTTGTGATATTTTATTTGTTTATTAAATGTATTGTTTACTTTTTCCGTATCGAGAAGACTACGAGTTCGTCGAGGAGCCGGAGTTCTATCCCGAGGTTCCACCTTCACCCTTTGCTGATCAAGGCAAGTCACAACCCCCATTTTGATCATCATTGAGCCCACGTTTTAATATGTTGGACCGGAAACGGCGACCAGAGCAGGGGTGAATTAGAGCTTTTAAAAATTCAGACTAAAAATAGCCTTCTATTTTAATTCTGTCTTCTGCGAAACAGGCTTCGAACACACCCTTCGAAGTTCTGGTTCGGAGGTATTTTACAGCTCCGAATACAGGCTTCGCAAGGAGCAAAAGTTTGAAGCCAAGAAGACTTCGCTCCACCCACAACCCCGAAAAATCAGCTCTGCTAAGTCAGTGCAGGCTCCGCACACAGGGTGCTTCGAGCAGGCTTCACACTTCACCCTTCGCAAAAGCGGACTACCTCTCCAAGTATTCTCCCCGAAGGGTAAGAATAGCCTTGCAGGTGTCAGTTGCATGGCTTCGATTCTCTCCATGAATACAGCAAAAAAGGGTCTGGCCCTTGCCAGCCGTTTTCCCTGGCGGCCTCCAGCCGCTGGACTTGTTCCCCGCAGACTGTGGAGCTCTTGGTGCAAACTTCTGCGGGGGTGCAATGTTTAAGACTTCAGAGCGAGGGTGCTTTTGCCCTCTTCTTCTATCATGTTGCACTTCGGAGACTGGTTCTTGCGGCTGAGCCGAAGTCTTCACCTCTGCTTTAACTTCTGTCAACACTGTCGAAGTAGCAGTAGTCCTCCGAAGCCAACCTTCTTCTGACTTCGAGTACTCCTCGAAGTACGACATCAGCTGTGATACCGTGGTGATGCTCTTTCGATGCAGTTTATCCAGAAGGCCTTTATGACTGACACCTTCTCGAGCCGCATCAACCACCGAGGATGTGGACAGCCCCCGAATTTGCGACTTCGTGTGAGCGAAGCGCTTGAAGTACTGCCTCAATGTTTCTCCGGGGAGCTGTTTCACTTGGAAAAGGCTTCCTGTTGACATGGGGGGCACGAAGGTGCCCTGAAAGTTACTTATGAACTTCTTCTTCAACTGTGACCATGAAGTGATTGATCCTGGTTTTAAAGACCAGAACCATCTCAACGCCACTCCTTGAAGGGCTAACGGGAAGCACTTCGCCATAGTTTCTCTGTCTCCGCCACTAGCCTCGATTGCTAGGGCGTAAGAACGCGCAAACTCACTGGGATCTTCGTCTCCGGCATACTTGCAAAGCTTCGAAGCTTTGAACCTCGGATCGAAGCGAACCTTCTGAAGCTCGGGATGCAACGGAGATTCATTGTCGTAAGAGGCGTTCTCCGGGGCTTCGGGATAATCAAGATCGTCGTCTTCGTGCACTTCGGGGATAGCTGGGGTGGCTTGAGGACGAAGCCTGTTCGCAGCCTCTTGCCGCCACCCTCGCTACCTCGGCTTGAAGATTGGCCATTTGAGTGGCCATGTCTCCAAGGCTATCTTCATCTCCTCCGGAAGGACCTTCCGGGTCTTGAGAGCTGGTATGATCAGTTCGAATCGGAATGGAGGGTGGCAGAGTGGCTCCAGGCGGTCGAAGTGTGGAAGGGGTTGGTGGAGAGGTTTCGTATCCTCGAGGGATAGAATCCCCTTGCAGAGTTTGAGGTGGAGGGATAGTCGAAGACCCTCCGACTTCGACTGTGTCGAAGGGTATCTCTCCGGAGATCCGAGAGGACCTTCGAGTAGGATTGCGAGGTGCGCTCCGCTTAGGAGGCATGATGCTAGAGGTTGGTAGAGAACGAAGTTTTTTGGACTAGGTTCCCCACGGACGGCGCCAACTGTTGGCGTAAAAGATTACGCTAACAGGTTTCTGTGGAAAAGAAACTAACAAACGAAGTGTTTGCGAAGCAAACTGTTCTAAGCCTCCGAAAGGATAATAGCTTAGAATAGTTCGAAAGTGTGTATTGAATCACTTGTAATCGGTCCCTATTACAGGGTGAAATGGGGGGTATTTATAGGCCTAAACATTAAGGAAAAGACCTATTTATCCCTCTATTACAACCGACATTAAGGAAACTATTCGGTTTCCTTAATAGGGCTAAAATGGTAAAAGACTAATCTAATAGGATAGAAGATAAGTCTTCCATCTTAGCTGGCAGAAAAGATCCTGAAGGGCTTTGGTTCGAAGACATACTTCGAACCAGTGCCTGTCTTCGGGCTTCGAACCAGGTTCCGAGCATCTTCGAAGAAAGTCTTCGAACTAGTTGGCTGTCTTCATGCTGCTTTAGCAATAACCCCGAAGATGAGATATTTTCCCCCAACAGTAGCCCCTCGAATACGCTTCTCCGTTCGACCTGTAACGTTAGGAGAGCAGTATACGGAAAGAAAAGATAACCAATCATAGGAGTTATTGATTTTCGTTTTATCTCCGAAATGCATGAAGATATGAACTTCGAATCAGTCACAAGGTAATTACCTTTCGAACCATCTTAGAACTGACTCAGGAAGTTCGAAAGTCTTTTCAGACTTAGAAAAAATAGCCGTTAGTTTCTGTTTCTAACGGAAGCTATACGAGGCGTTATTTTCGGAGGAAAATAACAGGCGGGAATGCGAAAGGGCAGAACCCAAACGGTAACAAACAGAAAGATTAGGCTATAAATAAAGAGCCCCAAAACTTACCCGATTACCTTTTCACCGCTTCTTCCTAGTCAAAAGCTTTTTGAGCCCTTCAAGTTCTTGAGCCCTAGCCTTCGAGTTCTTGAGCCCTAGTCTCCATTCCCTCGGATCAATCCGGCAATCGCGATGGTGAAGACATAAGGATCTGCGCCTCCTTCGGCCTTGGCTCGGCAGCAGGCAGCTGCAGCAGCAGCGGCGGCGACATTGGCGGCGGCACCCTCGACGCGGGCGACGATTTCCATGGCAGCAGGGGGGAGAAATCCCCAAATCCCCGACGACCAAGGTCTGTGCCCACCCTCAACCAAGTACTTGGATCAATCTTTTGAGTTGGGGCCGTCTACCTGCAAGAGAGAGTCTTTGGCAATCACAGCGGGGGGAAAGATTAGTGATGGGGTTATGATTCGGAAGCCGGGCAAAGAATCGATTCCATCACCGAGACCCGGAGAAGTTGTAGTGTTCGAAGCTTTTTTCGAAGCGGGCTTGGGCCTCCCGGCTGTGGATTTCTTAGCCGAAGTACTCGACTTGTTTCATGTAACCCTCCCCCAGCTGTCTCCGAATGCTGTAGCCAGATTAGCCATCTTTGAGTGGGCACTAAGAGCCGAAGGTTGTGAGGGGAGGGCTGAAATCTTCGCTGCGCTACATAGAGCAACTTGTCAGCCAAAGACCTTCGTAGGCTCCGGAGGTGAGAAGGTGGTGGTTTCCTTCGGAAGCATCAATTTTAGGCTTCGTGATGAATATGCCCTGCAATTCCCTGCTAAGGCCATCAATGCTAGATGGTACACCGATTGGGTTCTGAGGTGGTTTTATGCCGAAGTTGGAGTAAGTAGTCCTCTGGCCGGTCCCCTCAAGGAAATCCAGTTCCGGAAGGAAGCCTTAGTGCAACCCGACGAAGGCCAACTCGAGGCTCGCCTCAATTTGCTTCAGAAAATCAGTAGAAGGTTGAGCATGCGGGACTTAGCCGAAGAGTTCCTCGGACTTCAAATTCCTCCGTTGATGGCCAACTGGCCTATCGCCTTCGAGGATGACTCAGAAGGCGGTCTTCGCAAGATAAGCTATACTTCGAGCCCTGCAGGTAACTTCGAAACCAACATGCATAATACATATTTACTTCGAAGAAAGATTAACTTGAATTATTTTTTAGCTTCTTCAGCCCCTATTACTTCAGAGCAAATTGTAAGGGCTTCGGAGAAGATTTTGGGTGCTCCAACTCCGTCAGAAAAAGAATGGCGAATCAAATTAGTCGGAAGTTGGGAGCGATTTAACAGAGTATGGGGAATGCTGGAGTTGACTCCACCCCCTCTGATGGATTGGGTGCCTCAGGAGAAAGGCCCCAAGAAAAGAGTAGCTGAAGCCGGAGCTTCAGGTTCAGCAAAGACTCCGGTGAAGAAGGTGGCTCGAAAACCTAAGAATCTCGCACCTTTGGATCCTGCTCCTTCAAGCTCAAGAACCTCACTTTCTGGTTCTAAAGAGGACGAAGGTATTTTATTAGTAAAATTAATTGATGAAGATGCAACTCAACGAAGTATTCACATTGAAGATACTGCAGGTATTCCGGAGCCTCAAGCCAACATCGAAGAAGTAAGAGCTCCGGATACCCAGGAAGAACAAATCGAAGCCCCTATGGGTGTAGATGAGGCCGAAGTGCCTGCGAACGTACCGGAGTCTGGAGATAATGCTGATCAACCAATGACTTCGGTAGTTCAAGAAGATACAACTCAGGCTGGAGTTCCTGTGGATGAAGGTGGAGTCGAAGTCACTATGGCTTCGATTCTCGAAGAAGTAACGAGGACTCTTCAGGACGATGCTCCTGCAGTCCAAGATTTAGCGGCTGATTCGGATGAGGACTACACTTTTGATCCTCCGATCAGTCCGGTGCTCGATATTCCAGAGAATGTCGAAGGTAAATTTTGCTTAATTCTTATCAATTTTTGCAAAATTATACAATGTGTAATATTTTTGTTTTTTCAGAGCCTCCTGTTGTCGAAGTATCCCTCGAAGATACAATTCAAAGACCTTCGACAACTTCGGAGCCACAACCGGGGGTTACTCTACCGGGGCCTGGAAGAGGAAAAAGACACATAGAGCCTCTCCCAGCTCAAGGATCGACTTCATCTGAGTCAACAGATGAAAGCGAATCAACTGAGGGGGGGCCATCTTCAGAAGTTCCAAGGGCCTCGGAAGAACCCTCCGGACCCTCGCTAAGCAGAGCTGATCAGAAGGCTTTAGCACTGCTTCCTCTCATAACTCCATTTTTGGAGGAGAAAACCGGACTTGGGACTTTGGTTAAACCTTTGGGTGAAGCCAGTCGCAAAGTCGGGGAAACAGAACTGGTAGCCCTTTTAAGCAGAGCGAAGGGTTCGGAGCTTAATATTGCTGTGGAAAGAGCAGCTTATCAGGTATAAAGCATCTTCGAACCAAATAATGAATTATATATGAATAATTTCTTATTCCAGTTTTTCTTTTTTCTTAGCAAGCAGTCTTAGCCCGCGCTGCAGCTTTATCGAGCGAAAACGAAATTGCTCAACTTCGGGAAGAGAACGAAACTCTTCAAAGAAATTTTAACTTCTCCGAAGGTCGAGTAGCTCAAATGGACAATGTAATACTAGCAGAGCGAAGGGCTAGGCAAAGCTTGGAGGCTGCGAAGAAGGAGCTCGAAGCAGAAAGAATTGTGCTTCGGGCAGAGATTGAAAGACTGCGGACGGAGGATGCTGCCAAAGGGACTGAACTTGTAAGGCTACAAGAAGAAGCTGGCCAACTCCGGACTCAGAAGAATGCTTTGACTACGGAGAATGCTAGAATCTCCGGAGTTTTAGCAGAAACGACTTCGGTCAAGGATGCACTTAATGCAGAAAAACTCAAGTCTGAGAAGGTGGCTTCGGAGGTCATCGAACAGATGCTAGGTGTCTTGGAGTACTTCGGTACTACTGGATCACTACCTTCGGATGACAATGTAACTCTGCTGCGCCGGCTAAAGAGGATCCAAGGAGCAGCGAAGCAAATGAAGACGGCAGGCATACGTTATGGAGAACTCTCCGGACAAGTGTCTGCCCTTGGAATACTTCGCTACTACGAGGATTTGGGCCGAACAATCACTCCGAGCGCAGAGGGCTCCATCATCTTCGACGACGCGAGACTTTTGACTCCTTCCGAAGGCGTAGCTACTGCTTGGCGAGCCTTCCAGACTTCGTGGAGAGCCGAAGGTCGATCTGCGATCAAGGCTTGGATTGATGAAGGCCAACGCCAAAAGCAAGTTCGGAGTCAAGCTTCGAGCAGTCAGCCTCCTCCGAACCCGCAGGTTTAGGATTATTTAGGATTTTTTTGATTATGTAAAGCTGATGCTTGTAAATATTTATCAATGAAAATCTTGTTTGTCATATTTTTAGGCTTTGCCTCTTATGGAAGATATCGAAGTGTTAGAGCTTAACAGCGAACTTCGCTCACTGTGGAACACCTTCGAACTTCTAAAGAGTTATAAACGTCCTCGATTCCTTATCCCTCGAGATGACTCCGGCGTTATTGCGCCCGAAGTAATCAAAGACGTATTGTCTTATATTAAAGAGGAAGATAAAGAGATCGACGCAAACACCTCGTCTTCTGAAGACACTAATTGGTCCGAAGACGAAGGTGAAGCCCAAAATAAAAGATCTGAAGATCTTAGAAGCTGGGAGAGAAGCCCCGAGCGGCTTCGAACTTGGGCCGAGCTTCAACAAGAACAGAAGGATTTTAGAGCTTCGAAGGGGAGGAAGAGAGTTAAACGTAAAGTTCTTAGAACTTCCGATGTTGGAACTAGTCGTTCCACCCCTAGCTCTCGGGACCGAAGAGGTCTCCGATTCCTTCTTGGTATAGATACCAATTTTTCATAATGTAATCTGTAAACACATTTATTTCAATAATGAATGCCGATTTAAAATTGTCTCCATATTACTAGCCCCTCTTTGGGTATAAGCAACTTCGAACTGTATTCAAAGATGGTTATGCGCAAAGAAAAAACTTCGGAGTACAATTTTTTTGGGGGTTCGGAGCCCCTCTGTCATTTAAAGATCTTTTGAAATCTTATAAAATGTCTTCGACCTTTGTAGTCAGAAGAATGGTAACTTGGTACCTTTGTTTATTTCATGAAAGAAGTCGATTGAGATAACTTCCAGGACACTTTAGTGTCTTAAAAAATTTGTCACTTTGGACGCATATGAACAGACATTCGAAGCTCATGGCTTAAATGCTGTTTTGCTTTAGCCACCTTCGGCTATTTTTGCAGAAATCTACCAGCCGGAGCTTGGATTTCGCAGAAATTGTAGCCACCTTCGGCTATTTTTGCAGAAGTCTACCAGCCGGAGCTTGGACTTCGCAGAATTTGGCCACTTTGGGCTCTTTTTTGCAGAAGTCTACCAGCCGGAGCTTGGACTTCGCAGAATTTGGCCACCTTCGGCTCTTTTTACGGATGTCTGCAAGCTGCAGCTTGGACTCCGCAGATTTTGGCCACCTTCGGCTCTTTTTACGGAAGTCTACCAGCCGAAGCTTGGACTCCGTAGAATGTGGTATTGGCTCTTTTACGGATGCCTACAAGGTATCAGCTTGGGCTCCGGATGGATTTCAGCCACCACACCGGAGGCTTCGACTTTATAGGTACGAAGTCCGGAAATACAACCCAGCTTAATGACACTTCCCTCTCGATCGACTTCCGTCCCAGCGCGTCCGCTCGGGAAACTAGGAGTGTCAAGGGGAAGGCAAACCACAGGGTGTATGTTTATTAATTTAGAGGTGATTACAAGCGGATTACAAGGAGCCCTTATGCGAAGTATCGCTTTAGGTGCTCCGCATGCCAAGTATGTGCTAACTCTTCACCTTCTAAATTAGCTAATTTGAATGAACCAGGGCGCCCTGAGCGGACAATTAGATATGGACCTTCCCATTTATTGCCTAACTTCCCTGGTGCTATAATGCTTCGTAGAACAAGATGACCCGGCCTTAACTCGCTGAGCTTAACCTTCGGGTCATACCAAGTCTTCGTCTGCTGATGATACTTTGATAAATTAGCTACAGCTCGAAGTCTTGTTTCTTCTGACAAATCTAACGAAGCTTGTCTTTCTTCTTCGATGTCTGGTTCGGTGCTGCGAAATGATCCCCCTTTGAGCTCCGTTGGAGTCATTGCTTCATCTCCGAATAGTAGTCTGAACGGAGTAAAACCTGTGGACCTTGTTTGCGTAGTCCGAATGGACCATAGAATCTTCGGAAGCTCTTCGGTCCACAGTCCTTTTGATAATCCTACTATTCTTCGGTTTAGCCCTGATAAATATTTCCATTGGCTCGCTCAACGGCTCCATTCGACTGAGGATGTCTCACTGCAGCAAAACATAGTTGAATGCCTAGGTCTTCGCAAAACTTCTTGAAGGGTTCTGCGTCGAACTGTGTTCCATTATCAACTGTGAGATATCTAGGCACTCCGAACCAGCAAATAATGTTCTTCCAGAAGAATTTCTGTACATTATTCGAAGTGATAGCTGTTAAGGGCTCTGCTTCCACCCACTTAGAAAAATATTCAATAGCTACCACTGCGAACTTCAGATTTCCCTTTGCTAACGGAAAGGGACCAATTAGATCCATACCCCATCTGGCCATAGGCCATACCGGAGCAATGACTTGAAGAGCTGTTGGTGGGCGATGACTCCGTCGACCCATCCACTGGCATCCTTGACAAGTGCGGACCAAGCTCTCCGCATCAGCTGTTATTGTGGGCCAATAAAGCCCCTGGCGAAGTGTTTTTCCTGCCAGAGCTCTAGGGGCTAAATGACTTCCACAAAGGCCTTCGTGAATTTCTCGAAGAATTTCTTGGCCTTCGGCTTGAGATATACATCGGAGTAGAGGGGAACATACTCCGGCCTTGTATAATATACCGTTGATTAACTGATAATTTCTTGCTCTGAGCTTTAATCTTGACAATTGGGGTTCTTCAGGGCAAATTTGTTCCTCCTTGCAAGAGTTCTATGATTGAATCTTTCCAATCTGCACTAGGAATGCAGAGAATCTCTGCAGAAGCAACTTGTGGCACCGAAGGTATATTGAGCTCCTCATAGAAAGCTTCGTCAGGCACATCCACAGCTCCGGCAGCAGCCTTCGCTAAAATGTCCGCTTGCACGTTTTCAGCTCTTGGTATACTCCGAATGGAAATACCCTTGAAATGTGCTTCGATCTTGCGAATTTCTTCCAAGTACTTTGCAAGCTGTGGATGTCGGACTTGAAAACTTTTGTCTACGTGCCCTGCTACTATCTGAGAATCTGTTTTTATAATTATTCTTGTAGCCCCTAGAGCACGTGCTTTCCGGAGTCCCAATAATATTCCTTCGTACTCCGCTATATTATTGGTAGACTTAAAGTTGAGTCTTGCGGAGTACATTGCTCTTTGTCCTGATGGTGAAATCAATACTGCCCCAATGCCTGCTCCGGATGCTTGGAAAGCCCCATCGGAGTAAATAGTCCAAACTCCGTCATCTGATTTCTCCGGAGTCAACTTCGCAGGTGGAGTCCACTCTGCTACGAAGTCTGCTAGTACTTGAGATTTGATAGCTGTCCTTGCCAGGAAAGATATGCCGAAGGGTGCTAGTTCTACTGCCCACTTTCCAATTCTTCCAGTGGAATCTTTGCTTCGGAGCATATCTCCTAAAGGATATGAAGTTGGTACAATTACATTATGAGCCAAAAAATAATGTCTTAGCTTCCTCGAAGCCATTATCAGAGCATAAACGAACTTCTCAAGTTCGGAGTATCTTGTCTTCGCTCCTGACAATGCTTCGGATACAAAATAGACAGGATTTTGGACCAACTTCCCATTGATATCAGCTTCTCTGACAAGGACTGCGCTGACAGCTGAGCCTGTGGCTGCAAGATACAGAAGTAGGGTTTCGTCCGCAACAGGCACCGTAAGTGTAGCAAGATTGCTGAGATAATCTTTAATATCTTCGAAGCTTTTCTGACACTCCGGTGTCCATGCAAAATCTTCGGACCCTTTCAAAGCTTTAAAGATTGGCAAACTCCTCTCCGCAGACCTTGATAAAAACCTGCTAAGTGCGGCCAGACGTCCAGTCAGCTTTTGCACTTGCTTTAAATTCTCCGGAGGAGCCATCTTCTGCAGCGCAGTTATTTGAGTAGGGCTAGCTTCAATTCCCCTGCTTGAAACTAAGTACCCTAACAACTTTCCAGCCTTAGCTCCGAATATACATTTTTCGGGGTTAAGGCGGATCCCACATGCCCGAAGGCTATTGAATGTTTCTGCTAAGTCTAGGCTATGTTGGTGCTTTAAAGCACTCTTTATTACAATATCATCCATATAGGCCTCCACATTGCGGCCTAGTTGATGACCTAGAGCCTTAGCAACTAATCTTGAAAAAGTAGCCCCGGCATTTCTTAGGCCGAAGGGCATTCTTACATAGCAGAAGACTCCTGAAGGAGTTACAAAGCTCAGTCTTGATTTCATCTTCGCGCTTCAACCATATTTGATGATAACCGGAATACGCGTCGAGGAAGCTTAGTAACTCCGAACCTGCAGTGGAGTCAACTAGTTGATCAATTCGGGGCATGGGGTAGGGGTCACGTGGGCACGCTTTATTCAAAGATGTGAAATCAATGCACATGCGCCACTTTCCGGAGGACTTTTTCCTGACGAAGACTGGGTTGGCTAACCATTCTGTATGGGCCACTTCCCTGATAATCCCAGCCTTCAACAGCTTTTCAACTTCGTCCTTAGCTAGAGCAGCTCTCTCTGCGGACATCTTCCGGAGCCCTTGTCGAACAGGCCGGGCCTTCGGGTTTACAAGCAAACTATGCTCAATAATATCCCGATCGACTCCGGTGATATCTTCGTCAGACCAAGCGAAGACATCTAAATTTTCTTCTACAACCTTTTCCAAGGAAGTTGCAACTTCGGGAGGTAAATCTTTACCAAATTGAAAAGTGTATTCTTTACCATCTTTGACAATGACCTTCGTTGCAATCTCTCCTTCGGGACTTGGTCTTGGAAATGACTTCTTCGAAGCTTCGGAGGAGGCTGAAAAAATTTCTCCATTATCTTGGACACTGTTTACTTGCCTCGGATCAAGAGGAGGACCATGACCATATTCTGCCCTTCGAGCTATGGCTTGATCTCCGAAGATTGTCAGAACTCCTGATTGTGTGGGCATCTTCATGCACAAGTAGTTGTGATGCGCCACAGCTCCGAACTGATTCAACATGCCTCGCCCGAAGATGACATTATAAGCATACGGGGCATCCACCACATCAAAGATAACTTCTTCAGTTCGGGCTAGTAAACCTTCTCCGAAGGTTACTTCCAGGCCTATCTGGCCAAGTGCATCTAGCGGAGGTCCTGCAAAGCCTTGCAGAGGACGAGCCGCTGGGAGGAGATGCTTCCGGGAAATGCATAACTGATCGAAGGCTTGTACAAATATGATATCTGCCGAGCTACCTCCGTCAATTAGCACCCTTCGGACTTCTGTCCCTGCAATATCAGCAGTAATAACCAATGGATCTGCATGCGGGAACTTGATACCAGCTGCATCCTCCGCAGAGAAAGATATTGGAACATGAGACCACTCCGGCATTGCAGCTGTAGATGACGAAGTCCCAATGTGGCCTACTTCTCGAACGTACTCTCTTCGCTGTCTCTTGGACATGCTTCCGAGGGTACCTCCTCCGGAGATAGGGAGAACTACTCTCTTGCCTCTATCTTGCCCTTCTTCCTGCTTCGGAGGTGGCATAACATTGGCCACCGGAGGATGCCTTGCAGCATCAAAATTTTCTATTCGCGCCACGGCCTGGACCGGCTCCGAGCACACTGCTGCTGCTGGACTTCGGTCGGTACTACCTCGACCCGAAGTTCTCTCCAAGTATTCTCCCCGAAGGGTAAGAATAGCCTTGCAGGTGTCAGTTGCATGGCTTCGATTCTCTCCATGAATACAGCAAAAAAGGGTCTGGCCCTTGCCAGCCGTTTTCCCTGGCGGCCTCCAGCCGCTGGACTTGTTCCCCGCAGACTGTGGAGCTCTTGGTGCAAACTTCTGTGGGGGTGCAATGTTTAAGACTTCAGAGCGAGGGTGCTTTTGCCCTCTTCTTCTATCATGTTGCACTTCGGAGACTGGTTCTTGCGGCTGAGCCGAAGTCTTCACCTCTGCTTTAACTTCTGTCAACACTGTCGAAGTAGCAGTAGTCCTCCGAAGCCAACCTTCTTCTGACTTCGAGTACTCCTCGAAGTACGACATCAGCTGTGATACCGTGGTGATGCTCTTTCGATGCAGTTTATCCAGAAGGCCTTTATGACTGACACCTTCTCGAGCCGCATCAACCACCGAGGATGTGGACAGCCCCCGAATTTGCGACTTCGTGTGAGCGAAGCGCTTGAAGTACTGCCTCAATGTTTCTCCGGGGAGCTGTTTCACTTGGAAAAGGCTTCCTGTTGACATGGGGGGCACGAAGGTGCCCTGAAAGTTACTTATGAACTTCTTCTTCAACTGTGACCATGAAGTGATTGATCCTTGTTTTAAAGACCAGAACCATCTCAACGCCACTCCTTGAAGGGCTAACGGGAAGCACTTCGCCATAGTTTCTCTGTCTCCGCCACTAGCCTCGATTGCTAGGGCGTAAGAACGCGCAAACTCACTAGGATCTTCGTCTCCGGCATACTTGCAAAGCTTCGAAGCTTTGAACCTCGGATCGAAGCGAACCTTCTGAAGCTCGGGATGCAACGGAGATTCATTGTCGTAAGAGGCGTTCTCTGGGGCTTCGGGATAATCAAGATCGTCGTCTTCGTGCACTTCGGGGATAGCTGGGGTGGCTTGAGGACGAAGCCTGTTCGCAGCCTCTTGCCGCCACCTCGCTACCTCGGCTTGAAGATTGGCCATTTGAGTGGCCATGTCTCCAAGGCTATCTTCATCTCCTCCGGAAGGACCTTCCGGGTCTTGAGAGCTGGTATGATCAGTTCGAATCGGAATGGAGGGTGGCAGAGTGGCTCCAGGCGGTCGAAGTGTGGAAGGGGTTGGTGGAGAGGTTTCGTATCCTCGAGGGATAGAAGCCCCTTGCGGAGTTTGAGGTGGAGGGATAGTCGAAGACCCTCCGACTTCGACTGTGTCGAAGGGTATCTCTCCGGAGATCCGAGAGGACCTCCGAGTAGGATTGCGAGGTGCGCTCCGCTTAGGAGGCATGATGCAAGAGGTTGGTAGAGAACGAAGTTTTTTGGACTAGGTTCCCCACGGACGGCGCCAACTGTTGGCGTAAAAGATTACGCTAACAGGTTTCTGTGGAAAAGAAACTAACAAACGAAGTGTTTGCGAAGCAAACTGTTCTAAGCCTCCGAAAGGATAATAGCTTAGAATAGTTCGAAAGTGTGTATTGAATCACTTGTAATCGGTCCCTATTACAGGGTGAAATGGGGGGTATTTATAGGCCTAAACATTAAGGAAAAGACCTATTTATCCCTCTATTACAACCGACATTAAGGAAACTATTCGGTTTCCTTAATAGGGCTAAAATGGTAAAAGACTAATCTAATAGGATAGAAGATAAGTCTTCCATCTTAGCTGGCAGAAAAGATCCTGAAGGGCTTTGGTTCGAAGACATACTTCGAACCAGTGCCTGTCTTCGGGCTTCGAACCAGGTTCCGAGCATCTTCGAAGAAAGTCTTCGAACAATCTTCGAACTAGTTGGCTGTCTTCATGCTGCTTTAGCAATAACCCCGAAGATGAGATATTTTCCCCCAACATTAATATATTTAAGCAATTTGAGTGTGTAGGGAGGAGCTGTCCAGCAGTGGCATTCTTGCGATAGTGATAACATTCACTTACTTAATTGATGGGTAGCGACGAAGGGCGATGGGTGGCGATGACGGGCGATGGGCGGCAGCTGTCGGCGGCTTGCGGCAGGCGGCGACCAGAGGAGGGGGCGGGAGCCAGGCCGGGTGGTGGGTGGCGACACGCGCGGGAGAGGGCGGTGGGCGGTGGCACGCGGGACCGGGCGGCGTCGACAGCGGCCGGCGGTGGCAAACAGCAGTGGCAGATGGTGTGTTGCGGCAGGCAGCGGGAGGCGACGACAAGGGCGGTGGTGGGCGCGTACAAGGAAACCTAAGTCCATGTAGCACGCGGGGTGGGGACATATTAGGCTCTGTAACTTCCATAGTTGTGGGCCGCTGACGTCACCCGACCGCCACTACTAAAAGGAATAGCATTGGTGGGCTGGTGACGTCAGCATGCCCGCCACTGATTACACCCGACCACCACTACTAATGGCGGTAGGGATTATCTAGCATACACTGCCTACAATGTCGAGAAAGACTTTGTACCACAGTGGTGCGGGGGGCTCTCTTGGGACCATGCGGTTCGAGGTTCGAACCTTGCTGCCGGCAGGCGATTTGAGGTTTGAACCTTGCTGCTGGCCCCAAAAATTTTTTTTCATTTCTGTTCTTATGTACTTCTTAAAATTTTCAGCACTTTTATTATTTATGTTTAAATCCTCGTTTGAACTTGAATTTTTTTTTTAACAATAAAAATACATCATAACTTATCAAATTTAAAAAATTGGTATTTTTCTGCCTCAGTTTACTGTTTTTTATTTCATTAAGTGTGTTTCTACGATCAAAGTCAAAATACGTTAAATTTGAACTAATTAACCACATTCTTGTCACATGAAATAATTAACCAAAATTTATAGAAAAAACATATTCATATTTTTGACTCTAAACATAAATGATCTAGCCTTCCACTAATTTTCCATCGCCATCGGTGCGTAGATAAGGAATCACACTGCTAAATGACGGTTTTGCTTTAACCACATTGATCCTTGATATGTCAACGAAAAATGACACCTCATCAAACTGGTCGTATTCTTCTTCGTCTTCGACTCCATCAACTCCAACAATTCTTTGTTTTCGTGGAGCAACGATGTATTTTTTCTCGTCTTTAGGATCAAGTATGTAAAATACTAATGCCACGGATTGAGCGAGTATCCAAGGGTCATCTTTATAACCCACCTTATTAAGGTCAACTATCGTAAACCCGTAATCATCCACCTCCACACCTTATGGATGTCTGACCCATTGGCACTTAAATACGAGGATTTCTATAGAGATCCCGTAGTTAAGTTCCCATATTTCTTCGATGTATCCATAGTAAGCATTCTTTTGTCAGTGTTGTCTTCTACATCTGCTCTGACACCACTATTTTGGCGCTGACTCTTTTGATCCTTTGCTTTGGTATAGAATGTGAAACCATTGATGTCATACGCTTACCATGTTTTAACCATGGTCAATGGATCGTAAGACAATTTATTTATCATCAACTCTTCGTCAGTTTCTCCAATCGAAAGGTTTAGATCCCTTAGCCATGATGTGAAATGAATTTTGTGTTCTTTCATAATCCATTGTTCATCGTGATCTTCATTCTTTTCATGAAGCTCTTGTAGGTGTTGTTCAACATATGGTCTAATAATCACCAACTGATGCATTACACTGTAATGTGATTCTCTTACTGTTTGGTAGCTATTGTCTCGTATGATTTTCCTGCCTTTAGTTCCTTTACCGATGAGACTTCCATGGTGCTGGGACATGGGAACTCCTATTGGTTTTCCATCTCTTATGTAATCTGCATAGCACTCAATGACTTCCTCAGTCGTGTAGCCCTCTATCATGGAACCCTTTGGATAAGCATGATTTCGTACGTAACCCTTGAAGATAACCAATAGACGCTCATACGCATACATATTGTGCAGGTACGTTGGACCGAGAACAAAGATTTGGTCTGCTATTTGTATCATATAGTGCTCCATAATATCAAAATATGAAGGAGGAAAGCACATCTCAAGCAGACACATAGTCTCCCTCATTTGTTTACGTAATTCATTTAACTCTTCAGTGTCGATCACCTTCTTTGATATGTCGTTGAAGAAGTGACACATGCGTGTTATCACCATCTTCAGAAATGAATGTTTGATTCCTCTTACTGCGATGGAGAGGAATATCCTAAGCATAACATGACAATCATGAGTGTTGTAGCCGGTCATCCTCAAATCTGCTACGGAGACAATATTCTTTATGTTTGTTGAGAATCCTGTTGGAACTCTGATTCCATGTAGACACCTGCATATTGATCTTTTCTCGTCAATTGTAAGGTTATAGCTAGCAGCCATAAGGAAAAAAATTTCATTGGACCTTTCCTGTGGGTGAAGCTCGGGTCTAATTCCGAGAGTTTGAAGGTCCCTTCGTACTCTGAGTCCATCTTTTGACTTGCCTGGTATGTCTAACAAAATACCGATAGTGCTTTCGAAGACATTGTTCTCATCGTGCATTGTATTGATACCATGACCAATTTCCAACTCCTTCTCAACGTGCATTGCTTTTTTTCAGATTTCTTCCTCTTCTTTCTGAAAACATATATTATTAAAGGAATTTCTGGATTTTATTATTAGAGAAAACCCTTAAAGAACCCTATTAAAGCCAAACAGAGATAAATATCCAAAATTTGGACTTGAAAAATTTATGGAATAATCTAGAGGCCAAAACATAATTTCAGGAATTTTTACAAATTTTTATCAGCAGTGATTAAACCCTTAATAAAATAAATGAATTATTAGAATTATTTTAAATCAGAAAAGCATTTAAAATCTTAATAGGCCTCAACCCTGAATTCGCCTCCAGCCCAGCCCAACCCAGCAGTGCGTCACTGACAGGTGGGGCCAATCTGTCGGCGTCGCTCCCCTCCTCTCTCTCCCGCCCGCGCCCGTCTCGGCCCCACCCGTCGGTCTCACTCGTGTGCCCCTCGCCTCTGACCGACCGGGCCCACCTGTCGGCCCTTCCTTTTCTGCTTCGCCCGCTGACAGGTGGGGGACCTTCGTCCCCGATGGAAGGGGATCTCTCCCCTTTCCTTCCGGCGACCCCCCTTTCCTTCTCTCACCGCCGGCCGCCTCGATTCACCCGATTCGACCCCGGAACACCTTCCCCATGTACCACCACCCTCTTTCCATCTATAGCTGACTCGGTTTCGTGGATATGGAAGCTTGGCCGAAGATGGAAACCCTCGCTGGAGTATGGAAGGAACCCTTTCGGGTTTCCTTCGTTTCCCTTGCCATATCCACCACCGGTGACCCCTATTTAACCCCCTCCCCTCACCGCACTCCGCCCACACCCCTAAAGCCCGAGCCTGTGCGATCCAGAGCGCTGCCACCCCTCTCTCGGGTTTTCCCTCTTCTTCAACTCCGGCCACCGCTCGCCGTCGACTCTGGTCCCCTCCATCCTAGCCACCGCCATCGTTGAGACCGCCGGAGCCCGCCCATCCTCAGCCACCCCTCGGTTGGCCGTGGAACCCATCGGATCACCGTCGCCGTCGAGCACCCGAAGGGCCATCGCCGTCTACCTTCGCCGCCGGTCGCCACCAGTCGTCCGCCGTCGCCATCTCCGGTACCATCGCACTCCCCTCACTCTCCTCTTTTGCATTTCCGGCGTAAGCTAAGCCTTTAGGCCCTCGCCGCCACCGTCGCCGCCGCGCCAGAACCCGCCGGAGCCGAAGACGAAGGGGGTACATACCCCCTTACGTCCGTGCCGTGCCGGACGGCACCCTGGCCGTCCGACCACGATCGGAGGGCTACGATTAAATCCCTTCGAGATTTGATCCGGGCCCTCGGATCCGGTCAAACCGGTACCAGGCGATCACAGCTGTCGATCATGACTTAAAAAGGTTGACTCGATCTCGTGCGTCCACGCGTACCGTTTCGGTACGATTTAATCGTGGCCATCCGTTTTCATTTAAACCATCCCACCTCGCGCCCGATCGCCGGATCCAGATCCGACGGTCCTGGTTGATCCGATCCACGCGCACAGTGGCCCAGTCCACCGTGGGCCTGGCGCACCGTGGACTAAAACCCATTTTTCTGTTTAAATAAAATTCCAGAAATCGATTTAAACTTTGAAAATTCATAACTTGCTCATTTTAACTCAAAATTTCACCATTCCAATTTTGTTAAATTCAGGATTTTATTCTCTACACATTGATGCCATAAAAAAAGTATGTCCCTGTTGCCCAACATAATCTTATAAATTAAACAAATAAAAACCCCTTAGGGATAAAATAGTAAATTCAGAAAATAAATTGGGGAAAACCTTAAAATTTAATCTTTAAATGTTTTTCACATAACTTCAGAATAATAAAGCTTTAATTCACATATTAAAAACCCTTATACTTGTGTGCTTATGGTTTGTGATATTTTATTTGTTTATTAAATGTATTGTTTACTTTTTCCGTATCGAGAAGACTACTAGTTCGTCGAGGAGCCGGAGTTCTATCCCGAGGTTCCACCTTCACCCTTTGCTGATCAAGGCAAGTCACAACCCCCATTTTGATCATCATTGAGCCCACGTTTTAATATGTTGGACCGGAAACGGCGACCAGAGCAGGGGTGAATTAGAGCTTTTAAAAATTCAGACTAAAAATAGCCTTCTAATTTAATTCTGTCTTCTGCGAAACAGGCTTCGAACACACCCTTCGAAGTTCTGGTTCGGAGGTATTTTACAGCTCCGAATACAGGCTTCGCAAGGAGCAAAAGTTTGAAGCCAAGAAGACTTCGCTCCACCCACAACCCCGAAAAATCAGCTCTGCTAAGTCAGTGCAGGCTCCGCACACAGGGTGCTTCGAGCAGGCTTCACACTTCACCCTTCGCAAAAGCGGACTACCCTCTGAGGACTTCGACCAAATACTTAGCGACAGCAACTGGTGTTGGGCTTCGTACTTCGAAGGTCTAAACGCACACTAAACAGACTTCGCCGAGGACTTCAACAAGGAAAGAAAAACGGGCTTCGATCAGGGCTTCGCTAGTAAACAGCGATGTCTAGCCTCCAGTTTACACGGAGCAAACACTGAAAATCACACTTCGCTCAAAACACACTTCGCCCAAATAGGCTTCGGTGCACAACCTCAAGTCAAGCCAAGTGACACACAAGAGATAGAAGCATGCAGCGAGGTATGCAAACAAGCTCAAGCAGAAAATGAACACAGAATCAAGACTTCGATGCTTGAATAAGGAACACAAAAATTGAACTCACAGGATGAATACAGAGTGTGGTGGCTAGCACAGGAGTTCTACAATGAATGCTCAAAGTGTTAAATGTGACCTACCCAGCCTCCACTATTTATAGCCACTATTCACCCATGTGAATTGACTACTTTACCCCTAGGGTTTACATTGGATTTGTCTCATCAGAACAGAGGGGTACAAAAGGTAGTCTACTTTATTTGGAGGCTTCTCTGTCAGCTTTGCAGAGGGGACAGCGTCAGCTTTTTGCAGAGCAGACACTGTCAGCCTTTACAGTCTTGGATTCTTCTGAAGCCCCCCTTCGCACGCGAGGGGTGCGGTAGCTTCGGTGAGAAGCCTAGAGCCTGACGGCCTTCGCTTCACCGAGGTCAGCCTTCGATACAGTGACGGTTTTGAGCCAAAGCCGTCAAAGCCTTGGGCCTTCGCACCAACACCTTCGGAGTGGATCACCACGACTTCGCAGCTTCTCCCAGCTCGAACTCCGTCAGTCCATGTACCGAAGCCATGCATGGCCGAAGTACCTCAAGTCAGCCTCTCTCCGGAGCCAGCCTCGCTCCGAAGCTTGCTTCACTCCGAAGCCCCACCTTCGGAGTACCACCCTTCGAAGTCCCTCCTTCGTCCAAGGTCTCCGCATGAAGCATTCCATGAGCACTTCGTTGCAGTGTCTCTCCCCGAGCACACTCCTCGACGAGCCTCACCCAGACCATGCCTTCGATGCACCTCGACTTCTGAGACCTTCGTCGGGTAACCTTCGAGTGTCTCCCTCCGGAGCACACTTCGAACACCTTGCCTCTGCTGAGGACTTGATCCACCATACTCTGAAGTCACTCCATTCGGAGTACCCTTCGAAGTGCCTCGCCTTTGAGGACTTCGTCTCGGAGTACCTTCACCCGGAGTCACACTCCGCACTTACTGCCTTCTCCTGGCGCACCTCGACCCGAACACCGACCTCGACCCCTTCGCAGCCTTCGTGACGGAGCTCCCTGCTCCCCTGGCATCAAGCCTCCCGCTTGACCCAGGTTCACTTGCTACGAACCGTTCATCGCCTCCGAAGTCCCCTGCGCACCACAGACAAACAGACAAGTGTATCCAGTACCCCAGAGACCTCTCCGGGTAAGCAGCCTTCGGTACACACTCTGGTGTACCGCCCGAAGTACCGAGACCTTCGGTACAGCCAATCACCGTGTATTGTCGGACCCCTCCGACAGGCACACTCCGCTGCAACATCTGCAGCAACCAGAGCCCACCGTACCCTTCGGTGAAACAACCTCCGAACACCTTCGAAGAACCAACCTCCGAACCCCTTCGGAGGACCAACCTCCGAACCAGAGGGTAAAATCTATCAATCACTCATCACAGACTCCAAAACCAACCCTTGGTTTCTCAATCTCCCCCTTGATGAGTGCATTGACAACCACATTCAAGTTCAAGAAAATTCGAAAAATTTCAGCTCACAAGTGACCATAAAAACTCAGAAACAAGCCAAATCTTGTCACTTGACAAATGAATTTTCCTCCCCCTTTTTTTAAATAGAGTAAAAGCCCCTTCGGCAAATCTCCCATTTGCAAGATAGAAACTCCCCCTGAGTTATTTTACCCCCTTGCTGCAGAGAACTAATTTCTCCCTCTTTGGCAATGCAAGCATCAAGGAGCATGTAAACGATGCATAGCTTCGAAATGAGCAGAGTTGCAAAGACATATAAAGCAAAAATATGCCAATATTAATACAAATTATCATGTGCTCAGCTCAATTTAACATGCTCTAAAAACATGATGATAGCATGTGATTTTATCATTTTGAAAGAAAAGCATCACCACTCAATCAAGGTAACTAGACAAGTAAAAGCAGGGTCTGCGCAAAGCTAGTCAATTTCTACTCTAGACAGACAAGTCCAGTTCAAGTGGAGCATTAAAAGCAAACTTGATGATCAATGAATTTGTTGTTCTTTTCATAATGCCAGGGGTTATTTGTTTGTCTACCTTATACTTTCCGATCAGGCCAAGCCTAGGCACAAAAGCCATCAGAAGCTTAAGGCAGTGATTTTGGCATACACTACACTATCCCAGTTCAGACCAAAGTACAATGGTAAGCAGTCTAGAATAGAGCAGTGCGACAAACAAACCCACCTGGATCTTTTTGCTTGGAGCATGCAAATCATGGAGTTTTGGATTTGAATTAAGTAAACAATTTGATTAGCATTTGATGAATATCCATGAGTAAGTAGAAAAATTTTTCAAGTTGCAATGTTTAGCATCGAGAGAAAAAGGAGTCTTGTTATCAAGCAGATAAAAGATAGCTAAAGCAGTCTGGCCTAAACATGCTAGATTCAAGACTAATCAGTGAGCATGATTTGATTTTGGAAAGAAAAATCATGCACATAATGTTTTAGATATATTAAATAGAGCTGAACTAACATGATTCATGAATTATAATCAGGCATATAAGTGCAAAAGATGTAAATGCAATTTCACACACGATGAGCATACGCAAGACAATCAAAATCTGCTCCCCCTCACAAAATGCCGTAAGGATGACAAATACCAAGTTCTCCACGCAAGTAGGAAAAACGAGAAGCATCGAGGGGTTTTGTGAAAATATCGGCTAGCTGGTGTTGGGTATCACCATATTGAAGTTCAATATCACCCTTCTCATTATGATCTCTGAGAAAATGATATCGCACATCAATGTGTTTGGTTCTGGAGTGCTGAACCGGGTTGTTTGCAATACAAATAGCACTAGTGTTATCACAGAAAAGTGGAACACTCTTATAATCTAACCCGAAATCCCGCAAAGTGGAAACCATCCACAAAATCTGAGAGCAACAGCTAGCTGCAGCAACATATTCGGCCTCAGCCGTCGATTGTGCAACACTAGACTGTTTGCGGGAAGACCAGCAAACCAGAGAAGTACCCAGAAAATGACAAGTACCAGAGGTACTTTTCCTATCAATCCTACACCCAGCGAAATCCGCATCGGAATAACCTCGAAGACACAAAGAGGAAGATGTTGAATACCAAATGCCGAATTCGAGGGTATGTTTGAGATACCTGAGAATGCGCTTTACCGCTTGGCGGTGCGAAGCTCGTGGTGAAGCCTGAAAATGAGCGCACAGACACACTGTGAAGTGTATGTCCGACCTCGTAGCAGTCAAGTAGAGGAGGGAGCCGATCATGCTTCGGAACTCCTTCTGATCTACGGCTTCTCCATCTTCGTCAGGATCCAATGCTACAGATGTAGCCATTGGAGTGGCAAGTGGCTTCGCATCAGCCATGTCGAATTTCTTGAGCAGGTCCTTGGTGTACTTCGTCTGGTGGACGAAAGTACCTTGTTTGCTTTGCTTGATTTGTAAACCAAGGAAAAATGTGAGTTCGCCCATCATGGACATCTCGAACTCCCTGCTCATGGCATCTGCAAACTCGGCAACCAAAGCATGAGACGAGCCACCAAAGATGATATCATCCACATAAATCTGAACTAGGAGGAAATCATTGCCATGCTTGAGAGTGAACAGGGTTTTATTGACAGATCCCATCAAATACCCCCGCTCAAGCAGAAAAGACTTAAGTCTGTCATACCATGCCCGAGGGGCCTGCTTGAGTCCATAAAGAGCCTTATGAAGTTTAAGGACTTTATGTGGGTATTTGGGGTTTTCAAAACCAGGGGGTTGTTTTACATAAACATCTTCGCCTATGAAACCATTAAGAAAAGCACTTTTGACATCCATTTGATAGAGTTTGAATCCCCGGGATGTCGCAAAGGCAAGCAAAATCCTAATGGCCTCAAGACGAGCAACAGGTGCAAAAGTTTCAGTAAAATCAATCCCTTCTAATTGAGAATAACCCTGAGCTACAAGTCTAGCCTTGTTTCTAACTATAGTCCCATCCTCCCCTTGTTTGTTTTTGAAAATCCATTTTGTCCCAATGAAATGAACATTTGGTGGAGGATCAACTAACGTCTAGACTTGGTTTCTCTCAAAATTTTCAAGTTCTTCATGCATGGCATTGATCCAACTAGAATCAGAAAGTGCATGACTAACATCTAAAGGCTCGAAAGAAGCAACAAAAGAGGAATCAATGAAATGAGCATGAGAACGTGTTACCCTTTGATCAAGCTCACCAATGATCTGCTCGGGAGGATGCATCCTTTGAACATGGTGTGGAGCCTCGCGGCAGGATGCAGTCTCCCCCTCAACTTGTGCATTGGAGTGGTCCAAGATGATCGATGTCTAGATAGTTGCTTCGGGACCTTGTGCCGAAGTGGTCGAAGCGGGGTTGGCTTTGGGGTTGATGTCGAGGGTAGTAGGGGTTCATCCTCGAAATCTTCGGGATCTTCTTCTTCGAAGATAGTCTGTTCCATATCGTGTTCATTTGCCTGTTCAAGAGCAGAACTAACAGAGGGGGTTGATTCATCAAAAGTCACATCACATGACTCGATGACAGTGTTAGTCTCCAAAATATAAACACGATAAGAATGACCATGTGTAGTGTAACCCAAAAAGATCCCGTCAGAAGAACGCGACTCAAAAAGACCCTGTTAGCCCTCACCAAAATCGCCAAAAAAAATCAGGAAGATAAAGAAAAAATTGGTCAATGTTTTTGCTCGTCGGTCAGCGAACTTGTTGAATTTTTGTGAGCCACATCCCACCTCAGTTGTAGGTGCCAATTTTTGTGGTTGCATCTCTGGTCATCCTTGTTCAAAAAAAATAGAGTGAAAAAAAAAGAAGAGAGAAAAAAATCAAAAAAAGAGAAGAAGCGGTAGTAACAGCATTATCGGCGGCAGTAACAAATTCTGCTTGTCCGATCTCTTGTCCGAACTCTTGTCCGGTCAGCGGTAGTAACAGAATTATGAGCGGCAGTAACAGATTCTGCTTGTCCGATCCCTGCTTGTCTGATCCCTTGTCCGATCTCTTGTCCGATCCCTTGTCCGATCTGCAGAGAGCTGATTTTGGCCTGTTATTGCTTCCATTTGAGTTTTGGGCACATAGTTTCCCTCTATTGCTTGAATTTTCACATTGGGAGCACTAAGGCCAGCAACTTTGACGAGTACTAGGGAATACTTATTGAACTTGGTTTAACTGTTATTATTATCGCTAATCCTTGCTACTCACTTTGCCTTCCAAGCTACACCTTTCTCTTGGTCAGGACAGGTTCATTTCTTGCAATTGTACACCACCCTCTACTTGGTTCATCACCTGCAGGCCGGTGACCTCACTGCGGCGTGGTAAGAACACTTGCAAGCGTGGGTAAGGCGCTTGACGGATTGCTTCCACCACACACCCACCACCCCACCTAGCTGTTTTACATAAGGATTATTCTTTGTTGTTTTGTCTTTTCACTAACATGGCAGCACTTATTGTACAACGTGACTTGAGCACTCACATGGACCAGGACGACCAGTCACAACGCAATAATCTGTTTCAGACCTTCTTCCTTGCCAAAGACCGTCGTGTACGTGTCATCATCGACAGCGGTAGTTGCAACAATTTGGTGAGCCAGGACATGGTAACGAAGCTTCAACTTCCCACACGTGCACATCCACACCCTTACCACGTGCAATGGTTCAACAATAGCGGTAAGGTCATGGTAACACAAACTGCTCACATCGAATTTTCCATTGGTACATACTTCGGATTTGCTGATTTTGATGTAGTACCAATGCAAGCATGTTCTCTATTACTTGGTAGACCTTGGGTATATGATACTGATGCTACACACCATGGTAGGAGCAATAAGTACACATTTTTGTATAAAGGAAAGAATGTTACATTGCTTCCTATGACTCCTGCTGAAATTGTGAAATTTGAACGAGAAAAACGTGCTAGGGACGCACAAAAGAGCAAACAACTTTCTGAAAATCAGCAAGTAGCTAAAACGCTTTCGAGGCAACAAAAAGATAAAGTTGTTTCTCCTTCCTCATCACAAGTTATTAATCTGAAAGGACGTGTCATGCATGCAACTAAAACTAACCTTGCAGTACGTAGTTTTCTTGGTCTTGCAGGTTTCTACCAGCGTTTTGTGAAAGATTTCAGCACCATAGCCGGCCCTTTACCTGAGTTGACCAAGAAGGGAGTTACTTTTACTTGGGAGCCAGCACAAGAACAAGCTTTTGCCACACTAAAGGATCGCCTTACACATGCACCTCTACTTTAGCTACCCGACTTTAGTAAGCCTTTTGAGTTAGAATGTGATGCTAGTGATTTTGGAATAGGAGATGTGCTGCTACAAGGAGGTAAACCTGTGGCCTATTTTAGTGATAAATTGCATGGTCCACAGTTGAATTATTCTACCTATGATAAGGAATTATATGCCTTAGTGCGTGTGCTTGAAACTTGGCAACATTACCTTTTGCCTAAGGAGTTTATTATACATTCTGATAATGAAGCACTAAAATATTTGAGAGGGCAAGCTAAACTAAACCGTAGACATGTTAAATGGGTTGAATTTATTGAACCTTTCCCATACATTGTGAAATACAAGAATGGCAAAGAAAATGTGGTTGCTGATGCATTGTCTCGCAGGGTTGTTCTTTTATCTCAACTTGATATTAACGTTCCAGATTTGGAAAGTTTGAAAGATTTGTATGTTGTAGATAAAGAATTTGCTGAACCATACACTAAATGTAATGATGGGAAAGGCTAGAAAAGATTTCATGTTTATGACGGGTTCTTGTTCCATGCTAACAAGCTATGTGTTCCAGATTCGTCCGTACGTTTGCTGTTGTTGCAGGCATCACATGGCGGTGGATTAATGGAACATTTTGGGAGAGAAAAGACTTTGGCCCTGCTGTCCAATAATTTTTATTGGCTAAAGATGTGGAGAGATGTTGAACGGTTTGTGCAGCGTTGTGCCACATACCATAAAGCTAAGTCCAAACTTAACCCATATGGTTTGTATACTCCACTTCCTGTTTCTAGTGCACCTTGGGAAGATATTAGCATGGACTTTATTGTGGGATTGCCTAGGACAAAGAGGGGGAGAGACTCCATATTTGTAAGAGTGGATAGGTTTTCTAAAATGGCACACTTTATTCCCTTTAACAAGACCAACGATGCTTCACATATTGCTGATTTATTTTTCAGGGAAATTGTGAGATTGCACGGGATGCCTAGAACCATTATTTCAGATCGTGATGTGAAGTTTATGAGTTACTTTTGGAAGACAATGTGGGCCAAGCTTGACACAAAATTGCTATTTTCAACAACTTGTCACCCGCAAACTGATGGTCAAACAGAGGTGGTAAACCGTACACTCTCCATGTTGCTGCGAACAATGATTAAGAAGAACTTGAAGGAATGGGAGGACTGCCTTCCACATGTTGAATTTGCATACAATAGAGCTGTTCACTCAACAACACCATTGTGCCCGCCTGAAGTGGTGTATGGTTTTAAGCCAATCACACCACTTGATTTGCTGCCACTTCCTTTTCAAGAGAGAGCAAACATGGAAGCAACTAAGCGTGCAGAGTTTGTGAAATCTATGCATCTGAAGACCAAGAAAGTTATAGAAAAGAAGGCACGCTATTTTGCTCAAAAGACAAATAAAGGAAGAAAGAAGATGTTTTTCAAACCAGGAGATCTTGTTTGGTTGTACTTGCGCAAGGATTGTTTTCTTGATTTGAGAAAGTTTAAATTGATGCCCCGTGCTGATGAATTAAAACCCTATTTGGGAGCTGACGATGAGCTTGAGTCGAGGACGACTCCAATTCAAGAGGGGGAGGATGATGAGAACATCACTTCACATGATACACACATGGAGCCTCCACCTACAATTCAACTACAAGGACCAATCACACGCGCCCGTGCCCTTCGCTTGAACCATGAGGTTAATTCTTTCCTTAGCAACTATGTTAATATTTGTTTGGACGGGATGCTACTGAATACTAGTGATATTTTGTTGCTTAGGAACATGGGAGATGGAATAGAAGAGTTGGAGTTGAAGACGGAGTCGCACGGATATTTTGAAGTCAAGATTTCGCTGGTTCGGACTACATCAACCACCCTGCACCAAAATGGGCATAACTTCCTCATACGAAGTCCGATTGGTGCGTTCTTTGACTTTTTGGAAAGCTGAGGAGAAGACGGATCGTTTTCCGTTCGTTTCACCTCATTTGGAGTCTCGAGTCGTTCTGTGTGATTAAAACAGTCCTGCGTGACAGAACTGGGCCGTGTTGGCCCATAGTCCAAGTCTGTTCGCCTTCTAGCCCATAGTCTGAGTCTGTTTGCCTTCCACAGGCTGCCCACGCCCTATATATTCTCATGCCAGCCTCCTCTAGGGTTAGGTTTTGCTTTGTTTGCATCTACACTTGTGTGTTTAGATCCCGCCTCTTGCATCGGACCGGTTGGCTGCTGCATTGGCGTTTGTGTAACCTCACCTTATCATCGTTTGTCTGTGTTTTGGCATTCGACTTGTATCCTTCCTGTTCTTGCTTGTGTTCTTGGGTTCGCTTGCAGGAATTAGCCTTCGTGGCGAGGTCAATCGCGTCCTGCGTGGTTGATAACCAACGGAGACAGTGGTGTAACGATTGCAAGGATTTGATCCGCCGGACCGGAGCCTTGGATCGCCAACGTCGAGATTCTCCACCAACCCAAGTTATCCTTTACCTAGCGGAAGATCGGGACCAATCCCCCATCACGACCTGAAGAAAAAGAGAATGATCGCCTTCCGCCAAAATCAAGGCATGGCGCAGAGGCCCCGCTTCACCCCTTCCCCACTGGCGCCCCAATATCATCCACGCCCGGTGTATCGTCCGGCGCCACCCGCCGCCAACGCCGGAGCAGGACAGCCTCTCCCCGCTCCTGCCACCCCGGTCGCTCCACCAGCCCCCACCAAGAAGGCAGAGGTTCTACGTAACAAGCACGACAAGCCCGTGGTATGCTTCAACTGCCGCCAGGAGGGGCATTATTCCCACCAGTGCCCCCACTAGGAGTCGCAACCAACCCTACCATCCGTGCCCGAGTCAACCACGTCACCGCCGAGGAAGCCCAGGCCACGCCAGAGATCGTCATGGGTAAATTCATGGTACATTCGACCCTTGCAGTGGTTTTATTTGACACTAGAGCTACACACTCCTTCATATCAACAACTTTTGTGGAAGCAAATAACCTGAACATAAGTGACCTACCAAGTCCTGTATTAATAGCCACCCCTGGCAAACAAACTCTAGCCCATTTCTATAGTCCAAGGGTATGGGTAGATATCCAAGGCACAATATTCTGGGCCGACCCCGTCCTAATAGAATGCCAAGGCTTGGATCTCATTCTAGGAATGGATTGGCTCAATAAACACCAAGGTGTGATAAGATGTGCCCGGTGGCAAGTGACCATGACCAGTTGTTGGCGTAAAAGATTACGCTAACAGGTTTCTGTAGAAAAGAAACTAACAAACGAAGTGTTTGCGAAGCAAACTGTTCTAAGCCTCCGAAAGGATAATAGCTTAGAATAGTTCGAAAGTGTGTATTGATTCACTTGTAATTTGTCCTCATTACAGGGTAAAATGGGGGGTATTTATAGGCTTAAATATTAAGGAAAAGACCTATTTACCCCTCTATTACAACCGACATTAAGGAAACTATTCGGTTTCCTTAATAGGGCTAAAATGGTAAAAGACTAATCTAATAGGATAGAAGATAAGTCTTCCATCTTAGCTGGCAGAAAAGATCTTGAAGGACTTTGGTTCGAAGACATACTTCGAACCAATGCCTGCCTTCGGGCTTCGAACCAGGTTCCATGCACCTTCGAAGATGATCTTCGGACAATCTTCGAACTGGTTGGCTGTCTTCATACTGCTTTGGCAATAACCCTGAAGATGAGATATTTTCCCCCAACAGTAGCCCCTCGAATACGCTTCTCCGTTCGACCTGTAACGTTAGGAGAGCAGTATACGGAAAGAAAAGATAACCAATCATAGGGGTTATTGATTTTTGTTTTATCTTCGAAATACATGAAGATATGAACTTCGAATCAGTCATAAGGTAATTGCTTTTCGAACTATCTTAGAACTGATTCGGGAAGTTCGAAAGTCTTTTCAGACTTAGAAAATATAGCCGTTAGTTTCTGTTTCTAACGGAGTTATACGAAGCGTTATTTTCGGAGGAAAATAACAGGCGGGAATGCGAAAGGGCAGAACCCAAACGGTAACAAACGAAAAGCTAGACTATAAATAAAGAACTCCAGAACTTACTCGATTACCTTTTCACTGCTTGTTCCCAGTCAAAAGCCTTTTGAGCCCTTTGAGTTCTTAAGCCCTAGCTTTCGAGTTCTTGAGTCCTAGTCCCCACTCTCTCAGATCGATCCAGTCATTGCGATGGCGAAGACCAAGGGCTCTGCACCTCCTTCGACCTTGGCTCGTCAACAAGCGGCTGCGGCAGCGGCAGCGGCAACAGTGGCGGCGACGCCTTCGATGCAGGCGACAACTTCCATGGCGGCAAAAGGAAAAAATCCCCAAATCGGCGATGATCAAGGTCTGTGCCCTCCATCGACCAAATATCTGGACCAATCCTTTGAATTAGGACCTTCAACCTGCAAAAGAGAGTCCCTGGCAATGGCAGCAGGAGGAAATATAGGTGCGGGAGTTATGATTCGAAAACCAGGGAAAGAAGCAATCCCATCACCAAGACCCGGAGAAGTCGTAGTGTTCGAAGCTTTTTTCGAAGCAGGCTTGGGCCTCCCTGCTGTAGATTTCTTGGCTGAAGTCCTTGACTTGTTTCATGTAACCCTCCCCCAGCTGTCTCCGAATGCTGTAGCTAGATTAGCTATCTTCGAGTGGGCTCTGAGAGCCGAAGGTTGTGAGGGGAGGGCTGAAATCTTCGCAGCATTGCATAGAGCAACTTGTCAGCCGAAGACCTTCGTAGGCTCCGGAGGTGAAAAAGTAGTGGTTGCCTTCGGAAGCATCAATTTTAGGCTTCGAGATGAATACGCTCTGCGATTTCCTGCTAAGGCCATCAACGCTAGGTGGTACACCGACTGGGTTTTGAAATGGTTCTATGCCGAAGTCGGAGCAAGCAATCCTCTGGCCGAACCTCTTAGAGAAATCCAATTCCGAAAAGAGGCTTTGGTGCGTCCTGACGAAGGCCAATTCGAAGCTCGTCTGAACTTGCTTGAAAAAGTTAGCCGAAGGCTCAGTATGCGGGATTTGGCAGAAGAGTTCATCGGTCTTCAAATTCCTCCACTGATGGCCGACTGGCCTATTATCTTCGAAGATGATTCCGAAGGTGGTCTTCGGAGAATTAACTTGACTTCAAGTCCTACAGGTAACTTCGAAAACAACATGCATTAAACGTATTTGCTTCGAAGAAAAAACTGACTTGAATTATTTATTTTGTAGAAACTTCAGCCCCTGTTACTTCAGAACAGATTATAAGGGCTTCGGAAAAAATCTTGGGTGCTCCAACTCCGACCGAAAAAGAGTGGCGAATTAAGCTGGTTGGGAGTTGGGAAAGATTTAACAGAGTATGGGGAATGCTGAAACTCACTCCTCCCCCTCTGATGGATTGGGCGCCTTTGGAGAAAGGGCCTCAAAAAAGGAAAGCCGAAGCTGGAACTTCAAGTTCAGCAAAAACTCCGGTGAAGAGGGTGGCTCGGAAGCCGAAAAACCTCGCACCTTTAGATCCTATACCTTCGAGCTCCAGAGCTTCCGTTTCCGATTCCCAAGAAGAAGTGGAAAGGTTACTTGTGCGCCTACTGGAAGAGAATGAAACTCAAAGGGCCGCACAAACCGAAGTACCTGCGAACGTACCGGAGTCCGGAGAAAATGTTGATCAACCAAGGACTTCGGTAGTTCAAGAAGATGTAGCTCAGGACGAAGTTCCTGTGAATGAAAGTGGGGTCGAAGTCACTATGGCTTCGATTCCCGAAGAAGCAGCGAGGACTACCCAGGACGATGCTCCTGCAGTCCATGATTCAACGGCTGATTCAGATGAAGAATTAGCTTTCGATCCACCAATCAGTCCGACAACGACTCCTCCACGGACTGCCGAAGGTAGAACTCGAAGAACTTTTGTATTTATTTGAATTTTTATACTATGTATGATACTTTTGATTACTTTGCAGAACCCACTCCTATGGAAGAAGTCCGCCAGGAGGAAATAATTCCTGAACCTTCGACGACTTCGGAGCCAGCCCCGAGAGTTACTCAAAAGGGGCCTGGAAGAGGCAAAAGACAAATAGAGCCCCTGCCTGCTATAAGCTCCGAATCAACTCCGTCTGATTCAACAGACGAGAGCCAATCTTCCAGGGAGGCTCAAACTCCAGTGGCTTCGAAGACCGCAGGCCAAAGCTCCGGTCCTTCATTGAACGAAGATGACCAAGAGGCAATAAGCATGCTCCCCTTGCTGGCTCCTTTCTTAGGGCAAACAACTGGTCTTCGGACTTTGCTCGAACCTTTGGATCGAGCTAGTCGTGAGATAGGGGAGACCGAATTAGTGGCCATCCTGCGCAAGGCTGACAGGACGGAGCTTAATGCCATTATTGAACGTACAGCTTATCAGGTATGAAACAACTGCAAATTATTATAGAATTTATCTTCGAATGAATATTTACTTTGATTTTTACTTTGGCAGCAAACTGTCTTGGCCCGAGCTGCAAGTCTATGCAATGACGAAGAAATCACTCGGCTTCGGGAAGAAAATAGCACTCTTCAAAGGAATTTTAACATCTCTGAAAGTCGAGTGACTCAAATGGACAATATAATATTAACAGAGCGAAGGGCCAGGCAGAGCTTGGAAGCTGTAAGGAAAGAGCTCGAAGCGGAAAAGATTGTGCTTCGAGCAGAGGTTGACAAACTGCGGGCGGAGCATGCTACTGCAGGGTCTAGGCTCGTCCGGCTTGAAGAGGAAGCTAGCCAATTGTTGACACAGAAAAACACTTTGACCACTGAGAATGCTAGGCTTTCTGGGGTTTTGGACGAAGTTACTTCGGCGAAGGATGCGCTGAACGAAGATAAGTTGAAGTCTGAGAAGGTGGCTGCGGAGGTTATGAATCAGTTGTTAGAAGTCCTGGAGTACTTCGGTACTACTGGAATTCTCCCTTCTGATGATAACATCAGCCTTCTGCGCCGGTTGAAAAGGATCCAAGGGGTGGCGAAGCAGATGAAGACGGCGGGCATTAGATACGGAGAACTCTCCGGACATGTGTCTCCTGTTGGTCTGCTTCGCTATTACGAGGATTTGGGTCGATCAATAACTCCGGACGCAGGAAGAGGTCCAATCACCTTCGACGACGACCGACTTCTTAAACCTTCTGAAGGTGTAGCTGCTGCTTGGCGGGCCTTCCAAACTTCGTGGAGAGCCGAAGGTCGATCTGCGATCAAGGCTTGGATTGATGAAGGCCAACGCCAGAAGCATATTCGAAGCCAAGCTTCAAGCAGCCAACCTCCTTCAAACCCACAGGTTTAGGAATGTTTTAGGATTTTTAACCGTGTAAAGCTTTGTGCTTGTAAACATTTATCAATGAAAATCTTGTTTGTCATATTTTTAGGCTTTGCCTCTTATCGAAGATATCGAAGTGTTAGAGCTTAACAGCGAACTTCGCTCACTGTGGACCACCTTCGAACTTCTAAAGAGTTATAAGCGTCCTCGATTTCTTATCCCTCGAGATGACTCCGGCGTTATTGTGCCCGAAGTAATCAAAGACGTATTGTCTTATATTAAAGAGGAAGATAAAGAGAGCGACGCAAACACCTCGTCTTCTAAAGACACTAAATGGTCCGAAGACGAAGTTGAAGCCCAAAATAAAAGATCTGAAGATCTTAGAAGCTGGGAGAGAAGCCCCGAGCGGCTTCGAACTTGGGCCGAACTTCAACAAGAACAGAAGGATTTTAGAGCTTCGAAGGGGAGAAAAAGAGTTAAACGTAAAGTTCTTAGAACTTCCGATGTTGGAACTAGTCGTTCCACCCCTAGCTCTCGGGACCGAAGAGGTCTCCGATTCCTTCTTGGTATAGATACCAATTTTTCATAATGTAATCTGTAAACATATTTGTTTCAATAATGAATGCCGATTTAAAATTGTCTCCATATTACTAGCCCCTCTTTGGGTATAAGCAACTTCGAACTGTATTCAAAGATGGTTATGCGCAAAGAAAAACTTCGGAGTACAATTTTTTCTTGGGGGTTCGGAGCCCCTCTGTCATTTTTAAAGATCTTTTGAAATCTTATGAAATGTCTTCGACTATTTGTAGTCAGAAGAATGGTGACTTAGTACCTTTGTTTATTTCATGAAAGAAATCAATTAAGATAACTTCGAGGACACTTTAGTGTCTTAAGAAATTTGTCACTTTATATGAACAAACATTCGAAGGTCATGGCTTAAATGCTGTTTTGCTTTAGCCACCTTCGGCTGTTATTTGCAGAAATCTACCAGCCGGAGCTTGGATTTCGCAGAAATTGTAGCCACCTTCGGCTTTTTTTGCAGAAGTCTACCAGCCGGAGCTTGGACTTCGCAGAATTTGGCCACTTGGGCTCTTTTTTGCAGAAGTCTACCAGCCGGAGCTTGGACTTCGCAGAATTTGGCCACTTGGGCTCTTTTTTGCAGAAGTCTACCAGCCGGAGCTTGGACTTCGCAGAATTTGGCCACCTTCGGCTCTTTTTACGGAAGTCTGACAAGCTGCAGCTTGGACTCCGCAGATTTTGGCCACCTTCGGCTCTTTTTACGGAAGTCTACCAGCCGAAGCTTGGACTCCGTAGAATGTGGTATTGGCTCTTTTTACGGATGCCTACAAGGTATCAGCTTGGGCTCCGGATGTATTTCAGCCACCACACCGGAGGCCTCGACTTTATGGGTACGAAGTCCGGAAATACAGCCCTGCTTAATAACACTTCCCTCTCGAACGACTTCTGTCCCAGCGCGTCCGCTCGGGAAACTAGGAGCGTCAAGGGGAAGGCAAGCCACAGGGTGTATGCTTTATTAATTTAGAGGTGATTACAAGCGAATTACAAGGAGCCCTTATGCGAAGTATCGCTTTAGGTGCTCCGCATGCCAAGTATGTGCTAACTCTTCACCTTCTAAATTAGCTAATTTAAATGAACCAGGGCGCCCCGAGCGGACGATTAGATATGGACCTTCCCATTTATTGCCTAATTTCCCTGGTGCTATAATGCTTCGTAGAACAAGATGACCCGGCCTTAACTCACTGAGCTTAACCTTCGGGTCATACCAAGTCTTCGTCTGCTGATGATACTTTGATAAATTGGCTACAGCTCGAAGTCTTGTCTCTTCTGACAAATCTAACGAAGCTTGTCTTTCTTCTTCGATGTCTGGTTCGGTGCTGCGAAGTGATCCTCCTTTGAGCTCCGTTGGAGTCATAGCTTCATCTCCGAATAGTAGTCTGAACGGAGTAAAACCTGTGGACCTTGTTTGCGTAGTCCGAATGGACCACAGAATCTTTGGAAGCTCTTCGGTCCACAGTCCCTTTGATAATCCTACTATTCTTCGATTTAGCCCTGATAAGATATTTCCATTGGCTCGCTCAACTGCTCCATTTGACTGAGGATGTCTCACTGCAGCAAAACATAGTTGAATGCCTAGGTCTTCGCAAAACTTCCTGAAGGGTTCTGCGTCGAACTGTGTTCCATTGTCAACTGTGAGATATCTAGGCACTCCGAACCGGCAAATAATGTTCTTCCAGAAGAATTTCTGTACATTATTCGAAGTGATAGCTGTTAAGGGCTCTGCTTCGACCCACTTAGAAAAATATTCGATAGCTACCACTGCGAACTTTAAATTTCCCTTTGCTAACGGAAAGGGACCAATTAGATCCATACCCCATCTGGCCATAGGCCATACCGGAGCAATGACTTGAAGAGTTGTTGGTGGGCGATGACTCCGTCGACCCATCCACTGGCATCCTTGACAAGTGCGGACTAAGCTTTCCGCATCAGCTGTTATTGTGGGCCAATAAAGCCCCTGGCGAAGTGTTTTTCCTGCCAGAGCTCTAGGGGCTAAATGACTTCCACAAAGGCCTTCGTGAATTTCTCGGAGAATTTCTTGGCCTTCGGCTTGAGATATACATCGGAGTAGAGGGGAACATACTCCGGCCTTGTATAATATACCGTTGATTAACTGATAGTTTCTTGCTCTGAGCTTTAATCTTGACAATTGGGGTTCTTCGGGCAAATTTGTTCCTCCTTGCAAGAGTTCTATGATTGAATCTTTCCAATCTGCACTAGGAATGCAGAGAATCTCTGCAGAAGCAACTTGCGGCACCGAAGGTATATTGAGCTCCTCATAGAAAGCTTCGTCAGGCACATCCACAGCTCCGGCAGCAGCCTTCGCTAAAATGTCCGCTTGCACGTTTTCAGCTCTTGGTATACTCCGAATGGAAATACCCTTGAAATGTGCTTCGATCTTGCGAATTTCTTCCAAGTACTTTGCAAGCTGTGGATGTCGGACTTGAAAACTTTTGTCTACGTGCCCTGCTACTATCTGAGAATCTGTTTTTATAATTATTCTTGTAGCCCCTAGAGCACGTGCTTTCCGGAGTCCCAATAATATTCCTTCGTACTCCGCTATATTATTGGTAGACTTAAAGTTGAGTCTTGCGGAGTACATTGCTCTTTGTCCTGATGGTGAAATTAATACTGCCCCAATGCCTGCTCCGGATGCTTGAAAAGCCCCATCGGAGTAAATAGTCCAAACTCCATCATCTGATTTCTCCGGAGTCAACTTCGTAGAATATACTTTGACAATTGAGATTTGATAGCTGTCCTTGCCAGGAAAGATATGCCGAAGGGTGCTAGCTCTACTGCCCACTTTCCAATCCTTCCGGTGGAATCTTTGCTTCGGAGCATATCTCCTAAAGGATATGAAGTTGGTACAATTACATTATGAGCCAAAAAATAATGCCTTAGCTTCCTCGAAGCCATTATCAGAGCATAAACGAACTTTTCAAGTTCGGAGTATCTTGTCTTTGCTCCTGACAATGCTTCGGATACAAAATAGACAGGATTTTGGACCAACTTCCCATTGATATCAGCTTCTCTGACAAGGACTGCGCTGACAGCTGAGCCTGTAGCTGCAAGATACAGAAGTAGGGTTTCGTCCGCAATAGGCACCGTAAGTGTAGCAAGATTGCTGAGATAATTTTTAATGTCTTCGAAGCTTCTCTGACACTCCGGTGTCCATGCAAAATCTTCGGACCCTTTCAAAGCTTTAAAGATTGGCAAACTCCTCTCCGCAGACCTTGATAAAAACCTGCTAAGTGCGGCCAGACGTCCAGTCAGCTTTTGCACTTGCTTTAAATTCTCCGGAGGAGCCATCTTCTGCAGCGCAGTTATTTGAGTAGGGCTAGCTTCAATTCCCCTGCTTGAAACTAAATACCCTAACAACTTCCCAGCCTTAGCTCCGAATATACATTTTTCGGGGTTAAGGCGGATCCCACATGCCCGAAGGCTGTTGAATGTTTCTGCTAAGTCTAGGCTATGCCGGTGCTTTAAAGCACTCTTTATTACAATATCATCCATATAGGCCTCCACATTGCGACCTAGTTGATGACCTAGAGCCTTAGCAACTAATCTTGAAAAAGTAGCCCCGGCATTTCTTAAGCCGAAGGGCATTCTTACATAGCAGAAGACTCCCGAAGGAGTTACAAAGCTCGTCTTGATTTCATCTTCGCGCTTCAACCATATTTGATGATAACCTGAATACGCGTCGAGGAAGCTTAGTAACTCCGAACCTGCAGTGGAGTCAACTAGCTGATCAATTCGGGGCATGGGGTAGGGGTCACGTGGGCACGCTTTATTCAGAGATGTGAAATCAATGCACATGCGCCACTTTCCGGAGGACTTCTTCCTGACGAAGACTGGGTTGGCTAACCATTCTGTATGGGCCACTTCTCTGATAATCCCAGCCTTCAGTAGTTTTTCAACTTCGTCCTTAGCTAGAGCAGCTCTCTCTGCGGACATCTTCCGGAGTCCTTGTCGAACAGGCCGGGCCTTCGGGTTTACAAGTAAACTGTGCTCAATGATATCCCGATCAACTCCGGTGATATCTTCGTCAGACCAGGCGAAGACATCTAAATTTTCTCCTACAACTTTTTCCAAGGAAGTTGCAACTTCGGGAGGTAAATCTTTACCAAACTGAAAAGTGTATTCTTTACCATTTTTGACAATGACCTTCGTTGCAATCTCTCCTTCGGGACTTGGTCTTGGAAATGACTTCTTCGAAGCTTCGGAGGAGGCTGAAAAAATTTCTCCATTATCTTGGACACTGTTTACTTGCCTCGGATCAAGAGGAGGACCATGACCATATTCTGCCCTCCTAGCTATGGCTTGATCTCCGAAGATTGTCAGAACTCCTGATTGTGTGGGCATCTTCATGCACAAGTAGTTGTGATGCGCCACAGCTCCGAACTGATTCAACATGCCTCGGCCGAAGATAACATTATAAGCATACGGGGCATCTACCACATCAAAGATAACTTCCTCAGTTCGGGCTAGTGAACCTTCTCCGAAGGTTACTTCCAGGCCTATTTGGCCAAGTGCATCTAGCGGAGGTCCTGCAAAGCCTTGCAGAGGACGAGCCGCTGGGAGGAGATGCTTCCGGGAAATGCATAACTGATCAAAGGCTTGCACAAATATGATATCTGCCGAGCTACCTCCGTCAATTAGCACCCTTCGAACTTCTGTTCCTGCAATATCAGCAGTAATAACCAATGGATCTGCATGCGGGAACTTGATACCAGCTGCATCCTCCGCAGAGAAAGATATTGGAACATGAGACCACTCCGGCATTGCAGCTGCAGATGACGAAGTCCCAATGTGGCCTACTTCTCGAACGTACTCTCTTCGCTGTCTCTTGGACATGCTTCCGAGGGTACCTCCTCCGGAGATAGGGAGAACTACTCTCTTCCCTCTATCTTGCCCTTCTTCTTGCTTCGGAGGTGGCATAACATTGGCTACCGGAGGATGCCTTGCAGCATCAAAATTTTCTATCCGCGCCACAGCCTGGACCGGCTCCGAGCGCACTGCTGCTGCTGGACTTCGGTCGGTACTACCTCGACCCGAAGTTCTCTCCAAGTATTCTCCCCGAAGGGTAAGAATAGCCTTGCAAGTGTCAGTTGCATGGCTTCGGTTCTCTCCATGAATACAGCAAAAAAGGGTCTGGCCCTTGCCAGCCGTTTTCCCTGGCGGCCTCCAGCCGCTGGACTTGTTCCCTGCAGACTGTGGAGCTCTTGGTGCAAACTTCTGCGGGGGTGCAATGTTTAAGACCTCAGAACGAGGGTGCTTTTGCCCTCTTCTTCTATCATGTTGCACTTCGGAGACTGGTTCTTGCGGCTGAGCCGAAGTCTTCACCTCTGCTTTAACTTCTGTCAACACTGTCGAAGTAGCAGTAGTCCTCCGAAGCCAACCTTCTTCCGACTTCGAGTACTCCTCGAAGTACGACATCAGCTGTGATACTGTGGTGATGCTTTTCCGATGCAATTTATCCAAAAGGCCTTTATGACTGACGCCTTCCCGAGCTGCATCAACCACCGAGGATGTGGACAGCCCCCGAATTTGCGACTTCGTGTGAGCGAAGCGCTTGAAGTACTGCCTCAATGTTTCTCCGGGGAGCTGTTTCACTTGGAAAAGGCTTCCTGTCGACATGGGGGGCACGAAGGTGCCCTGAAAGTTACTTATGAACTTCTTCTTCAACTGTAACCATGACATGATTGATCCTGGTTTTAAAGACCAGAACCATCTCAACGCCACTCCTTCAAGGGCTAACGGGAAGCACTTCGCCATAGTTTCTCTGTCTCCGCCACTAGCCTCGATTGCTAGGGCATAAGAACGTGCAAACTCACTGGGATCTTCGTCTCCGGCATACTTGCAAAGCTTCGAAGCTTTGAACCTCGGATCGAAGCGAACCTTCTGAAGCTCGGGATGCAACGGAGATTCATTGTCGTAAGAGGCGTTCTCCGGGGCTTCGGGATAGTCAAGATCGTCGTCTTCGTGCACTTCGGGGGTAACTGGGGTGACTTGAGGACGAAGCCTGTTCGCAGCCTCTTGCCGCCACCTCGCTACCTCGGCTTGAAGATTGGCCATTTGAGTGGCCATGTCTCCAAGGCTATCTTCATCTCCTCCGGAAGGACCTTCCGGGTCTTGAGAGCTGGTATGATCAGTTTGAATCGGAATGGAGGGTGGCAGAGTGGCTCCGGGTGGTCGAAGTGTGGAAGGGGTTGGTGGAGAGGCTTCGTATCCTCGAGGGATAAAAGCCCCTTGCGGAGTTAGAGGTGGAGGGATAGTCGAAGACCCTCCGACTTCGACTGTGTCGAAGGGTATCTCTCCGGAGATTCGAGAGGACCTCCGAGTGGGATTGCGAGGTGCGCTCCGCTTAGGAGGCATGATGCAAAAGGTTGGTAGAGAACGAAGTTTTTTGGACTAGGTTCCCCACGGACGGCGCCAACTGTTGGCGTAAAAGATTACGCTAACAGGTTTCTGTAGAAAAGAAACTAACAAACGAAGTGTTTGCGAAGCAAACTGTTCTAAGCCTCCGAAAGGATAATAGCTTAGAATAGTTCGAAAGTGTGTATTGATTCACTTGTAATTTGTCCTCATTACAGGGTAAAATGGGGGGTATTTATAGGCTTAAATATTAAGGAAAAGACCTATTTACCCCTCTATTACAACCGACATTAAGGAAACTATTCGGTTTCCTTAATAGGGCTAAAATGGTAAAAGACTAATCTAATAGGATAGAAGATAAGTCTTCCATCTTAGCTGGCAGAAAAGATCTTGAAGGACTTTGGTTCGAAGACATACTTCGAACCAATGCCTGCCTTCGGGCTTCGAACCAGGTTCCATGCACCTTCGAAGATGATCTTCGGACAATCTTCGAACTGGTTGGCTGTCTTCATACTGCTTTGGCAATAACCCTGAAGATGAGATATTTTCCCCCAACACCAGTGAAGAAGGGACAGCCGTCACATTCCATATGCCAAGCCTGAAGTCCGGAAGACCTCGGCTACACCAGATTACTTTGGAGGAGATACCGGTAGTCTGCGAGTACCCGGACATGTTCCCGGAGGATTTACCAGGGATGCCACCCAAGAGAGATATCGAGTTCCGGATTGACCTAGTACCCGGAACTACTCCCATCTACAAGCGACCATACCGGATGGCCGCCAATGAGCTAGCTGAGATGAAGCAACAGCTGGAGGATCTTGAGAAGAAGGGATACATCAGACCTAGCACATCCCTGTGGGGAGCCACCATCATCTTCGTTGAGAAGAAAGAGGACAAGGCTAAGCATATGTGTGTGGATTACCGAGCCTTGAATGAGGTAACCATCAAGAACAAATATCCATTACCCAGGATCGATGACCTATTTGACCAGCTGAAAGGAGCTACGGTATTTTCCAAGATCGACCTGCGATCCGGTTACCATCAGCTGAGGATTCGAGAGGAAGACATACCCAAGACGACTTTTACCTCTCGTTATGGATTATATGAGTGCACGGTTATGTCGTTTGGATTAACCAACGCCCCAGCCTTCTTCATGAATATGATGAATAAGGTGTTCATGGAATATTTGGACAAATTCATCGTGGTATTCATAGATGACATTCTCATCTATTCCAAGGACAAAGAGGAACACTAGACTCACATCCGTTTGACCTTAGGTAAGCTAAGGGAACATCAGTTATACGCCAAGTACAGCAAGTGCAAGTTTTGGATAGCGGAAGTAAAGTTCCTTGGACATATCATCTCTGCACAAGGTATCGCAGTGGATCCTGCCACCGTGGAAGCAGTTACGGATTGGCTGCCACCCACCAATGTATCAGAGATACGAAGTTTTCTTGGTTTGGCAGGTTATTATCGGAGGTTTATTGAGAATTTTTCCAGGATAGCCAAGCCCATGACTAAGTTGTTACAGAAGGGAGAGAAGTTTGAATGGACTCCTGAGTGTGAGGAAAGTTTTCGCACCCTCAAGACCCGGCTGGTGTCAGCACCCATACTGACCCTACCAGATATCAGGAAGGACTTCCATGTTTATTGTGAGGCATCTCGCCAAGGCTTGGGATGTGTTCTTATGCAAGACGGAAAGGTTATTTCATACGCCTCTCGTCAGTTGAGACCTCATGAGTTAAACTACCCAACCCATGACTTGGAATTGGCCGCTGTTGTGCACGCTCTCAAGATACGGAGTCACTATTTGGTCGGAAATCGTTGCAAAGTCTTTATGGATCACAAGAGTCTGAAGTATATCTTCACGCAGCCGGATCTCAACCTTAGGCAAAGGCGATGGTTGGAATTAATAAAGGACTACGACTTAGGTATTCACTACCATCCCAGAAAAGCGAACATGGTAGCTGATGCATTAAGTCGTAAAGGATACTGCACCGCCATCGTGATTCAGGATCACGCGCCTTTGCTATATAAGGAAATGGAAAAGTTAAACCTCAGGTTGACCATAGGAGCATATCTAGCCACTTTGGAAACCCAACCAGTCTTGTTCGAGAAGATCCGAGAAGCTCAGTTAGAAGACTCGGATATAGCTGCCATCAAGAAGAACATGAGACAGGGTAAGGCCCCAGGATTTTCAGAAGACGAGAATGGCACTATATGGTTTGGAACCCGGATATGTGTGCTGGATAAACCGGAGATAAAGACCCTTATTCTAAGGGAGGCCCATGATACTCTGTACTCCATCCATCCCAGGAGTACCAAGATGTACCAGGACCTGAAGGAACGCTATTGGTGGGTTAGCATGAAGAAAGAGATTGCTCAGTTTGTCGCAGAATGTGACACCTGCAGACGAGTGAAGGCAGAACATCAGAGACCTGCAGGACTGTTACAGCCACTTAAAGTGCCTGAGTGGAAATGGGAAGAGATCGGTATGGACTTCATCACCGGACTCCCAAAGACCCAGCTTGGATATGATTCTATTCGGGTTTGGGTAATCATTGATCGGCTAACCAAAGTAGCACACTTCATAGACATCAAGACGACCTTCAGTGGCCCCAAGCTCACGGAATTGTATATGGTATGCATTGTGTGTCTTCATGGAGTACCCAAGAAGATAGTATCCGACAGGGGAAGTCAGTTTACGTCTCGATTCTGGAAGAACCTCCAGGAGGAGATGGGAACGAGACTAAACTTCAGTACTGCTTACCACCCTCAGACAGATGGACAAACGGAAAGAGTGAATCAGATATTGGAAGATATGCTTCGGGCATGCGTCTTGGATTTTGGAGGAACTTGGGACAAGAGTTTACCGTACGCCGAGTTTTCGTACAACAACAATTATCAAGCGAGCCTTCAGATGTCCCCGTTCGAAGCCCTATATGGATGTAAGTGCAGGACGCCTCTACTTTGGGATCAAACCGGTGAATCCCAGGTATTTGGATTAGATATCCTTCTGGAAGCTGAAGAGAAGGTACGGATTATCAGAGACCGACTCAAGACACCCCAATCTCGATAGAAGAGCTATGTAGACAATCGTCATCGAGATCTAGCCTTTGAAGAGGGAGACCACGTCTACCTCCGACTCACACCTCTCCGTGGTACTCAACGGTTTAACATGAGAGGAAAGTTGGCACCTCAATATGTTGGACCTTTTCCCATTGTTGGACCTTCTCCATGATGGGCGAACTCACATTTTTCCTTGGTTTGCAAATCAAGCAAGGCAAACAAGGTACACCAAGGACCTGCTCAAGAAGTTCGACATGGCTGATGCTAAGCCCCTCGCTACTCCAATGGCTACTTCGATAGCATTGGATCCTGATGAGGATGGAGAAGCTGTAGATCAGAAGGAGTTCCAAAGCATGATCGGCTCCCTCCTCTACTTGACTGCTACGAGGCCAGACATACACTTTGCAGTGTGTCTGTGCGCTCGTTTTCAGGCTTCACCACAAGCTTCGCACCGCCAAGCAGTAAAGCGCATTCTCAGGTATCTCAAACATACCCTTGAATTTGGCATGTGGTATTCTGCGTCTTCCTCTTTGTGTCTTCGAGGTTATTCCGATGCGGACTTTGCTGGGTGTAGGATTGATAGGAAAATTACCTCTGTTACTTATCATTTTTTGGGTACTTCACTGGTTTGCTGGTCTTCCCGCAAACAGTCTAGTGTTGCACAATCGACGGCTGAGGCCGAATATGTTGCTGCAGCTAGCTGTTGCTCTCAGATTTTGTGGATGGTTTCCACTTTGCGGGATTTCGGGTTAGATTATAGGAGTGTTCCACTTTTTTGTGATAACACTAGTGCTATTTGTATTGCAAACAACCCGGTTCAGCATTCCAGAACCAAACATATTGATGTGCGATATCATTTTCTCAGAGATCATAATGAGAAGGGTGATATTGAGCTTCAATATGTTGATACCCAACACCATCTAGCCGATATTTTCACAAAACCCCTCGATGCTTCTCGTTTTGCTTACTTGCGTGGGGAACTTGGTGTTTGTCACCCTTACGGCATTTTGTGAGGGGGAGCAGATTTTGGGTTGTCTTGCATATGCTCATTGTGTGTGAAATTGCATTTACATCTTTTGCACTTATATGCCTGATTTTAATTCATGAAATCATGTCAGCTCAGCTCTATTTAATATGTTTGAAACATTATGTGCATGCTTCTTCTTTCCAAAATAAAATCATGCTCGCTGCTTAGTCTTGAATCTAGCATGTTTAGGCAGGACTGCTTTAGCTATCTTTTATCTGCTTGATAGCAAGACTCCTTTTCTCTGGATGCTAAACATTGCAACTTCAAAAATTATTCTACTTACTCATGGATATTCATCAAGTGCTAAACAAATTGTTCACTTAATTAAAATCCAAAACTCCATGATTTACATGCTACAAGTGAAAAGATCCAGGTGGATTTGTTTTTCGCACTACTCTATTCTAGACTGCTTACCATTGCACATTGGTCTGAACTGGGATAGTGTAGTGTATGCCAAAATCACCGCCTTAAGCTTATGATGGCTTTCATGCCTAGGCTAGGCTTGATTGGAAAGTATAAGGTAGACAAACAAATAACCCTTGGCATTATGAAAAGAACAACAAATTCATTTATCATCAAGTTTGCTTTCAAAGCTCTACTTGAACTGGACTTGTATGTCTAGAGTAGAAATTGACTAGCTTTGCGCAGTCCCTGCTTTTACTTGTCTAGTTACCTTGATTGAGTGGTGATGCTTTTATTTCAAAATGATAAAATCGCATGTTGTCATTATGTTTTTTAGAGAATGTCAAATTGAGGTGAGCACATGATAATTGGTATTAATGTTGGCATATTTTTGCTTTATATGTCTTGGCAATACTGCCCATTTCGAAGCGTTGCATCTTTTGAATGCTCCTTGATGTTTGCATTGCCAAAGGGGGAGAAATTTTTGAGTTCTCTGTAGCAAGGGGTAAAATAACTCAAGGGGGTTTTATCTTGCAAAAGGGAAAGATTTGCCGAAGGGGCTTTTACTCTTTTGAAAAGGGGGAGGAAAATACTTTTGTCTAGTGACATGATTTGACACGTTAATGAGTTTTTATGGTCACTTGTGTGCTGAAATTTTTCAAATTTTCTTGAACTTGAATTTGGTTGTCAATGCACTCATCAAGGGGGAGATTGAGAAACCAAGGGTTGGTTTCGGAGTCTATGATGAGTGATTGACAGATTTTATCCTCTTATTCGAAGGGGTTCAGAGGTTGTTTCACCGAAGGGTTCGGTGGGTCTGTTTTGTTGTGGCTATTGCAGCGGAGTGTGCCTTTCGGAGGGGTCCGACAGTACATAATGACTTAGTTGTACCGAAGGTTTTGGTACTTTGGGCGGTACACCAGAGTGTGTGCCGAAGGTTGTTTACCCGGAGAGGTATCCGGGGTACTGGATACCCTTGTCTGTTTGTCTGTGGTGCGCAGGTGACTTCGGAGGTGACGGACGGTTCGCGGCAGGTGAACTTGGGTCAAGCAGGAGGCTTGATGCCAGGCGAGCGGGAAGCTCGGTCACGAAGGCTGTGAAGGGGTTGAGGTCGGACCTCGGGTTGAAGTGCGCTAGACGAAGGCAGAGAGTGCGGAGCATGGCTCTGGGTGAAGGTACTCCGAGACGAAGTCCTCGGAGGAGAGGCACTTCGAAGGGTACTCTGAATGGAGTGACTTCGGAGTATGGTGGACAAAGTCCTCAGCAATGAGGTAAGGCATTCGAAGTGTGCTCCGGAGGGAGGCACTCGAAGGTATACCCGACAAAGGTCTCAGAAGTCAAGGTGCATCGAAGGCATGGTCCGGGTGAGGTTCGTCGAGGAGTGTGCTCGGGGAGAGACACTGCGACGAAGTGCTCATGGAATGCTTCGTGCAGAGGCCTTGGACGAAGGAGGGACTTCGAAGGGTGGTACTCCGAAGGTGGGGCTTCGGAGTGAGGCTGACTTGAGGTACTTCGGCCATGCATGGCTTCGGTACACGGACTGACGGAGTTCGAGCTGGGAGAAGCTGCGAAGCCATGGTAGTCCACTCCAGAGGTGTTGGTGTGAAGGCCTAAGGGCTTTGATGGCTTCGGCTCAAAACCGTCACTGTATCGAAGGCTGTCTTCGGTGAAGCGAAGGCCGTCAGGCTCAAGGCTTCTCACCGAAGCTACCGCACCCTTCGCGTGCGAAGGGGGCTTCAGAAGGCTCCAAAACTGCAAAGGCTGACCATGTCTGCTCTACAAAAGCTGATGTTGTCTCCTCTGCGAAGCTGACAAAATAAGCCTCCAAATAAAGTAGACTACCAGCTGTACCCCCCTGTTCTGATGAGACAAAACAGTGTAAACCCTAGGGGTAAAGTAGTCTATTCAGAGGGCTAAATAGTGCCTATAAATAGTGGATGCTAGCTAGGTCACATCAACACTTTGAGCAGCCATTTTTGAGCTCTTGTGCTAGCCGCCACACTTTGTATTTAGATCTGTGAGTTCATTTTGTGTTCCCTGTTCAAGCAATGAAGCTTTGATTCTGTTTTCATTTATTGCTTGAACTTGTATGCTTACTTCACACTTCCTGTTTGATTTCTCTGTGTCTCATTCCTTCCTGGGTTGAGTTTATTGCACTAGAGTGTTTTTGGAGAAGTGTGTGAGAGGTCTGTGTGTGTGAAGTGTGTTTTTCAGTGTCTGTTTGCTCTGTGTAAACTGGAGGCTAGACCTCTCTGATTACTAGCGAAGCACTATTCTTGGCTTAACTCGAAGCCCGTTTTCTTCCCTTGTCGAAGCCCTCGGCGAAGTGTGTTCAGTGTGCGATTAGACCTTCGATGTACGAAGCCCAGCACTAGTTGCTATCGCTGAGTATTTGGTCGAAGTCCTCAGAGGGAAGTCTGCTCTTGCGAAGGGTGAAGTGCGAAGCCTGCTCGAAGGCACCCAGTGTGCGTAGCCTGCACTGACTTAGTAGAGATGAATTTTTGGAGTGGTGGGTGGAGCGAAGTCTTCTTGGCTTCGAACTTTTGCTCCTCGCAAAACCTGTTTTCGGAGCTGTGAAATACCTCCGAATTAGAACTTCGAATGGTGTGTTCGAAGCCTGTTCCGCAGAACACAGAATTAAAACAGAAGGCTATTTTTAGTCTGAAATTTTAAAAGCTCCCATTCCCCCCCCCTCTGGTCGTCGTTTTCGGTCCAACACTTGTTCTCATGCTCATTTCATTGATTCTGCTTTTGTTGCTTCTTTCGAGCCCTTAGATGTAAGTCATGTGTTATTTGATTCTAGCTGGATCAATGTCATGCATGAAGAACTTGAAAATTTTGAGAGAAACCAAGTCTGGACACTTGTAGATCTCCCTCCTAATGTTCATTTCAATGGAACTAAATGGATTTTCAAAACAAACAAGGGGAGGATGGGTCTGTAGTTAGAAACAAAGCTAGACTTGTGGCTCAAGGTTATTCTCAGTTAGAAGGGATTGATTTTACTGAAACTTTTGCACCTGTTGCTCATCTTGAGGCCATTAGAATTCTACTTGCATTTGCGGCATCCCGTGGTTTCAAACTTTATCAAATGGATGTCAAAAGTATTTTCTAAATAGCTTCATAGGCGAAGACGTTTATGTAAAACAACCCCCTGGTTTTGAAAACCCCAAATACCCACATAAAGTCCTTAAACTTCATAAGGCTCTTTATGGACTCAAGCAGGCCCCTCGGGCTTGGTATGATAGACTTAAGTCTTTTCTGCTTGAGCGAGGGTATTTGATGGGATCAGTAGGTAAAACCCTTCTCACTCTCAAGCATGGCAAATATTTCCTCCTAGTTCAGATTTACGTTGACGATATCATCTTTGGTGGCTCTTCTCATACTTTGGTTGCTGAGTTTGCAAATCAAGCAAAGTAAAGAAGGTACCTTTGTCCACCAGACGAAGTACACAAAGGACTTGCTCAAGAAGTTTGACATGGCTGATGCGAAGCTCCTCGCCACTCCAATGACTACCTCGATAGCATTGGTCCCTGACGAGGATGGAGAAGTCATAGATCAGAAGGAGTTCCGAAGCATGATTGGCTCCCTCCTCTACTTGACTGCTACGAGGCCGAACATACACTTCGCTGTGTGTCTGTACGCTCATTTTTAGGCTTCGCCTAGAGCATCGCACCGCCAAGCGGTAAAGTGCATTCTCAAGTATCTCAAGCATACCCTCGAATTTGGCATTTGGTATTCTGTTTCTTTCTCTTTGTATCTTCGTGGTTATTCAGATGCAAATTTTGCTAGGTGTAGAATTTATAGGAAGAATACCTTTGGTACTTGTCATTTTCTGGGTACATTTCTTGTTTGCTGGTCTTATAGCAAACAGTCTAGCATTGCACAATCTACGGCTGAGGCCAAATATGTTGCTGCAGCTAGCTGTTGCTCTCAGATTTTGTGGATGGTTTCCACTTTGCGGGATTTCGGGATAGATTATAAGAGTGTTCCACTATTTTGTGATAACACTAGTGCTATTTGCATTGCAAACAACCCGGTCTAGCATTCTAGAACCAAACATATTGATGTGAGATATCATTTTCTCAGAGATCACAATTAGAAGGGTGATATTGAGCTACAATATGTTGATACCTAGAACCAGCTTGCAGACAGTTTTACCAAACCCATTGATGTGTCTCGATTTTCTTATTTGCGCGGGGAACTCGGTATTTGTCATCCTTACAACATTGTGTGAGGGGGGAGCATGATTTAATTATTTTGCATTGACTTCCTTCTGATGATTTGATAATGCATTTAGTTGCTCTTATATGCCTTTGCATGCTTGTCATTATCACGATGATCTTAGCTCTATTTAATATATCCACTTTCCTTATGAGCATGATTTTAATTTACAAAATTCCAAACTTGATCACTACTTAGTTTTGTGTCTAGCATGCGTTGTGCAGAATTGCTTTAGTTATCTTTTATCTGCCTAGTAGCTAGAATCATTTACTTTGGATGCAAAATTGCAACTTGAATATAATACTGCTTTTTCATGGAATTATCCAACAATTGGTACTTAACAAAAATCAATATCCATGATTTATGTGCTAAAAATGAAAAGATCCAGGTGGGTTTGTTTGTCGTACTATCTTATTCTAAACTGCTTACCATAGCATTTTGGTATGAACTAGGATAACTTAGTGTTTGCCAAAATCACTACCTTAAGCTTCTGATGGTCTTTCTAGACCTAGGCTTGGCTTGGTTCGAAAGTATAACGTGGACAAAAAATAACCTCTGGCAATATAAAAAGAATTGCAAAGACTAAATCATTTGCTTATCAAGTTTGCTAAATGCTCCATGAAAATGGACTTGCTTCCTGGGTAGAAATTGATTAGCTTTTGTAGTTCCTGTTTTCACTTTCCTTGATGACTAGTCTAAGTGGTGATGCTTTTATTTTCAACAATTTGAAAAGTTTATGCATCAAACATTGAATTTGGAATATGTTAACTTGAGTTGAGCATATAAACCTGACTTTATGATTTGTCATATTCTTGCACCTTATGTCTTCACACTTTTCATCATTTCGAAGCCTTGCATCTTTTATTGCTCCTTGATTCTTGCATTGCCAAAGGGAGAGAAAAATGCCTTGATTGTTTACCAAAGGGGGAGAACAAGTGATGAAGTTCAAAGGGGGAGAGAATTTTTGGTGCCAAGGGGGGAATTGTTGCCAAATGGCTTTTCATGAGTCAAGTCGGAAGAAATCTTTTATCAAGTGACATGATTTTGCTCTTTTTTGAGTTTTTATGGTCACTTATGTGATGAAAAATTTCAAATTTTCTAACACTTGAATTTAGTTGTCAATGCACTCATCAAGGGGGAGATTGAGAAACCAAGTTGAGATGTGCCTTGGTTTTAAGTCTGTGATGAGTGATTGACAAGTTTCCTTCTAGGCAAAGGGGTCCCTCCGAAGGGATTCAGAGGTGTTTTACCGAAGGGTTCGGGGTTTGCTAGCTACAGCTGTCGTAGCGGAGTATGTCTGTCGGAGGGGTCCGGCAGAATACAATGGG
>JAAALK010000283.1:92679570-92735302 GCA_019279435.1 Zizania palustris
TCTGCCGGAACGAACACCACCACTGGAGCACGGGCAGAGAAGCCGTCTCCTCTACCACCACCTACACGACGCGGCCTGGCCTCCAGCCTCTCCCTGCGCCGAGGACACGCAGTCTACCACCCTGCTGGTAGAACTGCACCTGATCACTACGAGCCCTCTCTGCTCTCTCAACCCGCTTCCTCCTGAAGCAAACTCCGCAAGATGCCCGTCTCTCTGACAATACTCACAATGATAGGTAGGCTTCTTGGGATGTGGTTGAGGCTTGGGGTTCTTGGGCTTGGTTGTGTTTGGTGTGGTCTTCTTGGGCTGAGAGGGTCCAGGAAGTGAGTCTAGAGAAGAGTGGAGGTGTTTGGGCTTAGGAACCCAGATAGGCTTCTTGGGTGGAGCTTTGGGTGGTTCATGGATCACTCCATCCTTGGGCTGACAAGCCTGAGAGGTCTCAGTGGAGTGAGTCTTGGGATACCTCTGTTCTGGAGTCATTTTACTCCACTCCACTGCCCGGCTGAGGGCACTCTCAAAGTCAGCCTTGGTGTAGGTGTAACCTACTCCAAAACCATCTTTCCTCTTGAACTGCTGGATCATCATGCCAAGCTGTGGCTCTCTGGCACTGATCCAACTCAGGATAGAACGGAGGTAAAAGTTCTCATTCTGAGAATCTGCTAGCTCCTCTCTCAAGGAAGCTAGAACCTCCACCTGAGACAAGCAGGTCTCACACTCACTCTCTACTTGGACAGACTTCCCGGCTTTTAGCTTAATCAGCTCCATTCTAAGAGACAGGCAGTTCTCACAGACAGTGGGTGGAACTGACAATGTCTCAAGCTCTAGCCTAGTCTGCGCAAGCTCAGCTCTCAACCTCTCTAAATCACCCAAATGCTCATCGCCCTTGGATTTCAGCTCAGCTAAGGCAGCTAGATGAGATGGGCAATCAACACAGGGTGCGACGACAGTGGCATGAGCATCTTTCAGCTCCTGCTGAGCGCTTTCAAGCTCAGTGGCCAAGGCGTCCCTCTCATCAACCCTTTCTGTGTACCTGGACTTCAGAGTCGACAGGTCACACAGAAGCACCTCGCACTTCGGGCACTCACTGCTATCACCCAAGCAAGGGGAAGAAGATAGACTCTCAATCCTACCGTTGGCCACGGCAAGCTCACTTTCTAACTCGTCTATCCTTTTCTTAGCCCCCCTAAGCAGTTTCTCTCGATACTTCAACTCCTGACGATTGCTCTCAAGTAATTCTACAATTTCGCGCTCATAAGATGATACCTTACTATCGTCGTCGTCGGAGTCGACGGAGGAGCTCTTTTCTTCTCTATCCCCAAGAGCCATGGAGCAGAAGCTCTTGCGGGATCTTCGGCGCTGGTGTGAGCGGCTCTTCGGCTTGTCTCCGAAGGCCATGAAGCAGAGGCCCGCCGGATCATCCTTGTCTTTCCCCTTCTTGATGGTGATCTCCTCATCACTTGAGCTCGATGAAGAGGAGGAAGACGTGGATCTCTTGGAGTAGCTCTTCTCCATCTCGGCGAAGAAGGCCTTGTCGCGCTTCTTGTTCTCTCGCCGGTAGTCCTTCAGGGCCTTCTTGAAGAACCGGGTCTTCGGCTTGCCCTTGGTGAAGGAGGGGCTCTCATGCTTGCCGGAGTCGTGGAAGCTGTTGCCGGTGCCTTTCTTGTATCCACTGCGCTTGGGGCAGTCGGCGATGAAGTGTCCTGGATCACCACATTCAAAGCATCCGGATTTTGTGCCGTGTCTTTTGAACATTCTTTTATCATAGACACGACGCACCCGGTTGTTAAAGAGACACAAATCATCATCTCCCAACAACTCAAGCTGGTCCTCAGTGATAGACATCAAAGAGAACCCAGCACAGCTCACAGCAGAGGGATCAACAGAAGGTGTAGCAAGGGCCAGGGATTTTGATCCAGAGCCAGTGAGATTTGATCTCAACTGGATATCTACCTCTGTGGCCTTTAGCTTGCTAAATAACTCAGAGATGGTCAAGGTATCGTATGAAGTACTCTCAACGATAGATGATACCTTGATCTCCCAGATCTTTGGGTCCAAGGTATGAAGAACCTTGAGCGCCTGCTCATGATCTGAGACTAACTGAGCACCCTCAGCCTTGTTGTCCCGAAGCTTGTTAATGATCGACTGAAAGCGACCAAACAAAGCCTCAACAGATTCACCCGGCTTCTGTGTGAAATTCTCATATTCACGCCGGTAGGTCTGATAGAGCCGAGCCTTGACCTGTGCTGTTCCCTCATGGTGTGCCTTGAGGGTAGCCCAGATCTCTCTCGCAGTGGAGAGATGACTCACACGCTCAAACTCTGTGGGACCTAAACCAGAAAACAAAATGTTCACAGCCTTACTGTTGCTCAGATGCTGAGCAATAATACCAGCAGTACCTTGCTCAGTAACTGGCAAAATGACAAACGTGGTGTGAACGCAAATGTCCCATATGTCCGAACCCTGGCTCATGAGATAGGCTCGCATGTGAGTCTTCCAATAATTATAGCCATAGGCTTCCAAGGACGGGACCTTGCCAGGAGACGTCATAGTCACTACAGGGGTTTAGAACCGGTTAAGGTATGGAAAAACCCTAACCTTGCTCTGATACCACTTGTAGGACCGAAAGTAGCGACCAGAGGGGGGGTGAATGGGCGCCTTAAAAATTCTTTCGAATCAATGGCCTGTTCCCAATACCCAACGCACCTCAAAAATACTACGCAGCACAAAATAAACCGAAGGCCTAAGTCTAAAGGTTTCTAACCTAGAAGCATCTGATGATAGACAGTGATCTAATAATGTAGTGCAACTAGTCAGATGAACAAGGTATAACAGGCCTATACTTCTCAAGGAAATGATCTAAGTATGTGTAAGATGAAAAGAGAAGTTACTGTCCAAATATGTCTCCTGTTCGGTACTCGGCGAAGCCCCCTTCGCACGACGAAGTCCGCTTCGGAGGTTGGTGACGGAGTCTGTCCGAAATGCCGAAGGTGTCGCTGTCTAGCCTAGTTCGAAGTAGAAAAAGCGGGGTGTGCTTCGGAGCGAAGTAAAACAGTGCCGGAGCTTGGTTCGAAGTATGCACTTCGAAGACAAGTCTTCGCACACAGCTTCGACTCACGAGCTTCGGAGCGAAGTACAACAGTGCCGGAGCCTGCTTCGAAGTATGCACTTCGAAGACAAGACTTCGTAAGTACTTCGAACCGAAAGCCTCGAAGCTAAACCTTCGAACACAAAACTTCGAACACAAAGCTTCGAACAAACAAACAGACAACCTTCGAACGTAGGAGCGAAGTCTGTCACGTGACAGAAAATCAAGTCCGAGGCCTACACTCTATCTTCGAAAAGGGAAACCTTCGGGAAGAGAAACGAAGGCAGACACGCTACAAAAATTCAAGCGAAGTCTATCAGAACAGACAAACTTCGAACCCAACTTCGAAACCTAATGAAGTGTGTGCTTCGAACAGATAGATTCGGAGTATGCTAGTTCGAAATATGCGATGCTGTCCATACAGGAGGAACTTCGAATCTAGCAACTCAGACACAAAAACCGAAGTTCGAAGTCTGAGCGAAGCCTTTAAAGAGGTTCGATCGGAGCCTGCCTCACGAAGTTGAGGGGCTTCGCACGGAGCCGAGCTTCGCCAGACACACCAGGAAAAAGCAAAAGAGACTGACTGCTTCGATCAAAAAGCTGGGCGATAGAAGGTGAAAAGCTGCAGCCGAACACTGTAGCTACAGTAAAGCAGTACTACTTGCAACAGCAAGAACTAGTACTACCACCGTGAAGAACACACCCAGCCGAAGAAGCTTCTCCTCAAGAATAAATTCAGCAGCCCGTAGGCAAGGCAATAACTCCCCAAACCAAACAAAATGCAAGCAATAATTCACCAGAGTTCAAAGATTAAATGCATCCAAAAGATTTGAGCCAACAGAATGCAAGAACAGGGAGCAGGAAGGCCCTAGCGGCGCACACAGGAGAGAGGGGACAAAGTGACCCAAAAAGGTGGATTTGATTTCAGCACAAAGGGTAGTCCAAACCCTAGGGATTGGGGTGCTATTTATAGGCAGCCCAACACTAGGAATATTCTACCAGCCCCTTAGGGTTTTTACAGACTCAAAAATACAGAAAAAGACTCTACTTGCCCTTAGGTATTTTTACAGACACAACTGACTGACTATGGGCCTAGAGTAACAGATGACATATCCTGAAGCTACTCTTCTGGACAGTCGGATACAGAATCAACGGTTGTCAGTTTTACGCCGAAACTGACAAAGCCTCCACCAGCTTTGCACCAGGTACCCGGATTGGGCCGGCCCGACTCCGCAGCTCTCTCAGCCCGGCAATCGCTCACCGCCCGTGTACCTGAGTCAGTCCTGGTCAACAGCCCAGTGGGTCTTCTACTGCTTCTGGCCCATGCACCCGGATTGGGCCAGCCCGACTTCGCAGCCTCCTCTGCCCGACAGTCGCTCGCTGCCCGTGTACCTGAGTCACACGCGGCCCATGAAACAGCAGATCTCTTCTCTTCTTCAGTCCTTGTTGACTATCGTTGACAATGACTCATCACTTCTAGAGCCATGAGGCCCACGCTATTCAGCATGGCTCCTCACCTCCGACGACCGCTCGCGGGCTAGCCTCTCCACGGTAGCCACCCGGGTCGTGAGCTCCGCGGCGTACGCCTCGTGTTGTTGGCGTTCGGAAAGCAGGGCAGACAACTACCCCTGCGCCAGTGCTACCACCTGCGTACGGAAAGATGGTCGGAAGGGCTGCTAAGGGAGCGGCGAATATGTCCGAAGAAGTACCTGGCCCGCTGCCGTCTCGATGGCCCTTCCGAGGTCCAAGCCATCTGATAGCCCTAGCTCACCTATCACCGGAGCCTCCCGCAGCCGCAGGTAACAGTCGTGGACCGGGGCCACCTTGAACGCGAAGTCCTTGCCGTCCGCTAAGAAAAGGCGCAGGAGCGGCACGGAGCCTTGCGCGGCTCGACGATCGGAGGGAGGCCGAGGCCGGACTTCAGCGTCTCCGGCGGACTCCCGAGGGGCCCTTTCGGTGCTCCTGGACTCCGCCTCATCCCGCGAGCCCGAGGCCCTCATCGCAGCGACAGGGGCTCCGGACCTCGCGTCCGGGGCATCCACGGGGTAGGGGGCGACGGGCTCCATGCCTCTGGCCGATGTGTCTGCGCGAGCGAATAAGAGTTAAAAGTGGAAAAGCCCCTGGCGCACGGAGAAGTGTGGCTAAGCTACTATACCTGCGTCCGCAGCGTCGCCGGGGCAATCCGGGGGCTGGAGGTGGCCCGACGGGATTGGGCGGTAGAAGAGGTTGTCGATGGAGTTCGGCGGAGAGCCCGCCGCCGCCGCGGCCAGTTCAGCCTCCTTGTCGGCGCTCTTCTCGATGGCGCCAAGCGGGTCGTCTAAGCCCCCGCGGTCCAAGCTGTCTGCGGCCCTGCTCTCGAAGGAGCCCGTGGAGCCCCCCGCCGAAATGAGTACGGGCGAGGAAGCGGTTCCGGGGCGAGGCGTCGCTCCGGCGGCACGCGCCCCTTGTCCGGCCCCCGGCGCGGGCTCCGTTGGGTTCGGGCGAGGAGGAGCATCTTCACTTCTTCTGGCGTCCGGCCGGACCGGGGAGATCGGAACCGGGATCACCGGAGGGTCTCCGGACTCTGATTGGGCCCCCTCGCTGGAACCCTCTCCTTCGGAGCGAGAGGCCGAAGAAGGTCCCGGGGACATATGCTTCGGCCCCTTCACTATCCTCTTCTTCTTTGAGCGGCCCGGAGAAAGGCCGCCGTCGGCGTCGCTCGCTTTCCTTTTCGAGACGTCCCGAAGGGCCTCGCCCTCCGGAAGGGGCGGGGGCGTGAGCTCGAGCGCCCCCCACACCCTGTTGAAGCGCGCCCAAGAGCCCACCAGCTCCAGCCGGCGGGCCCGTTCGGCTGCGGTTGGGACCTCGAGAATCCTCTCCGCCAGGCGGGTGACTTCCTCGGGCGTTCGGGCGACGAGCGATCCTGCATCTCTTCGTCAGGGTCGGGGTACTCCTCGAGCGTGAAAGGCAAGGACAGAAGCAACCAAGAGTTGGCACTAACCGAGCCGGCGGGAGAGCTCCGAAGGCATCGACTCGTCTCGGCTGCTCCGGAGCGAGGCGGGCCACTCCTCCTTCAGCGGAGGGATCTCGAGGGCCACGAACTCCTTCGCCAAGTCCCGCATGCTCATCCGGCGGGCGACGATCTGGAGAAGTTGTACCCTCGCGGAAATCGTCCCGGCGTTGGCCTCGATGCGCGCCTCTCTCCGGAACCAGATGTGGCGTGGGATCCCGGCCAGGCCGGAGGCGAGCCCTACGCGGACGTAGAACCACCGGCTCACCCACTTTGAATACCACCTCTCGTTGGTGGCCTTCGCTGGGAAGGAGTCCGCATATCTCCTTTGGAGCTAGAAGTTGATGCTCCCGAAGGCCAGCACCCGGCCTCCCTTCTTCTTCGGCTGGCAGAGGGCTTCGTGCATCTCCGCGAAGACCTCTGCCCTCCCTTCGCAGCCTTCGGCGCGCATGGCCCACTCAAAGATGGCGAGGTGGGCCACGGCATTGGGGGACAGCTGCGGGAGCTCCAGATGGAACGCGTCCAGCACCCCGGCGAGAAGCTCCGAGGCGGGGAATCCCAGGCCCGCGTCGAAGAAGGCTTCAAAAACGACGACCTCGCCTTCCCGCGGCTGCGGGGCCGTCTCCTGGCCCGGCCTCCTCGCAGGCATCTCTGGACTGAGACGGCTCCTGGTCGCTTGCTCAATCGATGCTTCGGTGCACGCAGATGGCCCGAGCTCCAAAGTTTGCTCTCGGAATCGCTCAGAAGCGGGCGGAGATCGCGCGCGCCACGCGCCTCCGACGTGTCGGTCGCTGTCGCCGCCGCTGCCGCCGCCATCTGGCGTTGCAAGAAGCGCGGGTCCATCGCCATTGCAGGGGCAGTGTTTCTCGCCATTCTTGAAGAACAGAGAGAGGGAATGCAGAGCTCAGGGAGCAGGTTGAATGGTGGCTCGAGTGGCTAGAGCTGGCGCGTATGGGCGAGCGAGGAGGAAGCAGCGAGGGGGATTATATCCTATTGCGAGACCGACGGTTCCCCTCCCGATCCGGTTAGCGTGTGAACGCGGCGGATTGCGCGGCACCGCATTTAAGGCCGGCTGGCGCATCGGGGCGCGGTGGCGGCCTCCCAGCGGCCCGCCTCCTCGATGCCATCTGCACGTGCATTAATTGCTTCCGGCGGCGCCCGTCCGGCCCCTCGAAATCGGAGCCCCCCGGGTCAAGGTGTGTCGGTCTCCCATCGGCCCGGTCAACTCTCTTCGGCATGATGGAAAAAGAGGGCTCGAGGCGGACTTCAACCCCCCGGCCTCTCGCCTCCTTACCCCGGCGCCCCTCCGCGCCGCGGCGGATTCGGCACCTTAAAGCGAGGTACGCGCCAGCGAGAATTATCAGGATTATCTTGTGTGCTTCCACCCCCTCTTATTGCAGGATTACGAGCGGGAAGAAGCGAGGGGCTACTGTTGGGGGAAGATAATCCCGGGAACCGAAGGGGGAGGCCCTCGGTCGGAGGGCCCGAAGCCTAACGCCAGGGGCTACCTTCCAGAGGCAAGAGATCGGAGGCCGCCCTCCCGGAGAAGGTGCCGGAGGCCGCCCTCCGGGAGGAGGAACCGGAGGCTGCCCTCCGGCTGAGAGGCATCGGGGGCCACCCGCTGAAAGAAGACGTCGGAGGTCACCCTTCGGCGCAGGGCACCGGAGGCGGTCCTCCGACGGCAGGAGGCCGGGGGTCCTCTTCCGATCTGTAGCGGCGAACCCAAAGGGAGTTTTGGCGGGAAAAAGATTGGGCGATCGTACGAAGGGACAGGATCGTGATCCTCTGGGCCGTGTCGGGCGGCGCAGGAGGCGTCCGACACGGCTGGTACGCTGTCAGAGTCGAATCTTCTTGTCTGTACTATGTATAGTCTATTTTGTCTATACTGTCGACCGGTGTTTGGTCAGGTAGCCGTTGGCGGTCCAGAGGCGCTTAGCCCTCTGGACGGGGCGCCTTATAAATACCCCCCACTACAGTTGTGACAGGCAGGCTCGGAAGGGCATTGAATACACTACTCTCATTTTCCACTAAGAAAACCTGCTGGTTCAATCCGTCGTCCCAACACCGCCGCTCCCGCTTTTCTGTTCCTCGCGGAGACGGGGGTGAGATCACCCTTGAAGTTCGAAGGGACGTCTTAGCTTATATTAAAGAGGAAGAGAAGACGGAGGGGTCCTCGTCTTCCGAACCTATTGACTGGTCCGACTCGGAGTACCGACCTGAAGACCCTATGGAGGCTGACTCCAAAAGGCTCCTGACATGGGCTAAGCTTCAAGAGGAGCAGAGGAAACTGCGAGCCTCGAAGAAGAAGAGGAGCATCCGGACTAAAAGGACGACTTCGGCGGCTTCGAGCTCCGAAGGGCAAAGTAGTCATAGGGGTAGCTCTAGGGGCCGAAAGGGTCTCCGATTTTATTTAGGCTTAGACACAAATTTCTCTTGATGTACAATTATAATGATTTAATGTGAAATGCTTCGAAAGTATGCTGTGTGACTCGTACCCTCCGACCCCCCTTGTGGGTGGTGGAGCCTTTACGATAGAAAAGGGTTCGCTAGGCACAATGACTGTCCGAAGACCTGCATGCTTCGAACTTTGTACTTATCATTTGCTTTCGAAGATTAAAAATTTGCTCGTTTTTTTTAAGTCTTTAGACTCTTGTACGGATCCTAACAAGCCGGAGCCTGGAATCCGTAGGTTGGCCACCTTCGTCTCTTTTACAGATACTTCGCACCCGGAGGCCGAAAATCTGTTTTTCTTTAAAGTCCTTAGACTCTTCTACGGATCCTAACAAGCCGGAGCCTGGAATCCGTAGGTTGGCCACCTTCGGCTCTTTTACAGATACTTCGCACCCGGAGGCCGAAAATCTATTTTTCTTTAAAGTCCTTAGACTCTTCTACGGATCCTAACAAGCCGGAGCCTGGAACCCGTAGGTTGGCCACCTTCGGCTATTTTACAGATACTTCACACCCGGAGGCTGAAAATCTGTTTTTCTTTAAAGTCCTTAGACTCTTCTACGGATCCTAACAAGCCGGAGCCTAGAACCCGTAGGTTGGCCACCTTCGGCTCTTTTACAGATACTTCGCACCCGGAGGCCGAAAATCTGTTTTTCTTTAAAGTCCTTAGACTCTTCTACGGATCCTAACAAGCCGGAGCCTGGAACCCGTAGGTTGGCAACGTAGCCCTTGAACCAATGGTTCGAAGGCGGCTGCCTGGGTCTTGAGAAAAATGCTTGGCTCTACAAGCATCTCTGTCCTCCTAATGCGTCCATCACGAGTAAGGGATATTCGGAGAGCAAACAAAATTCGACCCTTATCTTTATTCATAAAAAGGGAAGTTTTTACAAATGATTACAAGGGGCCCCTAAGCAAAATAACGCTTAAGGTGCTCCGCATGCCATGCATGCTTCAATTCTTCTCCTTCTAAATTGGCTAATTTAAACGACCCGGGGCGTCCTGAGCGTAAGATAACATATGGTCCTTCCCATTTGTTTCCTAGCTTCCCCGGAGCTATTACACTGCGTAATACCAGATGACCTGGTTTTAATTCATTTAGCTTTACCTTCGGGTCATACCATGTCTTGGTGTTCTTGTGGTATTTAGTTAGGTTCTCGACAGCGCGAAGCCTTGTTTCTTCTGATAAATCCAGCGAAGTGCTCCGGTCACTTTCGTCCCCAGTCTGTACTACACGAAGCGATCCACCTCTGAGCTCCGTAGGAGTCATGGCCTCATCTCCGAAGAGTAATCTAAACGGCGTGAACCCCGTTGACCTGGTTTGAGTGGTTCGAATGGACCACAAGATTTTGGGGAGCTCTTCGACCCACAGCCCCTTGGCCAATCCAACAATTCGGCGATTCAGCCCGGAAAGGATGTTCCCGTTGGCTCGCTCAACAGCTCCGTTGGACTGTGGATGTCGTACTGCTGCGAAGCACAACTTAATGCCCAGTTCTTCACAAAATGTTTGGAAGGTGTCAGCTTCGAACTGGGTTCCATTATCCACCGTCAACTCTCTTGGAACTCCGAACCTGCATATGATATTTTGCCAGAAAAATCATTGCACATTCTTCGAGGTGATAGCTGTTAGCAGCTCCGCCTCAACCCATTATGAGAAATATTCGATTGCCACCACCGCAAATTTCAATCCACCTTTTGCCACTGGGAAAGGGCCTATGAGGTCCATGCCCCATCTATCCATTGGCCATACTGGGGCAATAACTTGAAGCTGAGCTGGCAGGCGATGGCTCCGTCTGCCCATCCACTAGCAGCCTTGGCATGTTCGAACTAGTTCTTCCGCATCTTTTACTATTGTTGGCCAATAAAACCCTTGTCGAAGCGTCTTGCCTGCTAGCGCTCGAGGGGCTAAATGACCTCCGCATAGCCCTTCGTGGATGCCCCGAAGTATGTCTTGACCTTCGGGCTGTGAGATGCATCGAAGTAGGGGTGAACACACTCCGGCCTTGTATAGTACTTCATCAACAAGCTTGTAATTTCGATCTCTTGCTTGCAACCTTCGAACTTCTGGGCCTTCAGTAGGGTCCATGCTACTTTGCAACACGCTTATTATCGGAGCCCACCAATCTGTAGTTGGAATGCACATTACTTCTGACAAGGGTATTTGGTCAGCCGCTGGCTGCTCTAGCTCTTCGTAGAAAGCACCCTCCGGGAGGTCCACCGCTCCTGCTGCAGCCTTTGCAAGAATATCTGCAAGTTGATTCTCTGCCTAAGGGATGCTTCGAACTGTAAACCCTTTGAATGCTGCTTCGGCCTTGCGGATTTCTTCAAGGTATTGCGCGCGATGTGGGTTTTTTGCTTGAAAACTTTTGTCAATATGCCCCGCGACGACTTGGGAATCTGTCTTGATCACTATTCTTGCAGCTCCGAGCGCTTTAGCCTTTCGGAGGCCTAGCAAGATTCCTTCATACTCGGCAATGTTATTAGTGGTTCTGAAGTTGAGCCTTGCGGAATACATGGCCTTCTGCCCTGATGGTGATATGATGACGGCCCCTGCTCCGGCACCTGATGCTTGATAAGCTCCGTCAGAGAATATTGTCCAAAAACCTTCGGAGGGTTCTTCCGGGGTCCAGAGTGCAGATGGAGTCCATTCTTCTACGAAATCTGCTATAATTTGAGATTTGACAGCTGTCCTCGCCGTGAAGGAGATTTCGAAGGGTGCCAGCTCGACCGCCCATTTTCCAATCCTGCCTGTGGAATCTTTGTTTCGGAGCATATCCCCAAGAGGATACGACGTAGGGACGATCAGGTTATGCGCCAAGAAATAATGCCTCAGCTTCCGCGAGGCCATTACTAGGGCATAAGCAAATTTCTCGAGCTCGGAGTATCTGACTTTAGCTCCGGATAATGCCTCCGACAAAAAATACACTGGGTTTTGGACTAGCTTTCCTTTAAGCTCAACTTCCCGGACTAGTACTGCGCTCACTGCTGAATTTGTTGCTGCAAGATAAAGGAGCAATGTTTCTTCTGGGAGGGGAACAGTCAAAATTGATAATCTTCTGAGGTATTCTTTTATATCATCGAAGCTCTTTTGGCACTCTGATGTCCATTGAAAGCTTTCGGACCCCTTTAGTGCTTTGAAAATTGGGAGGCTCCGCTCTGCTGACCTGGCCAGGAACCTGCTAAGAGCTGCAAGTCTCCCTGCTAACTTTTGAACCTGCTTCAAATTCTCTGGAGGAGTCATCCTTTGCAGTGCACTTATCTGTGTTGGGCTAGCTTCGATTCCCCTGCTCGAAACTAAGTACCCTAGCAGTTTCCCTACTTGAGCTCCGAATATACATTTTTCTGGATTGAGGCGTACTCCACATGCTCGGAGGCTCTCAAATGTTTCGACTAGATCTAGGCTATGCTGGTGCTTTTGAGCACTTTTTATTACAATATCATCCATATAGGCCTCGACATTTCGTCCTATCTGATGACCTAGAGCTTTAGCTATTAAACGAGAAAAGGTTGCTCCGGCATTCCGCAGCCCAAAAGGCATTCTTACATAACAAAATACTCCGGAAGGAGTTATAAAGCTTGTCTCGGCTTCGTCTTCGCATTTTAGCCATACTTGATGATATCCGGAGTATGCGTCGAGGAAACTTAGCAATTCGGACCCAGCTGTGGAATCTACCAACTGATCTATTCGGGGCATCGGGTAGGGGTTTCGCGGGCATGCTTTATTTAATGAAGTGAAATCAATACACATGCACCACTTGCTCGAGTCCTTCTTCCTTACAAAAACAGGGTTAGCCAACCACTCGGTATGGGCTACCTCCCTGATGATGCCAGCTCTTAACAATTTTTCTACTTTGGCCTTGGCTAGGCTTGCTCTTTCTGCTGACAGCTTGCGGAGCCCCTGGCGCACCGGCTTGGCCTTCGGGTTGACGAGCAGACTATGCTCAATGATGCTTCGATCGACCCCAGTGATGTCTTCGTCAGCCCAAGCAAATATGTTCAGATTTTTCCTGACGACTTCTTCTAACGAGGCGGTTATTTCTGGAGATAGCCCCTTGCCGAATTTCACTAGGTACTCTTTGCCATCTTCCGAGATTATTCTTGTCTCAACATCACCCTCCGGGCTTGGCTTGAGCGAAGATCCCTTCGGAGGGTTCGAGGCCTCCGGTACTTCTTCGACGCTTTCCGCCACATTATGCACTTGCCGGGGGTCCAATGGCTGCCCATGGCCATACTCCGTCCTCCTGGCTACAGCTTGGTCTCCTGAAATAGTAAGCACTCCACCTTGCGTGGGCATTTTGAGACAAAGGTAATTATGATGTGCTATAGCCCCGAACTGGTTCAACATCCCTCGGCCGAAGATAGCATTGTAAGCGTATGGGGCATCAACCACATCGAAGATCACCTCTTCTACTCGGGCCAAAGGCCCCTCTCCGAAGGCAACCTCGAGGCCTATTTGGCCGAGGGCATCGAGAGGCGGTCCTGAGAACCCTTGAAGCGGCCGGGCTGCTGGAAGTAGATGCTTCCGAGGTATGCACATCTGGTCGAAGGCCTAGACGAAGAGTATGTCCGCGGAGCTCCCGCCATCTACCAGGATCCTTCGAACGTCTGCTCCTGCTATATCAGCAGAGATGACTAATGGGTTAGCATGGGGGAACTTCAACCCCGCCGCATCGCTGGCTATGAACGAGATGGGCACACGGGACCATTCTGGCATCCCTTCGGCGGAACTCGAGGTCCCAATGTGCCCAACCTCGCGGACGTATTCGCGCCGCTGTCTCTTGGACATGCTTCCGAGGGTCCCCCCTCCGGAGATGGGCAGGACCACTCTCTTGCCGCGGTCTTGTGGGTCTTCTTGTTTTGGTGGTGGCATAATACTGGCCACCGGTAGTCGCATGGGGGCTTCGAGGGCACCGGCTCGGGCCACAGTTTGAACAGGCTCCGAGCGTGCCGACGGTGGGGCCCGATCCGAAGTACCCCGCCCGGTATTTCGCTCAAGGTAGTCGCCCCGAAGGGCCAACATTGCCTTGCAATCCTTCGTGTCATGGCTTCTATTGTCGTCATGCACGCAACAGAAAAAACTCTGGCGCCTGCCAGGCATCCTTTCTTGAGGCTTTGGTGGCCCAGCCTTGAAATTCTTCGCCTGCTGGAAATTGGCAGGTGCCTTCGAAGCTGAAGGTGCAATGTTTAGCACCTCCGAGCGGAAATGCTTCTTCCCCCGCTTGTACTCGTTGAAGCGGTTGTCTTGTGGAGGTTGCAGAGTAGCAGAGGCTTCAGGCTCCCTTTTGACTTCTCGGAGGGTGGGCAATGGTGCTTCAGCTCGCCGAAGACATCCTTCCTTCGCCTTGGCATACTGTTCGAAGTATGCCATGAGCTGCGCCACAGATGTCACCAGCTTCTGATGGAGTTTGCTGAGGAGGTCGGGGTTCAGCACCCCTTCGCGGGCAGCATCAACTACCGAAGAGGTAGACAGGCCCTTGATCTGTGACTTGGTGTGGGCGAAGCACGTGAAGTACTCCCGGAGGGTTTCTCCCACCCGCTCCTTTACCTGAAACAAACTTCCTGTGGACATCGGGGCTACGAAGGTACCTTGGAAGTTGCTCACAAATTTCTTTTTTAGCTGCTCACATGAACTGATCGATCCTGGCTTTAGGGACCAGAACCAGCGGAGTGCCACGCCTTCGAGAGCGAGGGGGAAGCATTTTGCCATGGTGCTTCGCACCCCTCCGCTCGCTTCTATTGCTAGGGCATAAGAGCGGGCGAACTCTCCGGGGTCCGACCCCCCGGAGTACTTGTGTAGCTTCGAGGCCTTGAATCTGGGATCGAAAGGCACTCTCTGCAGATCTGAGTGTAATGGAGACTCATTATCGAAGGATGCATTCTCGGCTTCCTCCGGGACTTGGATAACTTCTGGGGGATTGCGGGTTCCATCGTCTTGAGGCCCTCCTGGAGTTTCAGTGGAAGCTTGAGTGCGGAGGCGATCGGCGGCCTCTTGCCTCCACATGGATACCTCTTCCTGAAGCCTGGCTAGCTGCGTAGCCTCGGTTTCGGGAGGGCCTTCGTCTTCGTCGGAGGGCACTTCTGGATCTCGGCTAGCTGCGTAGTCGGTCTGAAGCACCGTAGGAGGAGCCAGAGGGCCCCGGGGCGCTCGACGCCCAGCGGTGTCGGCGGGAATCGCCGGATTAGCCGAGGGTCCGACTCTATTGGTCCGAGGGGACTTTCGGAGAGGACCCGAAGCCTGGCTACGCTTCGGAGGCATAACTAGTCGCGAAGAGGTCTTGGAGATGGAGGACTTCGAATGACTCGAGGGGTCGAGAGAAGGCCTTCGGGCTGCACTAAGAATCCCTTAACTGAAGGGTGCGCGGAATCTTGGGACTCCGAGGCTCCCTCCGTAAGTGATCTTCGGAGTGCAGTCAACAGTAGAGAACAAGCTTTTAGAACTTGGTTCCCCACGGATGGCGCCAACTGTTGACGCAAATGTTACGCCAACAGGTTCTCGGTAATCAAGAACGGACAAACAGGAAGTTTGTGTTTTAGGACTACCTTGAGCCTCCGAAATGGATAATAGCTCAAATGGTCCGAATAAGTGTAGATGAACAACTTGTTCTGGATCCCCTTTTACAAGGTATAATGGGGGGTATTTATAGGGGAAAAAGCATAAGGAAAAGACCTATTTACCCCTAGATTACAACCGACATAGTAGAAACTATTCGGTATTATAAACAAGGTTATACACGGTAAAGTACTGCAAGGTAAATGGATAAGCTAGACATCCAATCAATCATGTCCTTCGACTTCGAGGCCTCCATCCTCCCTTCGGAGGGTTCTCTAGGGCTTCGCACCGTAGCACCCTCCGGTCGTGGCGACGTATGCTTCGAACAACAGTCTGCCGGCTTCGGAGTCCTCATCATCCTTTGAAGGGTTAATCTTTAAGTCTTGGAAATGGAGTAATTTCCCCCAACAACGTCGAAATCTTATCTTTCTTCTTTTTCGGTCGGCTTCACCCACAGGCAAGTAACCTGCTTCTTGTTCTTGGACCACTCGGCCATACTGACCTCTGCATCTGAATAACTGCTCTCATCGGAGTCTGAGTGGTATATCTAGGCGTATGCCACTTTCTTTGGATATATGTCCCTCTTGGCTTCTTGGAATCAGCTCTCATGTGCTGATACCCTCTATAGTTGTTGTGAAAGGCTCTCGAACGCGTGTGCTGAAAACCTCTCCTTAATTGGGTTCAGGAGTCCTTGAATGGCTAATTCCGCTAACTGACTGCCGCTGATGTTCAAACTGTAGCATCTGTTTCGTACATCCCAGAACCTCTAGACATAATCTTGTACCGACTCGTCCATTCTTTGCTTGATGGACATCAAGTTGGTAAGCTTCATCTCCTAGATTCCAGTGAATAAATACTTATGAAATTTCTTCTCCAAGTCATCTCATCCTTGGATGGAGTCCACCGCCAATGAAGAGAACCACACGAAGGCCGATCTCGATAGGGAGAGCGGGAAGAATCGGACCCTCAGCGCATTGTCGACCGATGCCTCTCCACACCGGGCGAGGAAACAACTGATGTGCTCGATCGTAGAGATCAAGTCTTGTCCCGAGAACTTGGTGAAATCGGGTACCTTGTATCGACCTGGCAGCGGTACTCAATCGAACCATTTAGGATATGGCCATTGATACATATATGTCTGTTCTTTGGGCTTCAGCACAAATTGATCTATAATGACCTCCGTGATCTGATTCACCCAGTCATCTTCTTATTTCCCCAGCGTCAGATATTGGCCAGGCGTTATGGCCTGTTGATACTATTCTTGCCGGACAGCGTTGTTACCGTACTGCCCTTCATCACTATAGGGATGTGCCACGTAGTACACCGTCCCATGATACATGGGAGGGATTCCATTGGGTGCCCCCTTGGTGGCATGTGGTCTGGCACTGTGTTTCTTATGATACCGTATGTTACCTGTTGCACCCCTTGTCTTGGCAGTCTTGGGTCGAACATTGGGAATAGCATCGGAGCATTCCTCTCGATGCCATATGATGTGCTCTCTGGCTGGCCCTGCACGGGGCCTGCCGGATAAGCCATCTTGTTTTATTCATGACCGGGCGAGGTGCCCAGTTGCTCTAGCCTCATCGGCCCTTGCGGCTATAGTGCCGACCGAATGTGCAGCAGTTTTGTCGGATCATTGGGGAGGTACGCCGGGCCTTGTAGCGGTCCAGAGACCATTGTGCCCTCAACAGATTTCTTGATTAGCCCCTGCTGAGTATTGACCAATGCCTCGAATTGGTTGGCCAATAAGTGGCGAATCACTTGGTCGACGATTTCTAGGAGATTGGCCTAAGAATTCTCTGCTAGTTGGCCATCTTCTATTGCCAATACTAGTCTTGGCAATGGACTCTTCTATACTACCCCCGTCCGATTCATGTCGTAGGCCTGCAGGCATGACTTCTGGAACTCCTCCACGTGTCGTTGCACCTCTAGTCTTTGCTCTTCAGTCGAGGCTTCCATAGTGATCGGGATGATGTTATCGTCGTTGATATTGGTCGTCATGGCTGGATTGTCGGAGATGGTCCTACTAGGCGTGCCAAAAAGCATGTTGGTGTGTTTTTTGGTCACACTTTGATACATGTGTGGCCTAAGAGATCTGCTTCACTCTAGTGCAGGTCCTACGTTCTTAAAAAGGGGTTCAGGGCATGCCAATCAGTTTAACACTGCAACTAATAAGGGAATAGAAAATATGGCATTAGTAGCATGGCCTATCGGCTATCGATCCGATGACCGCGACAAGGATGGGATATTCGTGGAATATCATGCCGATCAGTCATAAGGCTGATGACTTGGGACGAAGTAATCGGGTGAGCGTGCCATCGACCGATAAGATGAATAGTTAACTGTGTAGGTCGATGAGTGCCTTTTTGATAACTTATAAGTTGTAGCATGGAATCGAAGATAACCCATCGGCTTTTACTCTGATAGAGAAAATAAAGCGTGCCAGATAACATGTCTATATCATGAAAATCATCACAATAACTAGATCGGACATAACCAAGACAATAGCTAATCACGTTGATCTTAATAATATATCAAAGAATCAGACATGCTTTATTTACATGAACGGTATACAACATGAAAGAGATACAATAGAAATAGATGTCAGACATAACCGATGAAGCCTCAAACTATCACACCTAGATCACATCAATTTAAGAGATCAAACTAAACTGATGCAGCCTTAGACCTAGCTAATACACCGAGAACAACTAGCGACCGTATTGTTTCAACGTTCACCTCAAGAGATCAATCTGATGCAGCTATGAGGATACTGATCTAAACAGTACGGACGTCAGGGTGGCGGGAATCACCTCTTCACTGGAGATCCAAACGATGTAGCCCAGCTTCGAGCGCCGAACCTCGCCGGATAAACCTTGGAAGTCAAGGGTGACGATGCACCGAGTAGTTGATTGACAAAGATGTGTTTTTTAAGCTAACTAGGGGTACATATTTATAGTCCGAAGACTTGTCGTCCAAGCACTCTATCTTAACCGATTCTGGATAATCTTCATCTTCCTTTCCACGCCTTATCTCCATCGGCTTCTTCTATGTCCGATCATTCTGTAACAGCATGGATGGACTTCCTTGACTTTCCTTGACCGGACCTCTTTGACTTCCGTGGACCGTGTGGCATCTTTAGTGGGCTTGAGTTTTACCAAATCTTGGCATCAACATAGACTTATTCGCAGAAAACTTGTAATTCAAGGCATAGTCCATTGTTCAAGTTATGAATAAGTGTAGCTTGAATCTCTAGGTGGGAGTTCAACTTAACAATCTTCGCCGAAATGCTACTATATCAAACAGCAGTGAGAATCTGACAACTCTTTAAATGGGTATTTGAGATCTGGTGGGGATTACTGGAATTTTTGGATAGACCCATATTAAAATTTCAGAAATTCCTAAATAAATCTCGAAGGCCCATGCCAAGAAAAGAAATACAAATTGGCCGGATATTGGACTTAGTAGTCGGCATTACGGAGTACCGAATATGAGCCAAAGACTCAGGAGTCAGGGTCAGCACTGTCGAGTGCTTGATCCAAGTCAGGACTCAGAAGTCGGGGATCGGCTTGCCGAGCCCAACCACGTGTTCCCGGAATCTGACTCCTTGCCCTATGGGGACTCAGTCTTTCCTTTTCTTGTTCCGATTCTTTAGGAACATATCAAAATTTGCGGTATATGGTTATATATGGAAACCGACTTAATTGAGATCGTGATCGTGACACAAGATCTGGTTGCTCCCATATAAATACCCATAGATCTGGCTGATTCATGATAATTAGAAATACAATAGAACTGAGCTAGTATTTTTCTTGTCTCTTCTCTCTGCTAAGCTACCGGCGTAGTTTACTCCATTCCATCCGCCGATGTGCACAGGGAATGGGAGAGCAGGTCTCCAGAACCAGTTGTCCTTGCGATCATATACCGGGAGAGGGCGAATAAGGTTTTTGGGAAGTGCTCTACATGACTGCTCAAGTTCGTCATCACGGCACGCCTTCCATCTACGTCTACCGTCAGTCGCCGTCGGGTGTTGCGATCCGACACACAAAGAAGTGTTTCTACCCTAACTGCGGATTCGTTCTCGATTATTGTACAGTACGTGTGCTACTTTACTGTACAGTTTATGATCATGTTTTGCAAATCTATGATTATTGTATTCATGATAATTCTTGCAGATAACATGAATTATATTATTCGAAAATTAATCGGAAAATTGTCTAATACTCCAACAACTACTTCCATGTACTTTATTTGCTGTATAATTCACATTTTTAAGAACAGGGATATCACAATCACTGTTGTTGTTGCTCTTTTCCATCAACCAGATTTCCCTAATATGAAGCAAGGGACACCTAATGGTTATACCTCCGAGCATGACAATGGCATATCTGACAATCAGGGCTCTAGCACCTCAGATATGCTCAAGTCAAATGAAGAAAAATTAAATTCTTTGTCTTAATGCTTGCATTACTTACCTGACCATTCATCATCAAGTAATTGTTGCCAAGGCATGTGGACGTGGCACAAGTAATTCAAATATTCAATATCCACAAATTGTGTAGTTAAGCGATACAACAGAACTGTTTTACCATTTTAATTAACCAATAATGTGTATGCCTGATGTATGAAAATAAAATCCATTGTTGGCATGTCTAAAAACAGAGGAAGATGTTGTATTTCTCAATGTTGCCGTATTGTCGTGCATTTGTGCTGCTATTTATATCTCATTTTGGTCACTTATATATTATTACTTTATTCAAGATAGCTGTGCGGCTTTTCTTATTGTCTTTTGATTTTTTTTATCGTAGCGTTAGCACGTGCACAATACTAGTAGTGATTAATGCTGATAGTATTGATTTATATTATTTGCTAATAATAAAAATATTTGTTAGTGTCAAAAAATAGAGAAAAAATAGATTAAAATATTAAATGATATAGAAATTAAGAAAGCAACATACTAAACATCAATTTCACAAAATCAATCTTGATATAAAACTACGAAATTTTAAAACCAGTGAATAACCAATTTTCTCTTTCGTTCCTTCGCTCGGTGCCTTGGCATGACTGATGGGTCATGATTGCTTATGAATTCAATGGTGTTGGCGTAAAAGATTACGCTAACAGGTTTCTGTAGAAAAGAAACTAACAAACGAAGTGTTTGCGAAGCAAACTGTTCTAAGCCTCCGAAAGGATAATAACTTAGAATAGTTCGAAAATGTGTATTGATTCACTTGTAATCGGTCCTCATTACAGGGTAAAATGGGGGGTATTTATAGGCCTAAACATTAAGGAAAAGACCTATTTACCCCTCTATTACAACCGACATTAAGGAAACTATTCGGTTTCCTTAATAGGGCTAAAATGGTAAAAGACTAATCTAATAGGATAGAAGATAAGTCTTCCATCTTAGCTGGCAGAAAAGATCCTGAAGGACTTTGGTTCGAAGACATACTTCGAACCAATGCCTGCCTTCGGGCTTCGAACCAGGTTCCATACACCTTCGAAGATGGACTTCGGACAATCTTCGAACTGGTCGGCTGTCTTCATGCTGCTTTGGCAATAACCCTGAAGATGAGATATTTTCCCCCAACAGTAGCCCCTCGAATACGCTTCTCTGTTCGACCTGTAACGTTAGGAGAGCAGTATACGGAAAGAAAAGATAACCAATCATAGGGGTTATTGATTTTTGTTTTATCTTCGAAATACATGAAGATAAGAACTTCGAATCAGTCATAAGGTAATTACTTTTCGAACTATCTTAGAACTGATTCAAGAAGTTCGAAAGTCTTTTAGACTTAGAAAATATAGCCGTTAGTTTCTGTTTCTAACGGAGTTATACGAAGCGTTATTTTCGGAGAAAAATAACAGGCGAGAATGCGAAAGGGCAGAGCTCAAACGGTAACAAACGGAAAGTTAGACTATAAATAAAGAACTCCAGAACTTACTCGATTACCTTTTCACTGCTTACTCCCAGTCAAAAGCCTTTTGAGTTCTTGAGTTCTTGAGCCCTAGCTTTCGAGTTCTTGAGTCCTAGTCCCCACTCTTTCAGATCGATCCAGCGATTGCGATGGCGAAGACCAAAGGCTCTGCACCTCCTTCAACCTTGGCTCGTCAACAAGCGGCTGCGGCAGCGGCAGCGGCAACAGTGGGGGCAACGCCTTCGATGCAGGCGATAACTTCCATGGCGGCAAAGGGAAAAAATCCCCAAATCGCCGATGATCAAGGTCTGTGCCCTCCATCGACCAAATATCTGGACCAATCCTTTGAATTAGGACATTCAACCTGCAAAAGAGAGTCCCTGGCAATGGCAGCAGGAGGAAATATAGGTGCAGGAGTTATGATTCGAAAACCAGGGAAAGAAGCAATCCCATCACCAAGACCCGGAGAAGTCGTAGTGTTCGAAGCTTTTTTCGAAGCAGGCTTGGGCCTCCCTGCTGTAGATTTCTTGGCTGAAGTTCTTGACTTGTTTCATGTAACTCTCCCCCAGCTGTCTCCGAATGCTGTAGCTAGATTAGCTATCTTCGAGTGGGCACTGAGAGCCGAAGGTTGTGAGGGGAGGGCTGAAATCTTCGCTGCGCTGCATAGAGCGACTTGTCAGCCAAAGACCTTCGTAGGCTCCGGAGGTGAGAAGGTAGTAGTTTCCTTCGGAAGCATCAATTTTAGGCTTCGTGATGAATATGCCCTACAATTTCCTGCTAAGGCCATCAATGCCAGATGGTACACCGATTGGGTTTTGAGGTGGTTTTATGCTGAAGTTGGAGTGAGTAGCCCTCTGGCCGGTCCCCTCAAGGAAATCCAGTTCCGGAAGGAAGCTTTGGTGTGTCCTGACGAAGGTCAACTCGAGGCTCGCCTCAACTTGCTTCAGAAAATCAGCAAAAGGTTGAGCATGCGGGACTTAGCCGAAGAGTTCATCGGACTTCAAATTCCTCCGTTGATGGCCAACTGGCCTATTGCCTTCGAAGATGACTCGGAAGGCGGTCTTCGCAAGATAAGCTATACTTCGAGCCCTGCAGGTAACTTCGAAACCAACATGCATAGTACATATTTACTTCGAAGAAAGATTAACTTGAATTATTTTTTAGCTTCTTCAGCCCCTATTACTTCAGAGCAAATTGTAAGGGCTTCGGAGAAGATTTTGGGTGCTCCAACTCCGTCAGAAAAAGAGTGGCGAATCAAATTAGTCGGAAGTTGGGAGCGCTTTAACAGAGTATGGGGAATGCTGGAGTTGACTCCACCCTCTCTGATGGATTGGGTGCCTCAGGAGAAGGGCCCCAAGAAAAGAGTAGCTGAAGCCGGAGCTTCAGGTTCAGCAAAGACTCCGGTGAAGAAGGTGGCTCGATAACCTAAGAATCTCGCACCTTTGGATCCTGCTCCTTCAAGCTCAAGAACCTCACTTTCTGGTTCTAAAGAGGACGAAGGTATTTTATTAGTAAAATTAATTGATGAAGATGCAACTCAACGAAGTATTCACATTAAAGATACTGCAGGTATTCCGGAGCCTCAAGCTAACATTGAAGAAGTGATAGCTCCGGATACCCAGGAAGAACAATTCGAAGCCCCTATGGGTGTAGATGAGGCCGAAGTGCCTGCGAACGCACCGGAGTCTAGAGATAATGTTGATCAACCAATGACTTCGGTAGTTCAAGAAGATACAACTCAGGCCGGAGTTCCTGCGGATGAAAGTGGAATCGAAGTCACTATGGCTTCGATTCTCAAAGAAGTAACAAGGACCCTTCAGGACGATGGTCCTGCAGTCCAAGATTTAGCGGCTGATTCGGATGAGGACTACACTTTTGATCCTCCGATCAGTCCGGTGCTCGATATTCCAGAGAATGTCGAAGGTAAATTTTGCTTAATTCTTATCAATTTTTGCAAAATTATACAATGTGTAATATTTTTGTTTTTTCAGAGCCTCCTGTTGTCGAAGTATCCCTCGAAGATACAATTCAAAGACCTTCGACAACTTCGGAGCCACAACCAGGAGTTACCCTACCGGGGCCTGGAAGGGGAAAAAGACACATAGAGCCTCTCCCAGCTCAAGGATCGACTTCATCTGAATCAACAGATGAAAGCGAATCAACTGAGGGGGGGCCATCTTCAGAAGTTCCAAGGGCCTCGGAAGAACCCTCCGGACCCTCGCTAAGCAGAGCTGATCAGAAGGCTTTAGCACTGCTTCCTCTCATAACTCCATTTTTGGAGGAGAAAACCGGACTTGGGACTTTGGTTAAACCTTTGGGTGAAGCCAGTCGCAAAGTCGGGGAAACGGAGCTAGTAGCCCTTTTAAGCAGAGCGAAGAGTTCGGAGCTTAATATTGCTGTGGAAAGAGCAGCTTATCAGGTATAAAGCATCTTCGAACCAAATAATGAATTATATATGAATAATTTCTTATTCTAGTTTTTCTTTTTTCTTAGCAAGCAATTTTAGCCCGCGCTGCAGCTTTATCGAGCGAAAACGAAATTGCTCAACTTCGGGAAGAGAACGAAACTCTTCAAAGAAATTTTAACTTCTCCGAAGGTCGAGTAGCTCAGATGGACAATGTGATAATAGCAGAGCGAAGGGCTAGGCAAAGCTTGGAGGCTGCAAAGAAAGAGCTCGAAGCAGAAAGAATTGTGCTTCGAGCGGAGATTGAAAGGCTGCGGACGGAGGATGCTGCGAAGGGCTCCGCACTTGTAAGGCTACAAGAAGAGGCTGGCCAACTCCGGACTGAGAAGAATGCTTTAACTACGGAGAATGCTAGAATCTCCGGAGTTTTAGCAGAAACGACTTCGGACAAGGACGCACTTAATGTAGAAAAAATCAAGTCTGAGAAGGTGGCTTCGGAGGTCATCGAACAAATGTTAGGTGTCTTGGAGTACTTCGGTACTACTGGATCACTACCTTCGGATGACAATGTAACTCTGCTGCGCCGGCTAAAGAGGATCCAAGGAGCAGCGAAGCAAATGAAGACGGCAGGCATACGTTATGGAGAACTCTCCGGACAAGTGTCTGCCCTTGGAATACTTCGCTACTACGAGGATTTGGGCCGAACAATCACTCCGGGCGCAGAGGGCTCCATCATCTTCGACGACGCGAGACTTTTGACTCCTTCCGAAGGCGTAGCTACTGCTTGGCGAGCCTTCCAGACTTCGTGGAGAGCCGAAGGTCGATCTGCGATCAAGGCTTGGATTGATGAAGGCCAACGCCAAAAGCAAGTCCGGAGTCAAGCTTCGAGCAGTCAGCCTCCTCCGAACCCGCAGGTTTAGGATTATTTAGGATTTTTTGATTATGTAAAGCTGATGCTTGTAAATATTTATCAATGAAAATCTTGTTTGTCATATTTTTAGGCTTTGCCTCTTATCGAAGATATCGAAGTGTTAGAGCTTAACAGCGAACTTCGCTCACTGTGGAACACCTTCGAACTTCTAAAGAGTTATAAGCGTCCTCGATTTCTTATCCCTCGAGATGACTCCGGCGTTATTGCGCCCGAAGTAATCAAAGACGTATTGTCTTATATTAAAGAGGAAGATAAAGAAATCGACGCAAACACCTCGTCTTCTGAAGACACTAACTGGTCCGAAAACGAAGGTGAAGCCCAAAATAAAAGATCTGAAGGTCTTAGAAGCTGGGAGAGAAGTCCTGAGCGGCTTCGAACTTGGGCCGAGCTTCAACAAGAACAGAAGGATTTTAGAGCTTCGAAGGGGAGAAAGAGAGTTAAACGCAAAGTTCTTAGAACTTCCGATGTTGGAACTAGTCGTTCCACCCCTAGCTCTCGGGACCGAAGGGGTCTCCGATTCCTTCTTGGTATAGATACCAATTTTTCATAATGTAATCTGTAAACACATTTGTTTCAATAATGAATGCCGATTTAAAATTGTCTCCATATTTACTAGCCCCTCTTTGGGTATAAGCAACTTCGAACTGCATTCAAAGATGGTTATGCGCAAAGAAAAAACTTCGGAGTACAATTTTTTGGGGGTTCGGAGCCCCTCTGTCATTTTTAAAGATCTTTTGAAATCTTATGAAATGTCTTTGACCTTTGTAGTCAGAAGAATGGTAACTTGGTACCTTTGTTTGTTTCATGAAAGAAATCAATTGAGATAACTTCCAGGACACTTTAGTGTCTTAAAAAATTTGTCACTTTGGACGCATATGAACAGACATTCGAAGCTCATGGCTTAAATGCTGTTTTGCTTTAGCCACCTTCGGCTGTTTTTTGCAGAAATCTACCAGCCGGAGCTTGGATTTCGCAGAAATTGTAGCCACCTTCGGCTATTTTTGCAGAAGTCTACCAGCCGGAGCTTGGACTTCGCAGAATTTGGCCAACTTGGGCTCTTTTTTGCAGAAGTCTACCAGCCGGAGCTTGGACATCGCAGAATTTGGCCAACTTGGGCTCTTTTTTGCAGAAGTCTACCAGCCGGAGCTTGGACTTCGCAGAATTTGGCCACCTTCGGCTCTTTTTACGGATGTCTGCAAGCTGCAGCTTGGACTCCGCAGATTTTGGCCACCTTCGGCTCTTTTTACGGAAGTCTACCAGCCGAAGCTTGGACTCCGTAGAATGTGGTATTGGCTCTTTTACGGATGCCTACAAGGTATCAGCTTGGGCTCCGGATGTATTTCAGCCACCACACCGGAGGCTTCGACTTTATGGGTACGAAGTCCGGAAATACAACCCAGCTTAATGACACTTCCCTCTCGATCGACTTCTGTCCCAGCGCGTCCGCTCGGGAAACTAGGAGTGTCAAGGGGAAGGCAACCATCAGGGTGTATGCTTTATTAATTTAGAGGTGATTACAAGCGAATTACAAGGAGCCCTTATGCGAAGTATCGCTTTAGGTGCTCCGCATGCCAAGTATGTGCTAATTCTTCACCTTCTAAATTAGCTAATTTAAACGAACCAGGGCGTCCCGAGCGGACGATTAGATATGGACCTTCCCATTTATTGCCTAACTTCCCTGGTGCTATAATGCTTCGTAGAACAAGATGACCCGGCCTTAATTCGCTGAGCTTAACCTTCGGGTCATACCAAGTCTTCGTCTGCTGATGATACTTTGATAAATTAGCTACAGCTCGAAGTCTTGTTTCTTCTGACAAATCTAACGAAGCTTGCCTTTCTTCTTCGATGTCTGGTTCGGTGCTGCGAAATGAGCCCCCTTTGAGCTCCGTTGGAGTCATTGCTTCATCTCCGAATAGTAGTCTGAACGGAGTAAAACCTGTGGACCTTGTTTGCGTAGTCCGAATGGACCATAGAATCTTTGGAAGCTCTTCGGTCCATAGTCCCTTTGACAACCCTACTATTCTTCGATTTAGCCCTGATAAGATATTTCCATTGGCTCGCTCAACGGCTCCATTCGACTGAGGATGTCTCACTGCAGCAAAACATAGTTGAATGCCTAGGTCTTCGCAAAACTTCTTGAAGGGTTCTGCGTCGAACTGTGTTCCATTGTCAACCGTGAGATATCTAGGCACTCCGAACCGGCAAATAATGTTCTTCCAGAAGAATTTCTGTACATTATTCGAAGTGATAGCTGTTAAGGGCTCTGCTTCCACCCACTTAGAAAAATATTCGATAGCTACCACTGCGAACTTCAGATTTCCCTTTGCTAACGGAAAGGGACCAATTAGATCCATACCCCATCTGGCCATAGGCCATACCGGAGCAATGACTTGAAGAGCTGTTGGTGGGCGATGACTCCGTCGACCCATCCACTGGCATCCTTGACAAGTGCGGACCAAGCTCTCCGCATCAGCTGTTATTGTGGGCCAATAAAGCCCCTGGCGAAGTGTTTTTCCTGCCAAAGCTCTAGGGGCTAAATGACTTCCACAAAGGCCTTCGTGAATTTCTCGAAGAATTTCTTGGCCTTCGGCTTGAGATATACATCGGAGTAGAGGGGAACATACTCCGGCCTTGTATAATATACCGTTGATTAACTGATAGTTTCTTGCTCTGAGCTTTAATCTTGACAATTGGGGCTCTTCGGGCAAATTTGTTCCTCCTTGCAAGAGTTCGATGATTGAATCTTTCCAATCTGCACTAGGAATGCAGAGAATCTCTGCAGAAGCAACTTGTGGCACCGAAGGTATATTGAGCTCCTCATAGAAAGCTTCGTCAGGCACATCCACAGCTCCGGCAGCAGCCTTCGCTAAAATGTCCGCTTGCACGTTTTCAGCTCTTGGTATACTCCGAATGGAAATACCCTTGAAATGTGCTTCGATCTTGCGAATTTCTTCCAAGTACTTGGCAAGCTGTGGATGTCGGACTTGAAAACTTTTGTCTACGTGCCCTGCTACTATCTGAGAATCTGTTTTTATAATTATTCTTGTAGCCCCTAGAGCACGTGCTTTCCGGAGTCCCAATAATATTCCTTCGTACTCCGCTATATTATTGGTAGACTTAAAGTTGAGTCTTGCGGAGTACATTGCTCTTTGTCCTGATGGTGAAATTAATACTGCCCCAATGCCTGCTCCGGATGCTTGAAAAGCCCCGTCGGAGTAAATAATCCAAACTCCGTCATCTGATTTTTCCGGAGTCAACTTCGCAGGTGGAGTCCACTCTGCTACGAAGTCTGCTAGGACTTGAGATTTGATAGCTGTCCTTGCCAGGAAAGATATGCCGAAGGGTGCTAGTTCTACTGCCCACTTTCCAATCCTTCCAGTGGAATCTTTGCTTCGGAGCATATCTCCTAAAGGATATGAAGTTGGTACAATTACATTATGAGCCAAAAAATAATGCCTTAGCTTCCTCGAAGCCATTATCAGAGCATAAACGAACTTTTCAAGTTCGGAGTATCTTGTCTTTGCTCCTGACAATGCTTCGGATACAAAATAGACAGGATTTTGGACCAACTTCCCATTGATATCTGCTTCTCTGACAAGGACTGCGCTGACAGCTGAGCCTGTAGCTGCAAGATACAGAAGTAGGGTTTCGTCCGCAATAGGCACCGTAAGTGTAGCAAGATTGCTGAGATAATTTTTAATGTCTTCGAAGCTTCTCTGACACTCCGGTGTCCATGCAAAATCTTCGGACCCTTTCAAAGCTTTAAAGATTGGCAAACTCCTCTCCGCAGACCTTGATAAAAACCTGCTAAGTGCGGCCAGACGTCCAGTCAGCTTTTGCACTTGCTTTAAATTCTCCGGAGGAGCCATCTTCTGCAGCGCAGTTATTTGAGTAGGGCTAGCTTCAATTCCCCTGCTTGAAACTAAGTACCCTAACAACTTTCCAGCCTTAGCTCCGAATATACATTTTTCGGGGTTAAGGCGGATCCCACATGCCCGAAGGCTATTGAATGTTTCTGCTAAGTCTAGGCTATGTTGGTGCTTTAAAGCACTCTTTATTACAATATCATCCATATAGGCCTCCACATTGCGACCTAGTTGATGACCTAGAGCCTTAGCAACTAATCTTGAAAAAGTAGCCCCGGCATTTCTTAGGCCGAAGGGCATTCTTACATAGCAGAAGACTCCCGAAGGAGTTACAAAGCTCGTCTTGATTTCATCTTCGCGCTTCAACCATATTTGATGATAACCGGAATACGCGTCGAGGAAGCTTAGTAACTCCGAACCTGCAGTGGAGTCAACTAGCTGATCAATTCGGGGCATGGGGTAGGGGTCACGTGGGCACGCTTTATTCAGAGATGTGAAATCAATGCACATGCGCCACTTTCCGGAGGACTTCTTCCTGACGAAGACTGGGTTGGCTAACCATTCTGTATGGGCCACTTCTCTGATAATCCCAGCCTTCAGCAGTTTTTCAACTTCGTCCTTAGCTAAAGCAGCTCTCTCTGCGGACATCTTCCGGAGCCCTTGTCGAACAGGCCGGGCCTTCGGGTTTACAAGCAAACTATGTTCAATAATATCCCGATCGACTCCGGTAATATCTTCGTCAGACCAAGCGAAGACATCCAAATTTTCTTCTACGACCTTTTCCAAGGAAGTTGCAACTTCGGGAGGTAAATCTTTACCAAATTGAAAAGTGTATTCTTTACCATTTTTGACAATGACCTTCGTTGCAATTTCTCCTTCGGGACTTGGTCTTGGAAATGACTTCTTCGAAGCTTCGGAGGAGGCTGAAAAACTTTCTCCATTATCTTGGACACTGTTTACTTGCCTCGGATCAAGAGGAGGACCATGACCATATTCTGCCCTCCGAGCTATGGCTTGATCTCCGAAGATTGTCAGAACTCCTGATTGTGTGGGCATCTTCATGCACAAGTAGTTGTGATGCGCCACAGCTCCGAACTGATTCAACATGCCTCGCCCAAAGATGACATTATAAGCATACGGGGCGTCCACCACATCAAAGATAACTTCTTCAGTTCGGGCTAGTAAACCTTCTCCGAAGGTTACTTCCAGGCCTATTTGGCCAAGTGCATCTAGCGGAGGTCCTGCAAAGCCTTGCAGAGGACGAGCCGCTGGGAGGAGATGCTTCCGGGAAATGCATAACTGATCGAAGGCTTGTACAAATATAATATCTGCCGAGCTACCTCCGTCAATTAGCACCCTTCGCACTTCTGTTCCTGCAATATCAGCAGTAATAACCAATGGATCTGCATGCGGGAACTTGATACCAGCTGCATCCTCCGCAGAGAAAGATATTGGAACATGAGACCACTCCGGCATTGTAGCTGCAGATGACGAAGTCCCAATGTGGCCTACTTCTCGAACGTACTCTCTTCGCTGTCTCTTGGACATGCTTCCGAGGGTACCTCCTCCGGAGATAGGGAGAACTACTCTCTTCCCTCTATCTTGCCCTTCTTCTTGCTTCGGAGGTGGCATAACATTGGCCACCGGAGGATGCCTTGCAACATCAAGATTTTCTATCCGCGCCACAGCCTAGACCGGCTCCGAGCGCACTGCTGCTGCCGGACTTCGGTCGGTACTACCTCGACCCGAAGTTCTCTCCAAGTATTCTCCCCGAAGGGTAAGAATAGCCTTGCAGGTGTCAGTTGCATGGCTTCGATTCTCTCCATGAATACAGCAAAAAAGGGTCTGGCCCTTGCCAGCCGTTTTCCCTGGCGGCCTCCAGCCGCCGGATTTGTTCCCCGCAGATTGTGGAGCTCTTGGCGCAAACTTCTGCGGAGGTGCAATGTTTAAGACCTCAGAGCGAGGGTGCTTTTGCCCTCTTCTTCTATCATGTTGCACTTCGGGGACTGGTTCTTGCGGCTGAGCCGAAGTCTTCACCTCTGCTTTAACTTCTGTCAACACTGTCGAAGTAGCAGTAGTCCTCCGAAGCCAACCTTCTTCTGACTTCGAGTACTCCTCGAAGTACGACATCAGCTGTGATACCGTAGTGATGCTCTTTCGATGCAATTTATCCAGAAGGCCTTTATGACTGACGCCTTCCCGAGCCGCATCAACCACTGAAGATGTAGACAGCCCCCGGATTTGCGACTTCGTGTGAGCGAAGCGCTTGAAGTACTGTCTCAATGTTTCTCCGGGGAGCTGCTTCACTTGGAAAAGGCTCCCTGTCGACATGGGGGGCACGAAGGTGCCCTGAAAGTTACTTATGAACTTCCTCTTCAACTGTGACCATGAAGCGATTGATCCTGGTTTTAAAGACCAGAACCATCTTAACGCCACTCCTTGAAGGGCTAACGGGAAGCACTTCGCCATAGTTTCTCTGTCTCCGCCACTAGCCTCGATTGCTAGGGCATAAGAACGCGCAAACTCACTAGGATCTTCATCTCCAGCATACTTGCAAAGCTTTGAAGCTTTGAACCTCGGATCGAAGCGAACCTTCTGAAGCTCGGGATGCAACGGAGATTCATTGTCGTAAGAGGCGTTCTCCGGGGCTTCGGGATAATCGAGATCGTCGTCTTCGTGCACTTCGGGGATAGCTGGGGTGGCTTGAGGACGAAGCCTGTTCGCAGCCTCTTGCCGCCACCTCGCTACTTCGGCTTGAAGATTGGCCATTTGAGTGGCCATGTCTCCAAGGCTATCTTCATCTCCTCCGGAAGGACCTTCCGGGTCTTGAGAGCTGGTATGATCAGTTTGAATCGGAATGGAGGGTGGCAGAGTGGCTCCGGGTGGTCGGAGTGTGGAAGGGGTTGGTGGAGAGGCTTCGTATCCTCGAGGGATAAAAGCCCCTTGCGGAGTTTGAGGTGGAGGGATAGTCGAAGACCCTCCGACTTCGACTGTGTCGAAGGGTATCTCTCCGGAGATCCGAGAGGACCTCCGAGTGGGATTGCGAGGTGCGCTCCGCTTAGGAGGCATGATGCAAGAGGTTGGTAGAGAACGAAGTTTTTTGGACTAGGTTCCCCACGGACGGCGCCAACTGTTGGCGTAAAAGATTACGCTAACAGGTTTCTGTAGAAAAGAAACTAACAAACGAAGTGTTTGCGAAGCAAACTGTTCTAAGCCTCCGAAAGGATAATAACTTAGAATAGTTCGAAAATGTGTATTGATTCACTTGTAATCGGTCCTCATTACAGGGTAAAATGGGGGGTATTTATAGGCCTAAACATTAAGGAAAAGACCTATTTACCCCTCTATTACAACCGACATTAAGGAAACTATTCGGTTTCCTTAATAGGGCTAAAATGGTAAAAGACTAATCTAATAGGATAGAAGATAAGTCTTCCATCTTAGCTGGCAGAAAAGATCCTGAAGGACTTTGGTTCGAAGACATACTTCGAACCAATGCCTGCCTTCGGGCTTCGAACCAGGTTCCATACACCTTCGAAGATGGACTTCGGACAATCTTCGAACTGGTCGGCTGTCTTCATGCTGCTTTGGCAATAACCCTGAAGATGAGATATTTTCCCCCAACAAATGGTAATTCGGTATGACATGTACGACTAATGCATATTTATACTCGTACACATATCTATTTCTATAATGTATAAAAATTCATGCCTATACCCATCACTCGCGGGCGCCATATATCCGCAAGTATACCCGTTTCCCCATAAAGAGAATGGTGTTGCCAAAGAAAGGGAAGGAGTAGGGGATGTTGTCCACGGTCCATCATCGCAGCCAGTGCCAGGGCACATGCGTAATAGGGGGCTAGCCGTGACGAGATCTAGGCACAGGGCAGGATATGAAAGAGGCATTGGTGTCTTGGCATTGGGCGAGATCTAGGATTGGCGATGGTATCTCGACACGACAGTGGGGGATCGATGCGACGACCCCTTCCTCGATTGTTTCTCGACGTAACGGCAGGGGCTTGGCACGATGTTGGCAAGGGAGAGGGAGCTCGTTGTGACGTTAAGGAGAGGGGCTAGGAGGGAGCCGACCGATGAGAAAGGGAGATTGGGAGAGGTTTGAGGACTAACAGGGGAGTCAGGGCCGACCCTATGGGGTGGCCACATTGTGCGACGACCGAGGGCCCATGCCGAGAAGGGGCCCAAGCCCATATATATACAATATATACTAGTACACGATCGTCATCAGCCCAAGGTTTTAAAATTATGAGTATATATGCTACTCTCAAACACATTGAAGGTGTCATATCATATTTTAAGAATGATAGAGATGAAGGTTTCATTTCTAGTATGGATACATCAAAAAAACATTGCATCTGAATTGGATATAGAGCAAATATTTCCTATAAAACGTCAACGAATGAGAAAGAGACATTTTGATGAACAAGATGAAGACGAGGAAATACAACAATCTATTGTGACTCCTTTAAAAGAGAGTACTTCCTAGTTATGATTGATAATGCAATTGCTTCATTGACTACTAGATTTGAGCAGATGACAGCATTTGATAATGTCTTTGGGTTCTTGTTCAACTCAGAAAATTTGAAATCCTTGGATGAAGTTGATCTTTGGGCACACTACAAGTTTTTTGTACATAAATTTTCTTATGATAACTCATCCGATGTTGAGACCAATGATTTTTTTCAGAATTAAAGGTATTGCAAGTGACTTTGCTAGATTCTTTGATGTCAGCGCCTAAGATTCTCAAGTTTGTTATGGATGTAGATTGCTATCCAAATGTTTCAGTTGCCTATCGAATTCTCTTAACTGTACCTGTGACTGTAGCTTCTACCGAAAGAAGTTTCTCAAAATTGAAATTGTTGAAGAACTATTTGAGATAAACTATGTCACAAGAAAGGTTAAATGACTTGGCTATGTGCACCATCGAGAAGGATATCTTGGACACTATTGATCTCAATACCGTCCTTGATGATTTTGCATCAAGAAATGCCCGAAGAAATATATTTTTTATAAGAAGGAATATGATGGAGTTTTATTCTTATTTAAGGTAATCATATTAGTTATACAAGTACAAATGTAATGTTTTTAGTTTACATTGTTTCTTGCTATTGATAATTATCAGATATGTTAAATTAAAAATATATTATTGAATTTGCTACCTCTTTATACAAATAAAATTAGCTCATATAATATAAGGTTTATGGTCTATAGGACCGTTGGCACGAATTCGCCAGAGGGTCCTCAAAATCGTAGGGCCGGCGCTGAGGGGAGAGAAAGTGTAGGTTATAGTTTTTTATTTATATACCTATATTTATTCAGGTAAGCAGGTAAAATAAATATTAATAGTTAATATCTATATTCGTACTCATCTACTAGCAAGTATAATATTAGGTACATATCCAATCCTAATATGTACTTTGGTCTTTTGTCCCTAATTCTGATCAAGAGTTGTCGTCCCCGCTTGATTCATCTCGGCCGTATATCTCCGCGGCGAGGAGGAAATCAACGGTGCGGATTTGTCCAGAACGGGCCCCGTTGAACCAGGCCTCAAGCCAGAGAGGCACAATACCAAAATACCTCAACCGGAGCAATCCACCACCACCCAGCGGAGGAGCCGCCCCGCCGTGCGGCCGCGCCGACACGCTCCCCCAGCCATCGGCGACCATGTCTCTGGCGGCCACGTTCGTGTTCCTCCTCGTCTCGGCGCTGCAAATGCTCGACCGCGTCCTCGATCTCGCCAGAAAGGTTAGCGCCCTCTTTCCTTTTCCTTCCGCATCGATGTATCGATTTCGTTCTGAAATGATCTGATTTTTTTGGGGGCAAATTGACGGGGTTAATCGATCAATATGGGAGGGGAAGATGTTGGTTGCTTATATTAGTTGATCTGCTAAGTGCTGCAATGTGGATTGTTGTGTTTGTTATGTTCCAGTAATGTTGCCTGACCTGTCGATTTTTCAGAGGGGATCGATTACTGATGAGCAGCTCAAACTACGACTGCAAATCAATCAAATTCTCAAGGAGGCTAGTGCACTATCAACGTAGGAAATTTGTTTACTCTTCCCCTCCTTTCTCTCGAACCTAGGGTTCAGTGATTTCGATGTAATTGTTCCTAAATTCTCCCCTATCTCTGATTCTTTCCCTGGATGTGTTGCAGGCCCTCAACGTTTGCACATGCTGCAAAACTCAAGCGGCTCGCTGCTGCTAAAGAAAAGGAACTCGCAAAATGTAAGAGTTGAATTTGGTTTGCCTTGTTGTAGCATCATGGAAATCTTTCCTCGCTTGTTACCTAATCCTTGAAGCCCAGACTGACGTTTTTTGAGAAAAGAAAAACTTACCAGCGTTGATACCAAAGATAATTTCATTCGATGCTATAGACAACATAATCTGTGCAAAGGTGCAGCTACAATCTGCTACATTGAAATACTCTTTTCTTCTGTCCATACAGTACAAGAGCAGGACATCAAAGGGAAGCAGTCTTTACACAACCAATATGGGAGAGTTCTGTTGTTCTCCAAGGTGCTTCATGATTCACTTGGTTTTTGTTCTCTTTTATGTTTGATTGTTTGTCATGTGTAATTTCAGGTGTCTCATCAAATTCATCTGGTGATAGGTTCTAATCTACGGTTTACTCATTCTGTGGTTTTGGAGTGCTCCTGTAACCACTGTTCCCAAACATCTTCTACAGCCTTTTGGTATGTTAATTCCTCTTTTTCAGCGATTAGCTTGTTGCAAATTATTGTTAGTTGCCTAGCGTTTGCTTATTGTGCTGTATTAGTATGTTGCACTTTATCAGCATTTATCTATCAGGTAAAATGCAGCACTAACTTTGTAATGATAGCATTTGCTGGATAAGTAACTTCTATTGAAAACATAAAGGATTAAGTTTACTTTTGGTCCCTAAACTCTTGGACTAGTATAATTTCCGTCCCTCAATTTCAATACCAGATATCCCTCATCTTTCAATACCAGACAAATTTCGTCCCTCGTATCAATTTAAGGTGGTTTTCACCTACGTGGAACTGTGGAAGGCTGAACTGGCCATATAAGCCTAGTCAGCTAGCCACATCAGTCACTTAGATCCAGACACACACACTCTCTTGTCCACCCAAAAATTCCCCACCTAAATCTCACAGCCTCCACTTGCCATGGAGGTAGTAACAAACCTCGTAGTCGGCCATGGTTGTACTCGGTGAGCTCACAGGCAAGAAGTCTGTCAAGAGCAGACTAGCAGACCCAATTCTACTCCAGGCCCTGCCCAAACACTGTTGCTGCAGCGAGCCACTACCTAGATGCTGCTGAAGTTGTGCTGCCATGCTGCTCCTGCCTTCCCTGTCCCGCCAATCATACTCCAGCCGCCACCAAAATGCCGCTGCCCTTCTGCTGCTGGACCTCGTTGCTGTCCAGCCACTGCCCTGTTGGCTTGGCTCGAGTTCTTGCCATGGTACCATAACTGCAAGCTCTACTAATTCTAGATCAAAGCAATGTTTGTACCAAGAAATTGGAAAAAGAACTGTGTATGCTTATGTTAATCAATCAATTTCAGATAGAACAACAAATGTCTCAACCTTCTGCTATAGTAGCTTGCAATCATGAGCTGTGCTGACGCCGCGGGCAGCCATTGTGGCTAGCTACTTCCATCTGGACCACTAGATAACACCCTCTTTGAAGGCCTCCTCTTGGCATCGATGCAGTCTTCCTGGAGTTGCAGCTGGCACTCCTGTCTCCTTTGATGCAGCAGCTGCCACTGTCATCATCCTCAGTCTCCTCATTGCTGCACACATAGCCAAGAATGCCACCAGTCACCGGTGATGCTGGCCAGAGCAGGCACAGGCACAACACCAAGATGTTCTTGCTTGAGGCTGCAGGACTTGTGGGGGAATTTTTTGATGGAGAGAGAGAGAGAGAGAGGAGAGCGGACAGACAGGATTATTAAAAAAATAGTTCATTGAGGTGACTAGATGACTAGGTTTACATGTCCATCTCAGCTTTCACATAGCGAAAACCACCGGGACGAAATCTGTTGGGTATTGAAAGATGAGGGATGTAACTTATCTGGTATTGAAATTGAAGGACGAAAATTAGACTAACCCATGAATTTAGGGACCAAAAGTAGACTTAATCCAAACATAAATATACCTTAGGTATATGTATCTGTTTTTTTCCCATCCCACAAGGCCACAACATAATGCATGCATCTGGATTTAGTTGGCTTGAATGAATTTATGATAAAATTAGTTTGCTTATTAGTAATCAGATAATCATAAATAATTAACCATATCTTAGTTGTTCCTCAGAAGAGGGCTCTATTTCACTGAAAATGCTTAGATAAGCTGATAAAACTGTCACATCATTTACACCCATTTCCAGATCCCAACGTGAATAGCCATTTAAATCTATTCTAGTTTAATTTGTATTTTGGTGTACTTGACTTTTGGATATTGAGGGTTGACATTGACTGGATTTTTTCCTTGCTTTACCTTCTGTAACAAAACTGGCTCATCTCTTCTTTTTGTTGCTTTACCTTCTGTAACAAAACTGGCTCATCTCTTTTGTTTCACCGGTTCATATGCATAACTGCATACATCAAGAATCATGAATAAGCTAGTGATTTTAACTGATTCACAGGACGGATGTTTTCCTGGAGAGGTGTTGATGCTGCTACAGGCCATGTTGTGGTAAGCCAATAACTTGTAATTCAAGGGCCTTGTTTTAACAGGACAAGTTTTGTCTTTGTTTCACTGCTGAAAATTTCACATATGAACTAGAAGGAAAATCCAGCCTTGTTTGACACCCTACCTAAAGATTAACTGATAGAATAAACAAGGCAAATGGTATCTTATTTAAAACCGTATCTACATAGTGTTACCCCCGGGTGTCATAGCAATTAACACATGTGAGTAAAACTTTTGTGATTTTCTAACTAAGCGCTGAATAATTTCAAGGAGAATAAGTTGCATATCTCTAAGGCCCTATTTATTTTAGCTTGGAATTTTAATAATCTAGCTTATTGGTTGAAAATGTAAACAAACATTTAGCTTATTGGGCCAGCTTATTATAATTTGCAGTCCAAATTATAATAATCCAATAAGCTGGTGGTGGAACCTAGCTTTTTTCAGCATATTACTCTAGAATGACTAAAATACCCATTACACCTTGGTAGAAAATTATCTCTCCTCATTTCATACTAAAATCTTTAAATCCTAGTCCTTTCATACCCAAACACTTATTTATTTTAAGTGTATTGCAATATTTTTTTATTCAAACATAATAGTAATAACCGAGGTTGCCAAACAACTCATAATTTTATTTTTTTTCCAGATTATTATAAGCTAGTTTATTAAAATTTCCACTTATAAGTTGAAAACTGAAACAAACAGGACCTAACTCATCATTTTGCTGGTGCAGGTTGGAATTCTCCCATGGCTATTGTTGACCACTCGTGTCAGCAAGTTATTGTGCCAAAAACTTGCCCCTATATTTTTGCATCCATAGCTCCTATTGATGAGTTAGATTTGCTTGATGAGGTTTTTGTTTTTTCTCCCAGTTTTATATTATAGCCTTTCTACAACGGTGTAGTTGTGAAGCACCATTAATTGCTGTTCTGTCACTTCCTGTAAAATTTTGTTGTGCTTCTGTTCCCTACTGATGCCTATCGAGGTATTTGATACATATGGACAGTTTTAACTGCAGCAATTTTACCATAGTTTTGTAAAAAGCAGTTTTTGTTTTTATTAATTTGAAGTAGTTCCAATCCTGTAGGAATTGCAAAAAAATATTTGAGATAATCGAAGTTAATACATCTTCCAAATAATCGAAGAAAGGTAGTGGTTTCCTTCCAAGCAAGTGAGGAGCCATGGTGAATACTTTAGATGATGAGTGATCGTCAAAAAAGATTGAAGAAGAGATGAAAACTTGTTGTGGCTAACTTATCGTGGCTTAGATATAAGGATGGGTGATCGCTGAATAGAGAGAGTCGTGGGGTCGTGTCGGTATAATCGTGTACACGAGTTGAGGGTGGTAAGCGATTTTCCGTGGTTTGATCGGGTTTGATCCAGGTAAATGGGCGGTTAGCGGCTATAGGGTTGAGTTTCCTGTTTTGGTGGTTTTGACATAAAACTGTCAAAACATTTGTACTGTTAATTAAGATCAGAAGGTCGTGATTCAAAGTCGTGGCAGCTATGAAAGCTTCGTATCAAGATAAACTATTTAAGAATAAGATTTTATATTTTTACCTGGTAGGTCTTGAGCCTGTATTTTGAATCTTACAACCTTCACTACAAGAAAACTGAAATCTTTCATCGGCTAAATTTTCTTCCGTCAGTTTTTTGAAATACCGACGGAAGAAAACTAATTTCCGTCGGCTAGATCGAGCCGACGAAAGTTATAATTTACTTCCGTCGGTATTTCAAAAAACCGACGAAAGAAATTCGCACCTGCCCAAATGTTGTAAATGATTTGCTCTATTGTGAATGTGAAATATGAAGAATAAAATGATTTGTTCTGTTCTGTTGTGAATGTGTAAATGATTTGTTCTGTTTGAGGATGTTTGTAAATGATGTATTTGTTGACAAATTAAATTTTGTTTGGATATTTCAAATACCGCATTACAAAAAAAAAGAAAAAAGTTAACTTTCGTCGGCCAAATGTTTGGCCGACGAAAGTAAAGGTTTTTCCTAAAAACTACCGTCGGCTAGGCTTGGTCGACGGAAGTTAGCTAACTTTCGTCGGCGGCCGACGGAAGTTAGCTAACTTCCGTCTACCCACTTCCGTCGGCCAAATGCCGATGGAAGTTAGCCTTTTGCCGACGGAAGTTAGCTTCTTCCGTCGGAAAATGGCTAACTTCCGTCGGCTTTGGCCGACGGAAGTTCTCTGTTTTGTTGTAGTGTTTAAGGGTATTTTCATATTTTATTTTAAGTAAATAAAACATGTGTACCTACGGTTTCAAATCACTCGATGAAGAAAATATTTTCCCCATTTCCTGAAACCAGTTCTTTTCCTCTCCGGATTACTTGCCAGCGCTTTTTCTCCGGCAGGTTCTGCCGCTGGCGACGACCGGAGTTCTCTCCGCCTGGGTCATCTGCACTCAACATGCACACAGGAGCGAGCGTTGCTTCTGTTGGCCACTTGTGGCCTCTGCAGTGGATCTGTGCACATCGTTGCCAGCACTTCACCCTGCTGCGTGGGATTTCACAAGCGCGCCAGGTCGCTAGTTTTCTCCCTCAAGCAAGCTGCCGCCGCTTGAGTTCCCTGTGATCGGCCAGAACATGTTTGGTGCACAGCTCGAGGCCTGAACGTGGTGGGCTGCCCCTTGGATTTCGGTCTGACACTCATAGTTCCGTGGGTGTTTCTGAGTGAACGGCAACCAACAGCTCGTCTCCGCTCGGACCACATTGTCTTCAGTTCATCCGCCAGTTCTGCATCTAAGCCTTCACTGCAAACTTTACGACATATGGATATTGTGCTTTTCATTTGTTTTGATATTATACCTGATTATTTTTTAGATACATACGAAGTGATCTATGAGTTCGAACGTCCTTTACATATTTGTTAAAATGCTTTGATTGATCTGTGAATCTCAAATGCACTCCACTTGTTTGATTCAATGTAAATAAAATTGTATATCAAGTTCCGTGGGAGCTTTGTGGCTCGAACATCATGTGTTTGATTAATTGCTTATGAGTGCTTTGTGCGTGCCTTTACACTTAGAGTATCTGCAAATTTGTGTGAACCTTTTTAATCGTGCTGGTGATCTTTTAGACTGTCGCTTCACATCACATTTAATAGGAGAGTGATAGCACTTGTTTTTATTGAGTTTTGTGAAAGTTTTATTTGCTCTCATTCACACTCTTCTGGTCACTACTCTCAGTCCTCCAGCAAAAGGGATACGTCTGATTTATATAATCAAAAGGCACTGTACATTTCTAATAAAATCGACAGAGCAACATTTTATTTTTTTATACAGAATCGAGCTAAGACATACCGGTGGTTCTTTCTTGAAGTGTTCTGACAAGTACATGCCTTCATATATTCTTATAGGCAGTTGAGATGATGGTTCTGCAGCAAAAATGGGACATGCAAACATAATGTTGAGGCTAAAACCCGACGATCAAAGTACACCGATTCGATGATCCAAAAACGTATGGATACCTAGGGATAACCTTAAGCGTAATACCACACCGACGTCGCGTTCCGACGACCCTTGATAGTGACAAGGGGTGGACTCATGTAACACCCCAAATTTTCAGAGAAATAAAAATACCATTTAATATATTTTTCTGGAATTAGTTAATTGGGGAAATACCTTTAATACCCTTCTTAGCTTATCTGAACTAGAACTTAGGTGAAATGACCAAACCAGAGGCTAGAAAATTTTGTATGTGATCCCAAGGCCAAGACATATTTTTGAGAATTTTTACAAATTTTTATCACTCTTGAAAGTAGCCCAAATATTTTAAACCAATTTCAGCAATTAAATTTATTCAGAAAAGAATTGAAACAGTAACGGCCTCCCTCCCTCAATCTCCCCCAACCGGCCGGCCCAGCCCACTCACTCCCCGCGCCCCGTACTGACACCCGGGCCCCGCTTGTCAGTGAGCCCCTCTCCCACCGCGTGCGCCCGACAGATCGACCCCACCCGTCAGTCTCGCCTGTTGCCTCACCCGCGCCCGCTGGCCGCCTTGGCCCACCTGTCGGACCCGTCGTCTCCACGAGATCCGCCCCCAAATCCCCCCCTCACCAGCCGACGCCTTAACGCGCCTCGGATCCACTGCCCCCGACCCCCTCCCCTCAAATTGAGCCCGACGTTATGACGCCCGATCCCCGGCGACCGTTTCCCCCATTAAAACCAGCCCGATCGCGTCCTGGTTCATTGAACCTGCATACGACCCGAGCTCACCGGTGTTGAAACGCTTTTACTCTCGGCCACCGTCAATTGCGCCCCCTCGGCCCACCGGTGACCCTATTTAAACCCCCCTGGTACCCCGCATCCACCCCTCGCTAACACTCAGAACGAACCCGACCAGAATGCCCGTGACGCTCACTTTAACGCCGCACCGCCGCCCTCGCTCCAGCCACCGCTCACCATCGCCGGAGTCCTCCTCCGCCCTCAGTGACCACACCTCTGTGACCACCGGCGCCTCCCCGACCTCGGCCACCACTTCGACGTCGACAAACCCCGCCGGATATCCACCACCGACGAGGACCCGAACACCTTCGCCGCATCCGCTCGTCGCCAACCACGCTCCGATGACCTCTCGCCTCGCCAACGGTACCATAATGTTCCCCTTGTCGCCCTGGTTCTGTTTTAGCCCTTAGGATCCCTCGCCGTCGCTCGCCGTGGCCCTTGGCCCGCTCTCCGTCGCTGGAGAAGACGACCGACACGGGTCGAGTACGCGTGCCGTGTCGGATTCAATCGCGACCGTGCGATCTAGATCTGACGGTAGCGATTAAATCACCCGTGCAGTTTAATCAGATCCGTTAGATCTCGGCGAAGCGTTACGTTCTAATCTGAGCCGTTCGTTTATATATAAAACCCAGGATGAATCTAGGCCATCCATCGCATACCGTTTCAACGTTTTAATCTCAGCCGTCCACGTTAACTTAACACTCCCGATGGATCTTGATCCGGCGCACGCGCACAGTGTGCGGGTTCACGGTGAACCCGGTTCAGCGTGGACCGATGCCTGTATTTAGATTTAAATTAATTTTCAGAAATAGTTTTAAACTTATAAAATTCATATCTGGCGCGTTTTAACTCCAAAAATTACCATTTCAATTCCAAAAAATTTATAATTTTATTCTCTACATGTTAATGCAATAAAACAGTAGGTTTATATTGAGTATTTTATTTTTGTTTAATAATATATTCAAATGCACTTTAGGGTAAATTACAAATTGGTTCATTTCAATTTTAGAAAAAATTATCTTTTATTCTTTTCATGTTAGTATAATGAAACCACTAGGTTTACACTGAACCTCTTATTTTAAATTAGTTTAGAAAATTTAAAATACATTAGTTTACATTATTATCCCTTTTAGAAAGGCCCTTATTTCATTAAAGATTCATTTTAAAATGTTCTTAAGATAAACTTCAGAAAGTTAATAACTTTATTTTTCCTTGGTTCAAACCAATCAAAACTTATATACCTGTTGTGTGGTTTTTGGATTGTTTAATTGAATTTTATGTTTAATTTATTTATATCTAGAAGATTACGACGCCACCGAGGAGCCGGAATATTACCCGGAGGTTCCCCCGTCGCCTTTCGCTGAACAAGGCTAGTCACCAAACCACTCTTTTGAGCATGTTGAACCCATGTTTTACTAAACTATCGCTAAAACACATAGGATATACATGCATTAGTCAAATGAAACCCTTACAATATATTTATTAGGATCCCCCGACCTTGATGTGGAACCCAACCCATGCTATCTAGCCTAAACTCCTTGTCACCATATGATTAGTGTTGGCGTAAAAGATTACGCTAACAGGTTTCTGTAGAAAAGAAACTAACAAACAAAGTGTTTGCGAAGCAAACTGTTCTAAGCCTCCGAAAGGATAATAGCTTAGAATAGTTCGAAAGTGTGTATTGAATCACTTGTATTCGGTCCCCATTACAGGATGAAATGGGGGGTATTTATAGGCCTAAACATTAAGGAAAAGACCTATTTACCCCTCTATTATAACCGACATTAAGGAAACTATTCGGTTTCCTTAATAGGGCTAAAATGGTAAAAGACTAATCTAATAGGATAGAAGATAAGTCTTCCATCTTAGCTGGCAGAAAAGATCCTGAAGGGCTTTGGTTCGAAGACATACTTCGAACCAGTGCCTGTCTTCGGGCTTCGAACCAGGTTCCGAGCATCTTCGAAGAAGGTCTTCGAACAATCTTCGAACTAGTTGGCTGTCTTCATGCTGCTTTAGCAATAACCCCGAAGATAAGATATTTTCCCCCAACAGTAGCCCCTCGAATTCGCTTCTCCGTTCGACCTGTAACGTTAGGAGAGCAGTATACGGAAAGAAAAGATAACCAATCATAGGGGTTATTGATTTTCGTTTTATCTCCGAAATGCATGAAGATATGAACTTCGAATCAGTCATAAGGTAATTACCTTTCGAACCATCTTAGAACTGACTCAGGAAGTTCGAAAGTCTTTTTAGACTTAGAAAAAATAGCCGTTAGTTTCTGTTTCTAACGGAAGCTATACGAGGCGTTATTTTCGGAGGAAAATAACAGGCGGGAATGCGAAAGGGCAGAACCCAAACGGTAACAAACGGAAAGATTAGGCTATAAATAAAGAGCCCCAAAACTTACCCGATTACCTTTTCACCGCTTCTTCCCAGTCAAAAGCTTTTTTGAGCCCTTCGAGTTCTTGAGCCCTAGTCTCCATTCCCTCAGATCAATCCGGCAATCGCGATGGTGAAGACCAAGGGATCTGCGCCTCCTTCGGCCTTGGCTCGGCAGCAGGCAGCTGCAGCAGCAGCGGCGGCGACATTGGCGGCGGCACCCTCGACGCGGGCGACGATTTCCATGGCAGCAGGGGGGAGAAATCCCCAAATCCCCGACGACCAAGGTCTGTGCCCACCCTCAACCAAGTACTTGGATCAATCTTTTGAGTTGGGGCCGTCTACCTGCAAGAAAGAGTCTTTGGCAATCACAGCGGGGGGAAAGATTAGTGATGGGGTTATGATTCGGAAGCCGGGCAAAGAATCGATTCCATCACCGAGACCCGGAGAAGTTGTAGTGTTCGAAGCTTTTTTCGAAGCGGGCTTGGGCCTCCCTGCTGTGGATTTCTTGGCCGAAGTACTTGACTTGTTTCATGTAACCCTCCCCCAGCTGTCTCCGAATGCTGTAGCCAGATTAGCTATCTTCGAGTGGGCATTGAGAGCCGAAGGTTGTGAGGGGAGGGCTGAAATCTTCGCTGCGCTTCATAGAGCAACTTGTCAGCCAAAGACCTTCGTAGGCTCCGGAGGTGAAAAGGTGGTGGTTTCCTTCGGAAGCATTAATTTTAGGCTTCGTGATGAATATGCTCTGCAATTCCCTGCTAAGGCCATCAATGCTAGATGGTACACCGATTGGGTTCTGAGGTGGTTTTATGCCGAAGTTGGAGTGAGCAGTCCTCTGGCCGGTCCCCTCAAAGAAATCCAGTTCCGGAAGGAAGCCTTAGTGCAACCTGACGAAGGCCAACTCGAAGCTCGTCTCAACTTGCTTCAGAAAATTAGCAGAAGGTTGAGCATGCGGGACTTAGCCGAAGAGTTCCTCGGACTTCAAATTCCTCCGTTGATGGCCAACTGGCCTATCGCCTTCGAGGATGACTCGGAAGGCGGTCTTCGCAAGATTAACTATACTTCGAGCCCTGCAGGTAACTTCGAAACCAACATGCATAGTACATATTTACTTCGAAGAAAGATTAACTTGAATTATTTTTTAGCTTCTTCAGCCCCTATTACCTCAGAGCAAATTGTAAGGGCTTCGGAGAAGATTCTGGGTGCTCCAACTCCGTCGGAAAAAGAATGGCGAATCAAATTAGTCGGAAGTTGGGAGCGATTTAACAGAGTATGGGGAATGCTGGAGTTGACTCCACCCCCTCTGATGGATTGGGTGCCTCAGGAGAAAGGCCCCAAGAAAAGAGTAGCTGAAGCCGGAGCTTCAGGTTCAGCAAAGACTCCGGTGAAGAAGGTGGCTCGAAAACCTAAGAATCTCGCACCTTTGGATCCTGCTCCTTCAAGCTCAAGAACCTCACTTTCTGGTTCTAAAGAGGACGAAGGTATTTTATTAGTAAAATTAATTGATGAAGATGCAACTCAACGAAGTATTCACATTGAAGATACTGCAGGTATTCCGGAGCCTCAAGCCAACATCGAAGAAGTAAGAGCTCCGGATACCCAGGAAGAACAAATCGAAGCCCCTATGGGTGTAGATGAGGCCGAAGTGCCTGCGAACGTACCGGAGTCTGGAGATAATGCTGATCAACCAATGACTTCGGTAGTTCAAGAAGATACAACTCAGGCTGGAGTTCCTGTGGATGAAGGTGGAGTCGAAGTCACTATGGCTTCGATTCTCGAAGAAGTAACGAGGACTCTTCAGGACGATGCTCCTGCAGTCCAAGATTTAGCGGCTGATTCGGATGAGGACTACACTTTTGATCCTCCGATCAGTCCGGTGCTCGATATTCCAGAGAATGTCGAAGGTAAATTTTGCTTAATTCTTATCAATTTTTGCAAAATTATACAATGTGTAATATTTTTGTTTTTTCAGAGCCTCCTGTTGTCGAAGTATCCCTCGAAGATACAATTCAAAGACCTTCGACAACTTCGGAGCCACAACCGGGGGTTACTCTACCGGGGCCTGGAAGAGGAAAAAGACACATAGAGCCTCTCCCAGCTCAAGGATCGACTTCGTCTGAGTCAACAGATGAAAGCGAATCAACTGAGGGGGGGCCATCTTCAGAAGTTCCAAGGGCCTCGGAAGAACCCTCCGGACCCTCGCTAAGCAGAGCTGATCAGAAGGCTTTAGCACTGCTTCCTCTCATAACTCCATTTTTGGAGGAGAAAACCGGACTTGGGACTTTGGTTAAACCTTTGGGTGAAGCCAGTCGCAAAGTCGGGGAAACAGAACTGGTAGCCCTTTTAAGCAGAGCGAAGGGTTCGGAGCTTAATATTGCTGTGGAAAGAGCAGCTTATCAGGTATAAAGCATCTTCGAACCAAATAATGAATTATATATGAATAATTTCTTATTCCAGTTTTTCTTTTTTCTTAGCAAGCAGTCTTAGCCCGCGCCTGCAGCTTTATCGAGCGAAAACGAAATTGCTCAACTTCGGGAAGAGAACGAAACTCTTCAAAGAAATTTTAACTTCTCCGAAGGTCGAGTAGCTCAAATGGACAATGTAATACTAGCAGAGCGAAGGGCTAGGCAAAGCTTGGAGGCTGCGAAGAAGGAGCTCGAAGCAGAAAGAATTGTGCTTCGGGCAGAGATTGAAAGACTGCGGACGGAGGATGCTGCCAAAGGGACTGAACTTGTAAGGCTACAAGAAGAAGCTGGCCAACTCCGGACTCAGAAGAATGCTTTGACTACGGAGAATGCTAGAATCTCCGGAGTTTTAGCAGAAACGACTTCGGTCAAGGATGCACTTAATGCAGAAAAACTCAAGTCTGAGAAGGTGGCTTCGGAGGTCATCGAACAGATGCTAGGTGTCTTGGAGTACTTCGGTACTACTGGATCACTACCTTCGGATGACAATGTAACTCTGCTGCGCCGGCTAAAGAGGATCCAAGGAGCAGCGAAGCAAATGAAGACGGCAGGCATACGTTATGGAGAACTCTCCGGACAAGTGTCTGCCCTTGGAATACTTCGCTACTACGAGGATTTGGGCCGAACAATCACTCCGAGCGCAGAGGGCTCCATCATCTTCGACGACGCGAGACTTTTGACTCCTTCCGAAGGCGTAGCTACTGCTTGGCGAGCCTTCCAGACTTCGTGGAGAGCCGAAGGTCGATCTGCGATCAAGGCTTGGATTGATGAAGGCCAACGCCAAAAGCAAGTTCGGAGTCAAGCTTCGAGCAGTCAGCCTCCTCCGAACCCGCAGGTTTAGGATTATTTAGGATTTTTTGATTATGTAAAGCTGATGCTTGTAAATATTTATCAATGAAAATCTTGTTTGTCATATTTTTAGGCTTTGCCTCTTATGGAAGATATCGAAGTGTTAGAGCTTAACAGCGAACTTCGCTCACTGTGGAACACCTTCGAACTTCTAAAGAGTTATAAACGTCCTCGATTCCTTATCCCTCGAGATGACTCCGGCGTTATTGCGCCCGAAGTAATCAAAGACGTATTGTCTTATATTAAAGAGGAAGATAAAGAGATCGACGCAAACACCTCGTCTTCTGAAGACACTAATTGGTCCGAAGACGAAGGTGAAGCCCAAAATAAAAGATCTGAAGATCTTAGAAGCTGGGAGAGAAGCCCCGAGCGGCTTCGAACTTGGGCCGAACTTCAACAAGAACAGAAGGATTTTAGAGCTTCGAAGGGGAGGAAGAGAGTTAAACGCAAAGTTCTTAGAACTTCCGATGTTGGAACTAGTCGTTCCACCCCTAGCTCTCGGGACCGAAGAGGTCTCCGATTCCTTCTTGGTATAGATACCAATTTTTCATAATGTAATCTGTAAACACATTTATTTCAATAATGAATGCCGATTTAAAATTGTCTCCATATTACTAGCCCCTCTTTGGGTATAAGCAACTTCGAACTGTATTCAAAGATGGTTATGCGCAAAGAAAAAACTTCGGAGTACAATTTTTTGGGGGTTCGGAGCCCCTCTGTCATTTAAAGATCTTTTGAAATCTTATAAAATGTCTTCGACCTTTGTAGTCAGAAGAATGGTTAGCTTGGTACCTTTGTTTATTTCATGAAAGAAATCAATTGAGATAACTTCCAGGACACTTTAGTGTCTTAAAAAATTTGTCACTTTGGACGCATATGAACAGACATTCGAAGCTCATGGCTTAAATGCTGTTTTGCTTTAGCCACCTTCGGCTGTTTTTTGCAGAAATCTACCAGCCGGAGCTTGGATTTCGCAGAAATTGTAGCCACCTTCGGCTATTTTTGCAGAAGTCTACCAGCCGGAGCTTGGACTTCGCAGAATTTGGCCAACTTGGGCTCTTTTTTGCAGAAGTCTACCAGTCGGAGCTTGGACTTCGCAGAATTTGGCCACCTTCGGCTCTTTTTTACGGATGTCTGCAAGCTGCAGCTTGGACTCCGCAGATTTTGGCCACCTTCGGCTCTTTTTACGGAAGTCTACCAGCCGAAGCTTGGACTCCGTAGAATGTGGTATTGGCTCTTTTACGGATGCCTACAAGGTATCAACTTGGGCTCCGGATGGATTTCAGCCACCACACCGGAGGCTTCGACTTTATAAGTACGAAGTCCGGAAATACAGCCCAGCTTGATGACACTTCCCTCTCAATCGACTTCCGTCCCAGCGCGTCCGCTCGGGAAACTAGGAGTGTCAAGGGGAAGGCAAACAGAAGGGTGTATGCTTTATTAATTTAGAGGTGATTACAAGCGAATTACAAGGAGCCCTTATGCGAAGTATCGCTTTAGGTGCTCCGCATGCCAAGTATGTGCTAACTCTTCACCTTCTAAATTAGCTAATTTGAATGAACCAGGGCGCCCTGAGCGGACAATTAAATATGGACCTTCCCATTTATTGCCTAACTTCCCTGGTGCTATAATGCTTCGTAGAACAAGATGACCCGGCCTTAACTCGCTGAGCTTAACCTTCGGGTCATACCAAGTCTTCGTCTGCTGATGATACTTTGATAAATTAGCTACAGCCCGAAGTCTTGTTTCTTCTGACAAATCTAACGAAGCTTGTCTTTCTTCTTCGATGTCCGGTTCGGTGCTGCGAAACGACCCCCCTTTGAGCTCTGTCGGAGTCATAGCTTCATCTCCGAATAGTAGTCTGAACGGAGTAAAACCTGTGGACCTTGTTTGCGTAGTCCGAATGGACCATAGAATCTTTGGAAGCTCTTCGGTCCACAGTCCCTTTGACAACCCTACTATTCTTCGATTTAGCCCTGATAAGATATTTCCATTGGCTCGCTCAACGGCTCCATTTGACTGAGGATGTCTCACTGCAGCAAAACATAATTGAATGCCTAGGTCTTCGCAAAACTTCCTGAAGGGTTCTGCTGTCGAACTGTGTTCCATTATCAACTGTGAGATATCTAGGCACTCCGAACCGGCAAATAATATTCTTCCAGAAGAATTTCTGTACATTATTCGAAGTGATAGCTGTTAAGGGCTCTGCTTCCACCCACTTAGAAAAATATTCGATAGCTACCACTGCGAACTTCAGATTTCCCTTTGCTAACGGAAAGGGACCAATTAGATCCATACCCCATCTGGCCATAGGCCATACCGGAGCAATGACTTGAAGAGCTGTTGGTGGGCGATGACTCCGTCGACCCATCCACTGGCATCCTTGACAAGTGCGGACCAAGCTCTCCGCATCAGCTGTTATTGTGGGCCAATAAAGCCCCTGGCGAAGTGTTTTTCCTGCCAGAGCTCTAGGGGCTAAATGACTTCCACAAAGGCCTTCGTGAATTTCTCGAAGAATTTCTTGGCCTTCGGCTTGAGATATACATCGGAGTAGAGGGGAACATACTCCGGCCTTGTATAATATACCGTTGATTAACTGATAGTTTCTTGCTCTGAGCTTTAATCTTGACAATTGGGGCTCTTCGGGCAAATTTGTTCCTCCTTGCAAGAGTTCTATGATTGAATCTTTCCAATCTGCACTAGGAATGCAGAGAATTTCTGCAGAAGCAACTTGTGGCACCGAAGGTATATTGAGCTCCTCATAGAAAGCTTCGTCAGGCACATCCACAGCTCCGGCAGCAGCCTTCGCTAAAATGTCCGCTTGCACGTTTTCAGCTCTTGGTATACTCCGAATGGAAATACCCTTGAAATGTGCTTCGATCTTGCGAATTTCTTCCACGTATTTTGCAAGCTGTGGATGTCGGACTTGAAAACTTTTGTCTACGTGCCCTGCTACTATCTGAGAATCTGTTTTTATAATTATTCTTGTAGCCCCTAGAGCACGTGCTTTCCGGAGTCCCAATAATATTCCTTCGTACTCCGCTATATTATTGGTAGACTTAAAGTTGAGTCTTGCGGAGTACATTGCTCTTTGTCCTGATGGTGAAATCAATACTGCCCCAATGCCTGCTCCGGATGCTTGGAAAGCCCCATCGGAGTAAATAGTCCAAACTCCGTCATCTGATTTCTCCGGAGTCAACTTCGCAGGTGGAGTCCACTCTGCTACGAAGTCTGCTAGGACTTGAGATTTGATAGCTGTCCTTGCCAGGAAAGATATGCCGAAGGGTGCTAGTTCTACTGCCCACTTTCCAATTCTTCCAGGGAATCTTTGCTTCGGAGCATATCTCCTAAAGGATACGAAGTTGGTACAATTACATTATGAGCCAAAAAATAATGCCTTAGCTTCCTCGAAGCCATTATCAGAGCATAAACGAACTTCTCAAGTTCGGAGTATCTTGTCTTCGCTCCTGACAATGCTTCGGATACAAAATAGACAGGATTTTGGACCAACTTCCCATTGATATCAGCTTCTCTGACAAGGACTGCGCTGACAGCTGAGCCTGTAGCTGCAAGATACAGAAGTAGGGTTTCGTCCGCAATAGGCACCGTAAGTGTAGCAAGATTGCTGAGATAATCTTTAATATCTTCGAAGCTTTTCTGACACTCCGGTGTCCATGCAAAATCTTCGGACCCTTTCAAAGCTTTAAAGATTGGCAAACTCCTCTCCGCAGACCTTGATAAAAACCTGCTAAGTGCGGCCAGACGTCCAGTCAGCTTTTGCACTTGCTTTAAATTCTCCGGAGGAGCCATCTTCTGCAGCGCAGTTATTTGAGTAGGGCTAGCTTCAATTCCCCTGCTTGAAACTAAGTACCCTAACAACTTTCCAGCCTTAGCTCCGAATATACATTTTTCGGGGTTAAGGCGGATCCCACATGCCCGAAGGCTATTGAATGTTTCTGCTAAGTCTAGGCTATGTTGGTGCTTTAAAGCACTCTTTATTACAATATCATCCATATAGGCCTCCACATTGCGACCTAGTTGATGACCTAGAGCCTTAGCAACTAATCTTGAAAAAGTAGCCCCGGCATTTCTTAGGCCGAAGGGCATTCTTACATAGCAGAAGACTCCCGAAGGAGTTACAAAGCTCGTCTTGATTTCATCTTCGCGCTTCAACCATATTTGATGATAACCGGAATACGCGTCGAGGAAGCTTAGTAACTCCGAACCTGCAGTGGAGTCAACTAGCTGATCAATTCGGGGCATGGGGTAAGGGTCACGTGGGCACGCTTTATTCAAAGATGTGAAATCAATGCACATGCGCCACTTTCCGGAGGACTTTTTCCTGACGAAGACTGGGTTGGCTAACCATTCTGTATGGGCCACTTCCCTGATAATCCCAGCCTTCAACAGCTTTTCAACTTCGTCCTTAGCTAGAGCAGCTCTCTCTGCGGACATCTTCCGGAGCCCTTGTCGAACAGGCCGGGCCTTCGGGTTTACAAGCAAACTATGCTCAATAATATCCCGATCGACTCCGGTGATATCTTCGTCAGACCAAGCGAAGACATCCAAATTTTCTTCTACGACCTTTTCCAAGGAAGTTGCAACTTCGGGAGGTAAATCTTTACCAAATTGAAAAGTGTATTCTTTACCATCTTTGACAATGACCTTCGTTGCAATCTCTCCTTCGGGACTTGGTCTTGGAAATGACTTCTTCGAAGCTTCGGAGGAGGCTGAAAAAATTTCTCCATTATCCTGGACACTGTTTACTTGCCTCGGATCAAGAGGAGGACCATGACCATATTCTGCCCTCCGAGCTATGGCTTGATCTCCGAAGATTGTCAGAACTCCTGATTGTGTGGGCATCTTCATGCACAAGTAGTTGTGATGCGCCACAGCTCCGAACTGATTCAACATGCCTCGCCCGAAGATGACATTATAAGCATACGGGGCATCCACCACATCAAAGATAACTTCTTCAGTTCGGGCTAGTAAACCTTCTCCGAAGGTTACTTCCAGGCCTATCTGGCCAAGTGCATCTAGCGGAGGTCCTGCAAAGCCTTGCAGAGGACGAGCCGCTGGGAGGAGATGCTTCCGGGAAATGCATAACTGATCGAAGGCTTGTACAAATATGATATCTGCCGAGCTACCTCCGTCAATTAGCACCCTTCGGACTTCTGTCCCTGCAATATCAGCAGTAATAACCAATGGATCTGCATGCGGGAACTTGATACCAGCTGCATCCTCCGCAGAGAAAGATATTGGAACATGAGACCACTCCGGCATTGCAGCTGCAGATGACGAAGTCCCAATGTGGCCTACTTCTCGAACGTACTCTCTTCGCTGTCTCTTGGACATGCTTCCGAGGGTACCTCCTCCGGAGATAGGGAGAACTACTCTCTTCCCTCTATCTTGCCCTTCTTCTTGCTTCGGAGGTGGCATAACATTGGCCACCGGAGGATGCCTTGCAGCATCAAAATTTTCTATCCGCGCCACGGCCTGGACCGGCTCCGAGCGCACTGCTGCTGCTGGACTTCGGTCGGTACTACCTCGACCCGAAGTTCTCTCCAAGTATTCTCCCCGAAGGGTAAGAATAGCCTTGCAGGTGTCAGTTGCATGGCTTCGATTCTCTCCATGAATACAGCAAAAAAGGGTCTGGCCCTTGCCAGCCGTTTTCCCTGGCGGCCTCCAGCCACTGGACTTGCTCCCCGCAGACTGTGGAGCTCTTGGTGCAAACTTCTGTGGGGGTGCAATGTTTAAGACTTCAGAGCGAGGGTGCTTTTGCCCTCTTCTTCTATCATGTTGCACTTCGGAAACTGGTTCTTGTGTCTGAGCCGAAGTCTTCACCTCTGCTTTAACTTCTGTCAACACTGTCGAAGTAGCAGTAGTCCTCCGAAGCCAACCTTCTTCCGACTTCGAGTACTCCTCGAAGTACGACATCAACTGTGATACTGTGGTGATGCTCTTCCGATGCAATTTATCCAGAAGGCCTTTATGACTGACGCCTTCCCGAGCCGCATCAACCACTGAAGATGTAGACAGCCCCCGGATTTGCGACTTCGTGTGAGCGAAGCGCTTGAAGTACTGTCTCAATGTTTCTCCGGGGAGCTGCTTCACTTGGAAAAGGCTCCCTGTTGACATGGGGGGCACGAAGGTGCCCTGAAAGTTACTTATGAACTTCCTCTTCAACTGTGACCAGGAAATGATTGATCCTGGCTTTAAAGACCAGAACCATCGCAACGCCACTCCTTGAAGAGCTAATGGGAAGCACTTCGCCATAGTCTCTCTGTCTCCGCCGCTAGCCTCAATCGCTAGGGCATAAGAACGCACAAACTCACTGGGATCTTCGTCTCCAGCATACTTGCAGAGCTTCGAAGTTTTGAACTTCGGATTGAAGCGAATCTTCTGAAGCTCAGGATGCAATGGAGATTCATTGTCGTAAGAAGCGTTCTCCGGGGCTTCGGGATAATCAAGATCGTCGTCTTCGTTCACTTCGGGGATAGCTGGGGTGGCTTGAGGGCGAAGCCTGTTCGCAGCCTCTTGTCGCCACCTCGCTACCTCAGCTTGAAGATTGGCCATTTGAGTGGCCATGTCTCCAAGGCTATCTTCATCTCCTCCGGAAGGACCTTCCGGGTCTTGAGAGCTGGTATGATCAGTTCGAATCGGAATGGAGGGTGGCAAAGTGGCTCCGGGCGGTCGAAGCGTGGAAGGGGTTGGCGGAGAGGTTTCGTATCCTCGAGGGATAGAAGCCCCTTGCGGAGTTTGAGGTGGAGGGATAGTCGAAGACCCTCCGACTTCGACTGTGTCGAAGGGTATCTCTCCGGAGATCCGAGAAGACCTCCGAGTGGGATTGCGAGGTGCGCTCCGCTTAGGAGGCATGATGTAAGAAGTTGGTAGAGAACGAAGTTTTTTGGACTAGGTTCCCCACGGACGGCGCCAACTGTTGGCGTAAAAGATTACGCTAACAGGTTTCTGTAGAAAAGAAACTAACAAACAAAGTGTTTGCGAAGCAAACTGTTCTAAGCCTCCGAAAGGATAATAGCTTAGAATAGTTCGAAAGTGTGTATTGAATCACTTGTATTCGGTCCCCATTACAGGATGAAATGGGGGGTATTTATAGGCCTAAACATTAAGGAAAAGACCTATTTACCCCTCTATTATAACCGACATTAAGGAAACTATTCGGTTTCCTTAATAGGGCTAAAATGGTAAAAGACTAATCTAATAGGATAGAAGATAAGTCTTCCATCTTAGCTGGCAGAAAAGATCCTGAAGGGCTTTGGTTCGAAGACATACTTCGAACCAGTGCCTGTCTTCGGGCTTCGAACCAGGTTCCGAGCATCTTCGAAGAAGGTCTTCGAACAATCTTCGAACTAGTTGGCTGTCTTCATGCTGCTTTAGCAATAACCCCGAAGATAAGATATTTTCCCCCAACAATTAGTATTATTAGCTAGTGTCTAATGTATTGACACGATTGTTATAGGATTAAAAATGAGTCATAGCGATTGGAATCTACTATATGAACCCCGTTATTCTTATCTTTGGAATGCTGTTGGTGATAGAGTTATGGTTGTGAGTGTATGTATGGTGGGTTCCGGGTGCAAGCTAGGGCATTGGTCGGTAGCACCTCGGGCACTATAAGGACCGGTCTGCGGGATCCATTGCAATACACTTCCGTACTAACCACAAGTCTAATGGGTAAGTCCTAACTAAGGTATGGAGTGTTCCAAACAGAGGCCACCACTTGGAGATGGGTCGAGAAGCACCTGCGGGTGGCTTGTACCGACGTGGCGCAAAAGGGGGTGCGACGTTAGCCGGGATGCGGCCCGGCGCGCCGGCGAAACCTAGAGCGGGTGGTTATCGCTTGGAGCATTTCATGCCGAGGTTTTGGTACGAGTTCCCGTGGTATGGGTCATCTCGTTACACTTTGGCGTATGGGATGAGTGTGTGCCTTGTGGGTACAGTAGTACACCTCTGATCAGAGTCATAAATCTTTTTGAAAAGTCGAGCCCATGGTCAAGGGCGGGTTGTGTGACATCCCATAGTTAGTTTATTTATAATGAATGTGCATGATGATTTGACATGTAAGGATTGTTGTGCGAGGAAGGAAAACGTACTCCTCGAGTTAGATGGTATTATGATGTTCATGTTTATTATTCCGCATGATTAAATTTGACTACACTAAATGTAATAACTAAAAAATGTACTTTTCCACACTTTTAGCCATTATCCTTCCTTTGTTATTACCCTGCATTACTATTTGCATCTGTAGTGGCTTGTTGAGTACTTTTTGTACTCATACTCGTTGGACACACCATTCAGAGTATGCCTACTACGAGGATGGTCTGGAGTAGCAACCCAGTCAAGAAGAAGATCCTGAAGAGGGTGTTCGTCATTCTTTTAATTATTTATTTTATGTTTACTCTTATGTAATAATTGTGGTCTGCGTATCACGGATGGTTGCTCATATGTACGTGTCACATGATGAACCTCTTGTATTATTGTTTTTCTTTGGAAATTCAATAATGTTCCGATTTGTTAAATCGGGGCGTCACAAGATGGTATCAGAGCCGACTTGATTGTAGGAAGCCAAACGGACCAGCCAAGCACTTAGTTGGATGAAAACTATTTTACGAAAACCTACTTTATAACTTTGTTCCTCTCCTCTCTTTCCTTCAACTTGTTGTTTTTTTGTAGATGCCGGTCTACCAAGTGCACAGCTTCTGCCGCCACTTCGAGGGCTTCGTCAGGGAGCTCCGTATGATGGTCACCTTCCTTGGGTTCCTCTTCGAGCCCGAGTTCCATGGAGTGTACATGGAAGAGTTCGCAGGACCCTGCGACGTCTCCCTTACCATCCACGGATCCGGTGAGCACCTGCCGTTTTTCACGGCAGCACTTGGGGGCCCAACCTTCGACGTCGCGTGCCAACG